>VZSF01000025.1:82163-138307 GCA_013398295.1 Chionis minor | reverse complement strand
GCTGCCCGTGCCGGCGCCCGGCCGGAGCCTCCTGCAGGCGTGCGGGGCCCCGCGTGGGCCGCTGGCGCGGAGAGGAAGGCGAAAAGGCTGGGCAGAGCCGCAGCGTCAGCGCTGCCGGACGCGGGGGTACGGCGGCGGCTCCCGTGGGCCGCCGGTGCGACCCGCTGCAGCGAGTGCCTGCCTGCACCGGCTGCTCACTGGCTCGCTTTCCAGGACATCACTCGGTGATGCTGGAAACTGGAAGCTCCCTGAGAGCAGCGCTCAAAATCGCGGGGCTCACCGTGAGGATGAGAAGCAGCTGTTAAAACATTTCTCTTCCAGGGAAGAGAAGGATCAGCTCTGAAGGATGGAATGTGAGACTGAAAAAACATGCGTTGCGTTTTCCAGTTCAAATTGCTGTTGTTCACCTGTGTCCCAGTGGGCTTGGTGCAACGGTACAGAGAGAAGTCACGGTGTTGCGTACCGATGAGCTGACTTCTCAGCTTAGTTCAAATTGTGCTTTATAGAACATACACAAAAGCTATCTCGGACTAGATCAAAGTTCCCCATTTGCATTCTCTAGGCTGCTGGGCTGGTGGATGGGAGGCCCAGGAACAGAATGAGTTGAGATGTGCACCAACTGCATCAGTGAAACAACACAAGCTCAGACAGCAGAGGAGTTTTCTACAGGGTGGGACTGGGGTTTGTTGCAGAACCAGATCGGGGACCTGAAATTTGTGCGTCCTGCCTTTTGCCTTTTCATTGTCTTTGCTCTTTCCAGAGTTTCATCCTCTCATTTATCCTGTAGAGGTAATGTTAGCAATGATTTGGCCTGCGGGCCAACAGTTTGACAGGCTTGTGTTTTGTTATGTTATAAAGTGTGTTTATAAATGCATCAGTGCACAGGGATGCGTCTTCCAAAGGACAACTGGCTGGCTCTGAATGCCCTTGTTAAGGTGTTTACACAGCAATCCAAAGAGAAGCAGTTCACAAAGAAATACTCACCTGAAGGGACTGAGACACCTAAAATAACTGAGCTCTGTCCACTCCACAGCACTGTGGTGACTGAGGAGCTATTGTTAAGCCTTTGAGAATGCCCCAATGCCTGGTCACGTGCCTAATTTGAGATGATTTACATAAAATAAGTGTACACAGAAGTCCTTCCCTGCACCAGTCACAGGAAGGGGCTGCCAGACCTGTTGGTTCCATTTCTATCCTGGGAAACCTCCGGGATGGTTATGAACCTGACAGACTTGAAGGAGTGCACTCTGGTAATAACATTCATGGACTTCAAGCAGAGGAATCCATAAAGTGGGGTGATTTTCAGAAAGCTTTGGGACAGAGGGTAGAACCTGGATTCTTGGTGCCCCAGGGATAACAGAGCTTACCTGCTGGTTTGTTAGAGTGGGAAAACTCTAAGCCTCAGGGCAGGATCTCTGAGTTCTCTATGATAGGAACAGGACAAAAACCAGCTCTTAAGACAGCGGTGTACAGCCTGTGTGCACACAACACAGGCAGGGGTTCAGATTGCATGCTGTTGAAGTACAGCTTTATAAGTGCAGCATGGACTTTGCACTGCAGGGCATCTTTCTTCCCCTGGGCTATTGATGTACAGACCTGCCTTGGGTACTCTGGCTGGCTGCAATTAACGCCAGGTTGCACATGAACCCCTAACACAGCCCTTCCCCTTCCTACCTCACCAAGAAACAAGTTTAACTCTACCCGCTGTCATTAAGCACTTCCTTAGCATCATGCAGCTTCCAGTCCTGGAAGGTCCTATAGGAGGGCAATTTTCCTGGCTGACATGGCAAGTTAGAGACAGGGGGCCAGCTGCGGGAGAGGAGGTAGCCGGTTGGCAGCAAGGGAGCACCAGCAACGGGAGGTTTTTGCCATCTAGTGGCTTTGTGAGGTCAGCTTTGGCATGACTCTCTCCCTCTGCCTTCTCACAGTGCACCAGCCCTGGTGTGCAATCCTTGTTTCTCTCCCTTGCCTTTTCCCAGCACCTGTAAGGAAGGTGAAGAAAGGTCAGAGAGGAGATAAAGCTGGGTTGCTTGGACAGAGTAAGTGAGCTCCAACTTGGTCCTGTTCTGTCCGGGCTGGCATCCAGAACATCAGGAGTCAAAAAAAAAAGAAAAGGAATGAAAGTTTGCAAGTAGGAAGGAAGGGATTTCCTTCAAACCCTAGGACACAGGGGGTCATTTTTGTTCAAGGAAGTAATTCAAAACATTCTCCAGGCTTCTCAGAATGAAGCAATATAAAAAGTCCTTAAGCCAGGAGGGGAATCCATTCTCCTCGAAGCCTTCACTTTTCACAATGTCCTTTAAGGCAGAGCCTGCAAGTGAACTGCTACAGAGGACTTCCCTCAACACACCTATCCAGCTACACCTCAGAGTTCAAGAACTGCAGGAGCCTGGATGAGAAAGCAAGCATAGGAGAAAGTGTTTGAGTTTGATCTGCTCAACTTAAGAGCAAAGGGATATCAAGGCCACAATGGAGTTCTACATGTTTCATAACGATTGAATTAGGAGGAAGGCAGGAAATGTTAGCCATCAGAGCTGTATCCAGCTAAGCTGTTAAGCAGGAGCATGGTGGAGACGTGCCAAGCATGTCTACAAGACCATGGAACATAAGGTGTGTGTCAGGGTTGCAAGCTGTTGCCTCTTGTGGGACAACATCAAGTTGGCCATGGGTCTTGTGAGGGCAGGAAAAGAAAGGAAAAAACTTCACAAGGTTTTATTTGAGGGCACCCTTAGAGTACAGAGAAAAGCACTACAAGTACAGCTTCTGTAAGTGTTTGCATCTACTTTCTTGGGTTCATTGAAAGCAGTCTTTCTGCAATGAGGGTGATATTACATCCCTTCATTGGGCCTACATGTTAGTAATTGGTTTTACTCCTCTCTACTGCTTTACACATTTCAGCCAAAGCACTAATACTCTCTTCCCTCCAGAGTGCGTTGCTAGCAAGGGAAGGTAATGGCCATCACAGTTAGCATTTTCTCCCTTGCAAGCCTTATGCATGGCAAACTTTGTGAACTGCTAACTGGTCTATCAGGATAGTCAGAAAACTAAGACAAAGCAGTGGCCTGTGTGAGTGGACAGGCTTTTGCCTTCCTCAGACCTTTTTCTGTGCATTGTTAGGAATACAGCAGTAACTCAGAGGTTACGATAGAGAAAAAGCACTTCTTTCATCCAGGGCATAATGCAAAGGCGGGAGGTAAAAGAAAACAGAGGTTTCTTTCTGAGCTTGACCTGGCCCTGAGTTACAGGAGGTGACCAGGTGTTCAATCAGTGGGAAGTAAAGACGCCGTGGAATCCGTAAGGCATTTGCACTGCAACTTCGGCTCGCCCCAATTCTCTGAAGGTCTGTGCATCCAAGACAAGCAGGAAAGCACTTTGGTTCTGCAGGAAGAAAAAAAAGCCGGAATGAATGTCCAGGCTGAACTGCATTCCACTGTTGAATCCACTACATCTGCCGCCCACAAGGGAGCCCAAATGCACAACCAGGTCGTATGGTCAGGTGCCGCCAGACCACACAGACTAAACCTGCAAGACAATTGACCAGGAGCACTGATAGTCACAGATGCCACTCAAGAAACACTGACATTCCAAGGTACACTCCTACTTGAAGTTTGCTTGGCTGTCCTTGGCAGTTGCAGAAGCACGCACCTTGGGCCGCATGGTGCTAGAACTATCTGCCAGAGAGCCTCAGATTCACTTTTGGGGTTTAGAAAGTATACCAAATACTATCTGACCGATAAACTAGCAGCAGTAAGTTACCTCAGTGGGGGAGACCACAACAGACAAGATGACTCCGCTGTCTTCTGCTGTGGCATTAGGCACTGGCACAAACACGGGCTCTGATGGGTAGGATCCATCCTCCTGCCAAATCTAGCAAGCAGAGTAACATATGGATGCGTTTCATTTCATTAGTACTTGTTTACTACAGTTAGCAGTGTTGCAGGTTGGGAGTGCTCCCCATTAAAAAACCAACAGGCATACTCTGTGCTCCAAGAAACCTACAGTTCCATCTTTTAATTAGTTCTTTTGATTCCAGTAGTGTGATGGTGCCGGTGTTGTCACAGCATGCCCATTGTGCCAGGCATCATGCAAATACTATTACTCATTTCATCCAGCCGTTTGCACTGGCACAGGTATAAGCTACAAGCTCAGAAAACACCATCATCCTAGCTGGCACAGCTACCTTGCCACCACCCTCGTGCAGACCACGGTGTACCCAAGCATTGTGGAGAGACAGGTGCTGTGCCAGCAGAGAGGAGATGTGTCACCATCACCACCTGAGGGCATAGCTGCTGTTGCAGGCAGAGCCATAGCACTCCAAAGCTGGGCTGAAGAGGGGCACGCTTACTGCAAAATCGGTATTCAGAGCAGAACAATTAAAATGGGTGTCTCTTTCTGAGAATTACTATCTCTCTCTAGCCTCCAGGAAAGTCTCTGTTTAAAAATCGTTTAACGCTTAGGAGAACATTATTCCTTGCTTAAAGGAGACACAGGAAAAATCCCAGCTTGTGTTTGCAGTTGAAAATATCCTAAGCCTTGTTTCTTGCCTGAATTATAAATACTTTGGCAGTTTATCTCTAAGTGGCACTTGGATATTTTCTGTACTGTCTGGTAAGAGATGACTCCTTTGGCCTGGAAGACATGTGCATCCCTTTCTGTTATCCAACCGTTTCTGTTCCGCAACTATCTAGAAACCTGGAGGGATATCCTCTCCTGTTTGGTAAGTGTGCCACATTCATAAGGTGCTAGGTGAGAGATGAAATTAGGAATCTCACCTCAGACCCATTTGAACAAAGACCCCTAAAGAGTAAAGTGCCTAGAAATGACATATCTTCAGGGCCAGTTCAGTAAAATGACTCCCATCATTGCTGAAAAAAGATAATCTCACTACACCATACCTTGAAATTCTTGGTCTCCACATCAACCTTGATCAAGGAATCTCCAACCAAGTGCCGAAAACCACATCCATAGAAGTAACGGTACCGTCTACCGTTGTACCGAGAGTAGTTGATCTGGGGGAACTCCAAGCCCCCGACCTTTTCAAAGCCCTCAGGGTAGAGATTTTCATGTGTGCACCAGACCTAGAAGAAGTATGCATTACACAAGTGTCAGTTTAGCTTTTACTGGGCAGAAGACCTGACTGGTCCCACCAACTCACTGCACAATCACTGTGGAGAAAGAAATGTTTGAAGATGAGCTTGACATTGCGCTGAGGCAGGTGGAAGCACCAATTCCACTTCCCTTATCTGTTTCACCCAAAGAACTGACTCATCAATGCAGACCTTGGGAATTTCAAGGATCAGCCTCATGTAAATAACAGCAGCAAGTCCATCTGCACTCCTAGCTCAGAAAATCCCAGGCCCAGTACTCATCAATTTGTTGTACAAAGTACACACAGAGAAGACTCCACTCATAATGGACAACATGTGTTCTGTACCACTGAACTGCCACTCTGTAGGGCTGTTCAGAGCTGAAAGCAAAGAGCAATTCTGTACCCAGGGGAAAGCATGGAGGATTTTGTCAATGAAGAAGCTGAAGTTTGGCCCAGTATTGTAAAGGCTCATAATCCACTTGGGCATTTTTGGCAAGTCACAATCTGTCTTTGCTCTCTCATTTAAGGCAATATGGTAGTCTTTGTACTAAAACACTAAGTCTCATCTTGGTAATGACCAAACCTTGCTTGCTTGGCAGACAAGATCTGAGAAGATAGTAAGAGAGGAAGATAACTGTTACAGGCAGTCTCACCACACCCATAAACACAGTGATGTAAGTCTTTAGTACATACCTTGCCATCTGCATCTTTCACAGCCCTTGCCAATGTATAAGACAGTGGATTCAGATTCTTCCCCACAGGTGTGTCTGAATTCACATTCAGTGGGAGAACAAAGCGACGAGGGAAAGCTCGGGATATTGAGTCATAAACCTATTACAGAGACAGAAAGTTATGGTGATGGAGAGAGGAAAACGGCATTTTGGGCTTAGTGCCCTTTTTGGGAACAATTCTCAAGTTTTAGACATTTCTTCTGCCCCTGAAATCTTCTTCTTTCTATTATGAGTTTTACCAAGTTCTGGTAAGGGCTCTGCTTGTTCCAGTACTTTACAGTAGAAAACAAAAAGACAACCAACTAAGTGGGTCAGCATTGATTTCACAGTAATTAATGCTGAGTTGGGTATGCAAATCACTCAGTTATCCTCCAAATCCACCATTGGGACGTATGCTGCACTATATTTTATTCAGTTAGAAGAGACGTACATTGATTGTTTTTACAGCCTCTCCACATATGGCCCACTGACTATGTGACTCAGGCCCTTCTTGCCCAAACAAGATCATGAGCTAACAGGGGGATTACAGAAAATGGGAGGCCTGTAGCACTGAGCAAGCAGAGGGGTTACCCCTGCTGGAAACCCACCTTCTACAGCCCTATTGATGATTAGCGCCCATCCCACTTTGGAAGCCTGAGGCTGAGCAAAGCACTGACAAACTTCCACATTATTTTAAATAATACGAACCATGCATGGAAGAAAAAATTTAGAAGTACATAAGCTGCATGCAGTTACAAAGCTTCAGAAGAAAAACTGCTTGATTGTAGACTGTTTCACATCTTTGTGGGATGACAGCATGATACAGCCACTGACCATATTCCTTGCTATTAAACTTGTAGCGTAAATGTTGACTGTCAGTGAAATTAATGGAAAGAGGGGCTTGTCCAGAGGAACTGCAAATATCTGACTAAACGCTCTCCATCTGCCCTGGATGATAAGGCGAGCAGAAGGAGACTAATGGACCTCTGTTCAGTGCCGGAAGTTAGCCTACATGATTTTCCTCTTCCATTCTCAGGTACACATGGACCTCATGTTTGGGAAGTCAAGGGTAGTGGTGGATTTACTTGGGGAGCAACGAGGAGAGCAAACTAGCAGCCCCCAGCGTGGCAGACATTCAGTGACTTGCATGAGATGAATAATTCCCCCATTGTCACTGAAGTTCTGTTGAAGCTAAGGTTAGAATCCATAATACTTCCAAATACTAAGCCTTCTAAATAAAATAGGTGGTAAGGACCTGTTTTGGTGTTTTTCAGTTACGTCAATCTGTAACTCACCAGTTCAATCTGAAACTTCACTTTAATCATATCTGTTAACCTTGAAACCCTCTTTTCAAAGCTTTTATGTTTTATGTAGCCACAGTTAACTCATTGGGTGAGGACATCTGCCAGACAAAATATGGTTTGGTTAGCAAGCAAAAGCACTAAGCATGCTTTGGGGAAAACAGACAAATCATGCTCAGGCATGCCTTAGTCTTTCGGTGCAATGTAAATTTAAGATTCTGTTCTGAAATGACTTGCACTCACATGTGCGTACACAGTTTAATGGCTATGCTACTTGTCAGTTAAATAACGTGGGTGTTGGAAACACATGCCTAATGTGGACATAAGGACACCTTCAGACAGATCAAATTATAGCTCTTGTGTGCTCAGAGAAGGCTGAACAAAAGCTGGAATCAGTTTGCAAAGTAAATGGTCCTCTTAACACTACGCTGTAATTGAATTAATGTTCACCACATCTTTGCAAAAAAACAACAAAGGAAAGCAGAACAAAATGACCCTACGGGGACACGACTATACATTTTTCAGATCAGAACTGACTTGCTTGTGGAGAGCTCAGAACATAGACAGAGGAAGTTCAGATTTGCCCCAACATGTAGAAATGCCTGCCCTTCACCCACAATATGGTGGGTTTCCCATAAACACCTCTGCAGTACAAGAAACTGAAAGCACCCCTACTTTTCCAATGTATGATCTATGCAAAATAATGCCTCTTACATGGCTTTAAATGGTGCTTTTAACAGAGTTGGGCATAACGAGTGCTTTATGAGTACATGCTGTGGTGAGGTGAAAGTGAGGAACAATGTAGGGGTTTCTGTGATATTTGTGTTTGTGTGATTTACATAATAAAGACTTTTTTCTGACATAAACAGGGTTTCTTTTTCTTTTGCCCTTTAGAAGTCATACAAAAACTTATTTTGCATACTTCACTGGGGGAAAAATTGTATTACACAGGGATATGGAAAATGAGTATCATTAAAAATGACATTTTAAAATGGAAGTACACTCTCCCAGGCTGATGGAGATCTGTGTCACACACCAGTCTTAAAAGTTTAAAGGAAACAGATCATGGAGATTGTCTGCTAAAGGATTTAAAAGGAAAAAAAATACTAACATATCAATAGTTCATAATTTTAGCTTTTCCATATTGTTGTGGTTCCTTTCCCCACTTCACACCCTCCACCTTGTTGTCACTCATAGTGTTCTCCATTCTACTAAGCCGAACCTTGTTTCAGAAAAGTAACTCAACCAGCATGAGGCCACATCAGATCCTATGCAACACAAATGCAGAGATCTTACCTGATCTAGACCTTCCCCACTCCTCCGCAGATTCTGAAGTTTGTAAGTAGCCAAAGTCGTTCCATCATCCTGGCAGCACAGATCAAGGACCACACAGCCATGATCTTCAAAGGCATTGATTTGGTGGAAAGTAGCAAAGGGCTTACTGTACCACTGCCCTGGCAGCACCTATAGTGACCATAAGAGAGGTTAAATTTCCTCTCTAAAGATCCTTGACGCACCTCAAGGAGTTTCTTCTCCCCCCTTTCATTCCCCACTCATTCCTTGGTATTTGTCTTGTGCCCTTGTGTTACTACAGAATGGCTCCTTTAAGCCAGTAAGTAGGCAAACCCAGATGAAGAAAAGCCAAAACATAAAGCGGCCCAGGATAGGCTCCTTGCTGTCATGACTCCATCCCTATAGCATCATTCCCAGGCTATGACTGACCATTTTATATTCTGTAGTACTTGGGAACTGCATTTCAGTCCCTGTGCTGCAGTCCCAGGAGTGCCAAACTGCTTATTCCTACCTGTTCTTTTAGGGCTGGCAAAGAAATGAATCAATAGAGAGGAAAATGCACAAAGTAATCCCGTTTCTAATAAACCTACACTCATAAAGCCTATATTGCAGTAACTTCTGGATTGATTCATATATCTATCTGTGGCTGCTAGACAGCACTCTTCTCTTGGGATCTAAGATTCCAGCTACAGCTGTACAGCTGCTGGGAAGTCCAAAAATTCACCTACCTCCCCAGTGTGCTTATTCACCACATGGAAGTAAGTATTGTGCTGAGGTTCCCAGGTTATCCCTTCAGAAATGGCTTTCCCACGGAGTTTGGAAGTGATAATCTGCAAAAGATTCAGTTTGATGGGTTGCTCAATGAAAATGATGTAGTTTTCACTCATTCCTGAAAAGAGAGGGAAGGAGATACCATCCAAGTATTAGGCAAACGAGACGATAAAAATCTCAGGGGCAGAGGGCAGTGAATGGCCCTTTCTGCCTCGCAATCGGCTAAATCCACAGAGCTTGAGATAGAAAGCATTCTTACCGAAGCTGTGATAGTAGGAAGGTTTCATCTTATCCATTGGAGCAATGGAGCACAGCACTTTCGCTCCCTCTAACGTGTCACTACAGTTTGACTTTTGTGGAGGGACCTGGATGATATTATACGTAGACCCTGGAAAGGAGAAAGGGAGTTCAACACCACTGGGATGTGAGACTGTCCACATTCATGAAACCAAAGACAGGCTCTATTCTCTTCTGTTTCCCCAGAATACTAGGAACCACAGTCATAGCTAAACTGAGCAGAAAACAAAAAGCCAGTTGCCAAGTCAATAAAACAACAGCGATTGGAGCACCCTAGCAAAACAAGAAGCTTGAAAGGAAGTAGAAGGATCTTCTCGGTCTAGTAGACTGCCATCTAATTTTACTGTCTGCAATGCATTCCTTACGTTAAGTCAGAGTATTCTATAACAACAAGATCAGGAAGAAAATCAAGTTCATAGCTTGTGTATCAGAGGAAATGAAAACTTTGAGCCTTGGTGGTGACTGACGCTCATTTAATAAATCTGAGCATATGGGCAGGAAACAATGGCACATTTGAATAATAATCTGTAGTTTGGTCCCTCCAGCTGAAAGCAGCATGTGTTGCATGGCTAGATATTGCTAAAGCCAGAAGGAAATGAAAACAGCAAGAATGAAAAATTATCAAAACTGGGCAAATGTTCAGTGAACAGGAACCAGCCTGAGGCATCATAATAAAGGGCAGTGGCTGCTTTCAGAGGCCTTGGGCACCTGAAAAAGAAGGCTTTCATGAACTAACAGTGAACTCTAGCTCTGAGCAGCCATGTCAATGTTACTAGATCCCAACTAGATATAATGTTTGTAGTTTTGGGAAGAAGAAAAATATCCCAGAAAATTCAGCTTTGCTATAAGATAGCCAGGTCGCTGTAATAAGTTCCACCTTCTCTCCTGAGTCAGAAGCATCTGAAAATAACTGCTGAGAGAAGTCATTCTTATGGGACAGATTGACACCCTGTAATAAGAACTAATCTGGTTTGCCATCATTTTGACACAAAGAGAAAGAGAACAGACACTGAAGTTTCTTCATCAACTGCTCCTTGAAGCAGCAGCAAGAAGCAGCCTGTACACCCTGCCCACAGTCAGGCCTGGTCATGCCCGGTCTTACCATGTTTCCCATAGGAATTGCCCATGTTGTATGTTGTCCCATCAGACTCATAATGAGGATGAGCAGTAGCCCCATTCACTGCAACAAATTTGCTCCAGTCTACCTGCAAATGCCAAAGATTTTCAGTCAGTACAGAAATTTCCTGTCGCTCTGTAGCAAGCCACAGTCTTTTGAAAAGTCAGTTCCATGGAAGTCTGATGAAAAACAGCTTGATGATTACAGCCCAGATGTGGGACCTGGGCTTGAGCCTTCATTTTGCCAGCAATCTTCCTGAAATCCTTGAAAATTAACAACATTTCTCTCTGTATTAGTCCTACCAGTAAAACGGGACCGATAACACCAGCCGTTTCTCGGAGAGACATGAACATTACTAATGGCAGGAAGTGTTTCCACTGGGGAATGTTGCTCATGTGATCATTTTAGCTAGGACTCCACGTAATAACCGCAGACAGACATGCGTGAAGAGACAGTCACTCCCCCAAAAAACCACCAAGTTTTTTGAAAGCACCCATAGCTAATTGACAGTCAGTGTTTAGTCTCCTCACAGAGAAAACAGTTTGGCTTTGCTGTCTACAGCTAGAAGGAACAGTTAAGGCAAAGGTACAATTGTGAGTATTATTAATATGTATTCCTAGTTTATGGGTTAGGGTATAGTTTTGGCTCAGACAGTGGAGAGGCTGTGTTGGGAAGAAAGTCTGAAGGAAAAAGTTGTAGGAAGATCAATCCATGCATTGAAACATTGAAGCATGGAAGATACGCTGCTTCTCCAAAAGTTTAAGAAAATGGCTTTCAAGTATCCAACCCTTTGAGAAGGGTTGAGACACTTTGGAAGGTCCCAGTAGAAAGGAGTGCCACACCATCGGAAGCTTAGAAAACCATGTCCTTTTAAGGCATTTCAAATCAGAGAGTTTAAATGTGAAATCATCCCTTCCATTTCTTCACTTAGCCAAAAAATAACAGTCTGCATCTAAAAAGCAGCTTAAGGGGATTTCTTTTTTTTAATGACAAGATGGCTCAACAGGGCTGAACATTCAAACTAAAAATACCCACACATATTTTCATCACTGTGTTATGGTTTAAAAAACAGATAAAATTGCAAATAGTCAAACTTTCCATTTCAATATGCAAGTGGCATCCTATACTTCATACACAGAGTTTCTTCGTGACTCACAACTGATCCTGTAGGGAGAGGGAGACTCCTGGAATGCCTCCCTCAAGATCTGCAGCTATGCTGAGCCTGGTATTTTGTGGTACTAAATAGTCCATGATAACATACAGGCACAGCATGCTCACTGTTAATACTGACAGTATTAATGGCAGAATCCTTCCTCAGTCCTTCTCACAGTTGTCCAGCCCAGCAAATACCAAAATCCTTTCTGAGGGTGTAGGCAGGGGGACATAGAGCTTATGCTGTCATTTCACAAGTCATATTCTTCCCTTGAATACAGCCACACTCCTGTGAGATGATGCCCTGAACATATGGGAAGACTGCTACTCGGACTTTTTATTCATTTGTTAGCATGGGAGAAAATGAAGTGGCAGCTGAACTTTGACTTGACTTTACATTGACTTCACCACCCATATACAACAGAGGTTTCAGTCAAGACTTAAGGGCCATTTTTGATTGTTTATTGCCGGGGGTGTAAGAAGGAGATAAAGGGAACAGATAGGAAGAATGAAGAAACAGGGTGAGAATACAGATCTGAGATCAGTGATGTTAACTTCTTCCTGTATGCACTTGTATTCTTCACACACTGGTAGGTACAGACAAGTCCAGACAAGTAGCAAGTAGCACTGGAAGAACGCCAGCTGTACCCAAACGGAAATGAGTCTATATGTGTCTCTCCCCTTCCTTGCTACAGTGGGCAGCGACTGAATCTTCACTCACGAGAGCTGCCTTATTGCTAAGTAGGTTTTTCAGGGACTTGAGCACACCATGAAGAGATGCTTATGGCTATGGCCCAGAGCTGCACTGATCATTTCTTTTGGAATCTGGGTTCCCCCTTGCTGCTCTTAGAAACAGCAAGGAGTGATTCTCCTGTACCATAAGCTAACCCTCTTATCCCATCTGCCCATACCTTTTCCTTCGTTTCAAGTGTTTCCGGGTCCACTTTGTACATGAAGACATTCTCATTGCTGACATAATAGTCTCCTTTATACACAACATAGTTCACACTGGCATTGTCACTTGGTTCTGAAATGAAATCCCGGAGTTATACACAGCTCTGTTTAAGCTCGTGTCACATTACAGCAAGTTAGACATGTTTAAACAAACCCATTTGCAATGACACTAATCCCTCTGTGATTGATTAGAAATATCTCACTAATCTACCAAGGCACTCAGGTAACTGTCTGCACAGCTGAGTTCAGGATAAAAGGACAAGGACTGGTTCTTGTGGAAATCATGGCACCGAAGCCAAGATGATCTTCATACTTCCATATGTCCTTTGCTTCTGACCTCTTATGTCTTTATATCCCTATCCCTTTCCTCCCTAGCCAAAGTTCTTTCCTTCGACAGCCATACAAAAGAGTGCCATGTTTGATTTACAGCGTTGGAAACAAGAGAGGCAAGACTTGGGCTGAAGGGAGGGCAGGGATGCTATCTGTGTGACAGGGTTTGGCCAGGGAATGCTCCTTCTTCCCTCTTCTCTTTCTCTTTAAAACTGAGTCAGGGAGATGCCTTTTGAGAGCTACACTTGCACAACAGCCAGAGCTGTTCTTGCTACTCTGAGGGAAGCTGAGGCTCACTAGCTGGGTGGCTGAGAAGAGCTGAGGAAAAAGAGATTCCCGCAACTGAACATCTTGTGTGTGGTGAACACAGAGCCTGAAGTTGGTACAGGAAAAGCCTGGAGGACAGACCTTCTCGAAGCGAGGAATAATCTACATGTGTGTGAGGGGTCAAATAGGCAAGGGTGTGCAGGAACAACCTGCTGGAGCTTGGAAAAGAAGCTGAGGGCTGTTGATAGCTCTGAAATTTATTGAGCGCGCTGGGGTGGGGACTTAGGGACCTAGGCAGACCAATGAGGGAAGGTATGAGCACCTTTGAAGAGAACAGATGACATGGCAGGGCAGGATTTGTCTCCTCAGGGAAGATAAGAAGCAGAAGATGGTCACACACATGAGCAACAAGTTGCAAACTTTAGGTCTGTTCTGGTTTTAGTGGAAAGTACTTTGCTTGCATTTAAGCCTACTTTCCTGACATACGCAGAATCCTATAGGTAATGGTACTTCCATTCCTGTGCAATACCGTCTCTCACCCTACTCATATCATCTCCTGCATCTTAGTACAGGAAGGGAAGGATTAGCCCACTTACCCTGCAAGCTTAGCAAGGCAAGGTGTTTTAAGGGCAAAGCTGTGTCTCAGGTAGAACAGCAGATTGTAGTGCTCATTATCAGCACTGCACAGGATATTCTTTGGGGAAAGATTATTGTTGGAAATTTGCAACAAACTCTGGAATCAAGTGAGCTGAAGTGGCACTAAAACATTAAACTAAATGTTTCTCTTGGATTTTTTTTGTTGTTGTTCATCTTCTAAGGTCTCATCTTGTAAGAAAAACATGGGCTCAGAATAGGCTTACTGGGCTTCCTCACATCTTCCTTTAAACCTAACCACAAGTTCCCCAATAAAATCACAGAACATTTCTTATCTCTTAGAAACTCTCTTACGTGGCATCTCAAAGCGTGACATGAAGCGCCCGAAGACACTCTTGCATGGATCTGGCATTGCCAGCGTCCCAAATTCTGAGACCATGATGCGGTTGTGCTGGCTGTTAGTCAGATAGGAACTGCTCTGCAGAAACTTGCTCCGGTATGTCACTGTGCCATTCTCCAAATGGAATTGATGCAACAGGGCCATGCCATCAAACCAATGGTTAAATCTTCAAGAAGAAAAAAAAAAAAAAGAGAACAGTTGGGCACTATATCATATGCTCTCATACTAATCCTTCTTGCCTTTAGGTTTATTATTGTTTGTAAAAAGCTAATGCCCATATCCTGTGAACACTTAAGCATGCACAGCCTTGTGATGAGTGTGGACAAACATTTGAATTGAGTGAAACAAATCAAATGTATTTGTAGCTGTGGGACTGGACGTTAGATGCTGACTTTCAGTGAGATTTGGGCCCCCTATTTCACTTTTGAAAGTGGACCTGAAGGACTTCTGAAAATGCTATGTATAAGCTTTTGGGGAAATAATCTATACTGGTAAACCAATCGCTCTGCAGACTTGTGCATAGGGAATAGAAATTGTGATTTACTGTACAACAAGAATAGAAATTATTACTGAAAGCCCAGCCGCACAAGAAGGAGCCTTTACTCTCAGCTGTTTGAAGGATGTTATTCTCTCCAAAATGAGAAATCTCTGAGCCTTTGAGAAGGCTGTCTCTCTAGAAATAAGACAAGGGGAACACCTTTGGCCAGTTGCTGCTGTCAGCTTTGTTGGAGGCAGAGCTAAGTTTGTCAATTAGCTACAAGGGCAGATTCCAAGCCAAAGGCAGTAGTTGCCTTCTTGAAATATTTTAATATGTTATTTTTTAAATGAGATGGATTTGCTTCTAAAGCAACTCGCACAGTTTAGTGCAATCAACTTTACAAATCCTGCCCCAGATTTCAGAGTGCTCGTGGGATGGACTTTTGTTAATGGCAAAGGACTAGGAGTGTGGATGTTTTAATCCCCGGCTCTGTTCCCTCATTATAACATTCTGAGTAGGTCACAGCCTCTGCGTGACACAGCTTCTCCAACCTTAATAAGTTAACCGTGCTCCTATTTTCAGAGCCCACTGGGAGTTTCCAGATGAGAGAGCAGTTGCTCTTAAAAGAATGATAACATAAGCATTTCTTCCTTGCCTTACTTCAAAAGAAACTACAAGGCGCTCCAAACTGTGAGACACTTGGGGGAGTCCCCTTTCGGTTTAGGCAGACCTCAGGCCAGAATCATTTGACAAACTCACCAAACCTGAACTTACTTCTCCTCACCAAACTCAAACTTCCCAGGACCGTTCCTCAGAAGATTGCCATTAATCCATTTGGGAATATGTCCTTTGATCTTTGCTGGGATGGACTGAGGAGTCTCCTCTACAGTCTGTATTAAGGGTGAGATGCATTGCAAACCCCTGGGGCTGTGGAAGGCGATTTCCTCTTTTGATGAGCTGGCCAAGAAATTCTTTAAACCTGAGAAGAAAAAGGAGGTAACTGAGATTTTCACTTGAATAAACAGATAATTGCTAGAGCTTGGGTTTGGATGTTTAGGAGAATAGCATTCAGCACTCTGCAAGCAGCCAAGCTGTAGTGGATATTGAAACTAAAGCTGTGTTCCCATAATACCCAACACATCCACAAGGAGCAGAAAATCCAGTGGATTTAACTCTACTGTAGTTAATCCGTTAGAGTCACCTGTTCTGTAGTCCAAAGGAGGTAATAAACTATGCGATGATATGAAAGAAGAGAACTTTTCTTTTAATTAAAGAAGCTTATAGTTGGAATTTATTTCAATAAGTAACTGAGATCAAGTAACGTATAGATATTTATCATAAGAACCAATGAAGTTCCAAAAAAAAATAAAAAATAAAATATATCTGTTCCAAGTTGGGATGATACACAGAGTAATGTTGAGGGGGAGCCCTAAATATGATCTGCCAGTGATTTGTGACAAGCAGACTGCTGAAGAAAGTGACAGAAAGGAGCTAGTCTGACTGTTGCAGACCGAAGACCAAAGGCACAAGGAGAAAGATGTAATTAGGCACCCTGTAAAGCAGTGCATGTTGCATTTATACGACAGTGTTGCCAAAAGCAAAGCAGAGCTGGGCACCCTTTAGATAGAAAAACTGCATTCTAAAACACCCTCTAACTCCACCTTGGTTTCACAATGATGGGTGAGTTAAAGAGACAGAAGAGACTGTACATAGTAGAAGATTTCCCAGGACTTGTAATCTAATCAACCATCACCCAAGGAGTTTCCAAACGTAAAGCAGAGCGCAGAAAAATAACACAGAACACATCAGAAAAAGGTCATGATAATTAAGCAGGATACGCTGATGGTTTTTTCACTTTTGCTGCATTTGAAATCTTCATAAGGTCTTTCTACTCTTCAGTCACTAGTGTTTGGCCCTTAATCTTTATAGCCATATTCATTATTGATTCTTCTGTAGACCCAGATTTTCTCCTTTTTTGTTTGCAAAGAAAGAAAAGTTTTTTTGTCAAGTCCTTGACTGCAAAAGCTTTTGCAGTAAAGCATACACTGGAAAGAAAAATCAATACAGCATATAGTAAGCTGAACACCGACGACAGAGAAAAGCACTATCCATTGCGTCGAGGTTTGGAGCATTGCGATTAAAGATACAGTTCATTTCAACTCTGTGTTATCAGATTGGATGCAAGGATTGCTGTGCATGGTGTCTAGCCTGCGCTATGCCATCACAGCCTTCACTGTGTTCACGCTCACTGTTGCTTATGGATGAAGTCACCAATGCAGCAAACACACAATTTAACAAGAAACGGTATCCAGGTCTAATAATGGTCAGTGCTGCCTCAGGCATCTCTGCCTAGGATTTAATCTGAGCTGGGTTTAACCAAGGCTTTCTGAACCACTGCTGAAAAATTGAGCTATAAGGTTGCTCACAGGAAGAAGCAGCATCTTTTGCAGCTAAAGCTAATGCATGGTTTTCCTAATGCTGACCATTTCACAGTGAAGAAATGTTCTGCTACCAATATTATTTTTAACTTGAATAGTCAGCCAAAATTCAGGATCTTCCAGTTTGGGAGATTAGGGGAGGGGATGTATTGTGGCATTAGGTTCCTTCAAAACAACGTGCTATTTTTAATAGAACTGTACAACATCCTCTACTGAATTAAAAAACAAAAACAAACAAAACCCCCCCAGTTTTTCTGCCCATAGTACAAAGGCTCTTCTAGAAAAAAATTAAAAAAGCAACTCACTAGGAAGAATGTCCCACAGAACAATCCAGAGGAGTTCCAGTGGACCACTAAATTCAGGCAAGACATAGCTTGTTACACAACAAATGTTACGAACATGATGTTGAAGAACCCAAAGTCTCAGATATAGGTTGTTGAATATAGGTTGTCTCTACATTGCCCATGCAGGACTCTGCTAAGTTGTCATTATGTGAAATGCAGTAGACCAGAAGCTCATAGGCTGTTGAAAGGTGTACAGGTCAGTTCTCCAACTCACCAGTACTATCTGATTTCAGAAACTCAAAAAGACAACGGCTGGCTTCTCCCCTTGCACGAAAAGAAAAAAACAAAACAAAACAAAACAAAAAACCCAAACAAACAAAAAAACCAAAACCAAACACCTCCACCCCCCAAAAAAAAGAAAGTTGGGAAGAATACAAATGAAACTGAGCTGAACTACATTTGCAGGACAGGACAAAACAGATTTACTTGACAATTAAATAAAAAATAGCCGAAAAGGATAATTTCTGATGGAGCCTCTTGTTTGAATGCAATATCCCCCTTATTAGGCATAGTTATAGGACAAAAGCATCAGGAAAGCATGAACTAATCAGAATGCTGTGTGCTAACAGCACACGGTTAGTTACTGGCTACAGTAGCCTGGCTTGCAAAGCCTCATCAACACAAGGATTGTTTTAGCAATCCATTTAGCTGCAGAGGTGGATTTATCTAGAAAGTACAGAGGCTGTTGCCTTCCTTCTCAGTGTATCACCTCCTCATCTATCACAGGCTTCGCATCCACAGCTCAGTGAAGTCACTTTGCTACACAGCTCCATCCTCACCGTGAGACTGTTGAGCCCCGAACTAAACTAGAACTGTTGAAGATTTAGTTGTAATGGAACACTGATAAAAAAGGACAGTGCAGCATACAGAAATCTATTCCTGAACCAGGTCTAGTACAGACAAGACCACACACTAAACAGAGTCCAGACTGATACAGAAATTCATTCTGCTTTTTTGATGTAGCAATTTGTTCTGGTTATATTAGTCACTTTCACCACTAGTGTCCGTTCTTTAATCCAAGTGATTAAGTGAAGCTGCTGTGCAATTTACCTGTGAGCCTCTGAAATCACATGTTCACATCTACAGAGGAAATTTTTTATTTCAGACGGGAGAATATCTGCAAAAGAACTGAGTTGGAAGCATTTTTCTAAGCTTGCTTCTTTAGAACAGCTACAGACAGAATGGATGTTAAGCATGAAGACAGGTAAATTGCAAGATCCCTTCAATGTAGTTCTCTGGCTTGCCAATCCTCAAATCCTTCTTTAGATCTCTAATATGGTAAGTCAGCTAGATGAAGAATTCAGACTGCAGGGCTAAAGCAATTAACCTCAAACCACCAACATCCTCTCCCTCTTAAAATTCAATTAAGTTCTGATTAAATCCTATATGAAGTACTCAATCTGATCCCAACACTAGTGCTTCAGAGTATTTCCTTAGACGTAAGGAGAGGCTTTTCATATCAACAAACGCCTGGCAGGTTTAGTGACTGCCATCAGTATTTGCAGAAATACAGCCTTAGTAAGCCAAGCTAAAGTCTGTAAAGATGTAAAATACGCAGAAAAAAATGCGAGCAATGTGTTCCTAAGGAGACATTGTTGCAACCAAGCAGAAACAAAGATGGCATGACCAAGGATGGCACTACATCGAAACTTCCTGAAGAGCAGAATAATTACCTCTGGGTATTTAGAAAGGCAAACTGCTCAAAAGAGCCTGAACAGGATTGGAAAACATCGCGGAGGTCATCACCTACCCTTAAGGTAGGTGTGAACCCCATCTTAGAAGTTACTGTGTTTCCTGGCACTTATCCCCTCTTTGGAAGACTGCTCATTGCCCAGATGCTTAGAAAAATCCTTTGAATTTACAGAAGGACTTTATTCATAGGACAGTTTGTCCCCTTTGTTCTTCTGTCAGCACTGCTATGTGGCTTTGGTAGTTCTCCCTCTCTTGTGTTTACCACAAGTCGTGGTATTTCGAGCAATCATGTCATTTCCGAAGCTAAGCGAGCCAAGTTCTTTTCATTTTCCTTCTCCTGTGATAACCTTGCTATTCATATGATCATCTTAGCAATCCTTCCTGAAATCTGATCTAGTTAGAATGCATCTAGTTAGAATTCATTTCAAGACATAGTCTAGAAAGTGTCTGAGAACAGGCTATGTACAACAAGAATGTGTAATACCCTGACCTACCAGTCTACAGAGAAAGAAACAAGCACAGCAAGATAATGTGCCATCTTTTCTTCTGGGAATTAGTCAAAGGAGATGAAGATCCTGACAGTAATGCATGCAAAATATAATCAAATCATGACACCCAGATGAGTCAAAACAGAAGTTTTCAGAAACACGACAAGCCATTCTAGGACGATTTTGAAAAGCCAGGGGAATGGGAGGGGTGCAAAAAAAACAAAATGGGGAAAAAACACAACAAACAAACAAACAAAATCAATACACACACACAAAACAAAAAACAAACAACCAAAACCCCCAAAAAAACCAGCACAGCTTTGGTGAGTTTGTTCTGAAGAGATTCAGGACAAGAAACAGAAGACAAAAATAAGCAATGACCTCCTCTAAACACAGCACAGCACAAACGTGTCTTATACTTGCATTACGTAAACTGCTTCAGTATTACAGATCACTGGTCCGATCTGTAAACAAGGTGTTGCCAGAAGTTCCCTAGTGACCACCACCTTCAAAGCAATGCAGCAGCTGAGAAATGCAAGGAGGGGAGGAGGGTGGCATGGTCAAACAGCTTCTTTGCAGGGACTTTATACAACCTGATCCTCTTTTTCTTTTTTAAAGGAATCGTTATCTGTTCAAGGTACTGAGATTTCATCAGTAGCAGCAGCAACCAACACAGGCTAATTAGCGCATGGAGCTAAGACCAGAAGTACAAGTCTAGTGCACTACATTCCCCCCTGTCAGCACAGGAAAGGCTTGCATTCGTTCCAAAAAAAAAAAAGCTGCTGCAATACAGATCCAGGACAGTACAATACGGAATAAACGCATCAAAGGAAACACTTTTGTTGCTAATCCGTGAGCAACCATATCTATATTTAAAAAAAAATAATAAAAAAACCCCACCGTGGCTGCACATTGTAATAAAGGTGCATCACCTTCATATAAGAGCTCAGTCTTAAAGTTTAACTTACTGTAATGTCTAGCTACCCGAAAACACACCAATCTCTGCAAAAGGCAGAAAATGGACTGGTTTTTAATGTTGAGCAAGATGTAAATAAATACTGACACCGCTCTAGTGTTCTGGCTTCGCTCCGAGATGGAAGAACTTGAATAAGCAGTGAATCAGAGGCACAACAGTTCAAATGGGGATTACTGTATTTACTTGAACTCAACACCTGAAAATCAGAACAAGATTGTAGCTGCTATCTCAAAAATCTCATTTGTGGACTACAATTTCCATTTTACCTCAAACCTTTAAAAGTAGGCTTAAGATCTAAAATTCCTTTGGCACATCAGAGTAGAGGCAGTGCCAATACAACACTGTATTTTTCCTCAGATCTTTTCTAAAGACTGTAAGCAATTACTACAGAATTATCATAGCCTGCCATTGTTTTTTCATGTACTGTTGCCGTTCAAAGAGCAGTGTGCCATGATTTCTCTGCCTGTCACAAGCTGACATCCTAGCGTTGATTATTTCTATCCAGAAGTAGTGGAACCAAGGACAAGGATCTTGAAAAAGTTTCTGTACAGAAGAAGTTACCCCACCTGCTTTGGGTAGGGTAGCAATGAAGCAGACATTAAATTGTACTTTAGCAGCAATGGGTGGGGCAGAAAATTTTACAGTCGATGGAGGAAACAGAAGCCATCTGCTAGCTGTGAAATTGAAATCACATTGGATATAGCAAATCCACTTTGATTTTAACCTACGTATTCAAATCCAAGGCACAGGAACCACCACCGTTTGTCTCCACATGCCACTGCACAGTCTAATTGCTTGACTCAGAAGGACATCCAGGACCAGACTTACGGGCAGACTTTAGTAAACACAATGCTTACAGTTGGTATTCAAGCAGGGAGAGTACAGCAAGAATTCTGTTTTCCCCGAGGATCCATGCAAATTCAGACTAACCGTACGGCCACATTATGGTGCCTGTAAATCACAGACTGGAAAAACAGGGCAAGCAAACCAGCTTTCCACATCTCCCCACCCCGAACTGAAGTTGCTGTAGCTATTAATTTCTGCCATCCAGACTCCAGCCCTCACCCTCCGCCTTCACCAGCCCTCAGCTCACCTGAGTGTCCCACACTGGTACCTGAACTGAAGTTGTTGCACTTGCCTTGTGTCTGCTGGGAAGTCCCCGTACTTGACTCCTTGTTCCATCTAGCTTGTTGATTTCCCATTGTGAGGGGCTCAGCCACCCACTTCCTTGCTAACAGGCAGAGAAGCAAAGAATAACGTAAAAGAAGTGACAGATAACACAGGGAAAAGGAAATGGAGAAAAGGAGTGGAGAAAGGCTTGTCAAAGGGAGGTAAGGGAGAAAAGCAACTGTGAAGTGTGCATACTTTTGCCTATGAAATACCTGTTGATTTCCCAAAGACACCTGTAGAAATAGATTCTATGCTTCCGGGGCAGGTTTTTTCTGACATGAAGAAAGTGTAATTTCTTTATTAAATATTGACTTACACAATCAAGTCCTTGGAATACTTATCCTAGAAAGACACTATGAACAACAAGTGAGCTAGGAAAATTTTGCCAGTGTCACAGGAAACATATCAGATGGAATAAATTTTATTCACACTTTTTTCCTCTATTATCATTGTTTCACTCAAATGCCTGAACAAATAATAGAGGGGTTCTTTTTCATGATTCAACATTCTCACCGTTTAGCTAAATTGAGACAATTCTATATCAGCAAGTTTTTTCAAGAAGACCTTAGTAAAAGTTAGGAAAAATTCAGAATTTTCCCAAAGATACAGAAAATGAGGCAAGCAAATTTGCAGGCAGGTAATCAAGACAAGAAACACAGCTCTTTATGTTCCTATGGAATTCCGTTTCAAAGCCTAACGAAATAGGCAAAGTACAAGAGAATGTAAATTTAGAAGAGCGCCCCAGTTTAAACAAGATTATACAGTTGTTGCAATCTGCTAGCAGATCAAAAGAAAATCATGAATTTATATATATAGGCTTTTTTCCTAGCAGAAAAGTACTTTAAGACACCCTGACTTGCTAATACCATATGTTATTTTATGTAACATTTGCCATGCCAGTCTTAGTATTTGGTTATTTAGTTTGCATTAATTACTCTGCCTCTGAATTTTTTGTCTTCCATCTGACAGACATAATTTGATGACACACACCTTACACCAACTTAGTAACTGGTGCAGTGAAAAATAAACCTCCTGGACTGTTCCTAAACTTATATCCATGGATGTGTTCTAGTGGCACAATAAGGAAGGTTTGAGAACCCTTCAAATTGTTGGGTAGCTCAGAAGCAATCCTTTGATTTTAAAGGGAAGGAATACACCATCACCACTATCAAAAAGCCAAGATTCTGGTGAATTAAGTCACGACCTTTATTGGTTCCTGTTTTGTGATAAAGGATCTCTCTCTCTCTTAGACACAAAAAAAAAAAAAAAAAAAAAGAAAAAAGAAAAAAAAAGACGGCTCAAGTTGTGACTGCAGAGTTCGGTGGTGATGCAAAATCCCTTGGAGTAATTTCCTACTTGTACATGCAGATCAAAGCTTCAGAATGTCGCTGCTCTAAACAATCCTCTCCCTTTCACAGCCCGCTCACACGTCTCACG
This sequence comes from Chionis minor, assembly GCA_013398295.1. NCBI lineage: Eukaryota > Metazoa > Chordata > Aves > Charadriiformes > Chionidae > Chionis > Chionis minor. The sequence continues at coordinate 115,009 of VZSF01000025.1, read as the reverse complement.
TCTCACGGCAGACTCCCTTGCAGGGAGTACGCTGCTGCCTACTCGTTTCCCAGCTCTAAACCATCAGCATCTGCTAGTAATCCGAGGGAATCTGTGCAACGTACTTGCCTCCCCTGTTTATCTTTTCAAATACAGAATAAATAACAGAGAATTTCTGGCTTCTAACAAACACTCCGAATTGCTTAGTTCCTAATTTCTGATCGATAGAAATTAAATTGCACTACCGACCTGTGTCAGCAGCAGCTCTTAAGAGCAACAGAAAACCCCTTTCCAAGATGATGGGATAGAAGGATTTGTTTGTTTATGCATTTTACCTGGAACGACTTGCGTCAAAGAGCAGAGGAAATACCGCAAATTAGCAAGCAGGAGGCTGATGGCAGACAAGAGGATTTTGGAAAACATATTCCGCTCGGAAGAAGGCATCGGATCGGAGATGGTCAGGCAAAGGTACCGGAGCAAGGATGATAGTGTGCGGCCAGCGCCGATGGACTGGTTTCAGAGCGAGCTGCCTGACATCATCATTTCAGAATAAGAGCCAGGAATGTCTGCCCAAGCAGGGCGGGATGAGTCAGCCAAGCTGCCAGCCTGCCGGCGCTGCACCGCACTGCATGCACTGCATGCACTGCACTGCACTGCACTGCTGCAGCCGGGCCAGGCAGGGGCGCACCCAGGGGCTCAGCAGCCCTCAGGCGCTCTCCGCAGCTGGGCCAGGTGAGTTGCTGAAGTGCCAAGACAGGTAAAAGCGTACATCACCACTGGTGGGAATAGTGCTTTATCCCTATTTGCCAGTTGGAGCTGGAGAAATTGGGAGAAATGGGAGAAGGGGAGACACATCCATGTACTGAGGTAGCCAGGCTTCAAGGCAATTCTTTTAAAAATTCTTGTCACCTTCTCTTGTCTTTCCCCTGTCAAAAACACTTTGTTGTGTTTCAAACTCTGACTAACCATTTTGCACCTCAAAAAAACTCAAGGCTTTAGGAATATTGCTTGCCACATCAGAGCAGACCGTCATTTCAGATAGGGAAGGACCAGTGACAGGCCGTGCTCTGCTGTTTCAAACGAAGTGGACCTCAGATGGACCCTTTCCTTCAGGATGCTGAGAGGAAGCTGCTAGCATTTCACAAATGCCCTGTGATGGATGTGCTGGTTTCATGTTATTAAGCAGCTCTTACAAGCTGCCCTGTCCCTTGAGAGAGAGCAAGGTGGCACACGCAGTACTCTAGGTAGCCCATTCCACTGTCCTTAAGATGGGACAGATTACTACTCATCCTGTCTTCTACTGCAAATTAAGCTGATTTCTTTTTGTCAGTGACAAAAAGACACAAGACACAGTGAACACCTGACTACTGTCCTTTCTATAACTTATCCGTTATCATGCCTTCCATTGATTTGTGCTCTTTCTAAATGAAGCAAGCTCAACTGCTTCAGCCTTTCCTCACAGATCATGTTTTCTTTGCCCTTTATTACTGCTGTTTGCCACCCCGCACACTTTGTTTGTAATAAGCAGACCCATCCTCCAGCTGAGACCAAACTAGCACAGAGAAAAGGAGAACAACTATGGGTTTATGTCTTATCTGCTATCTTATAGATAACACATCTCAGCTCTGTTTTTTTCACAACACAAGAACATCATGCCAACTCTAGCTAGCGTTCTGGTTTGTAAGTAACATACGTGATTACTCTTGCTAAGCATAGTACTCTTGCCTTGTCTTTTTTGAATTTTATCTTGATTTCAGATCGGCCCTTCATCTTATTGAGATTATAGCGAATTTTCAATATATGTTATTGATAGCATTTGTGACCCCTCCTAGCTTGCTGCCATCTGAAAAATGAACTGTATTCTCTAATGTCCTTCTTCCAAATCATTCAGGTTAATATGGAATAACCAGGGCTTGAAGCAGGTCACTATAGGATGCCACCTAGGCTGACCTTTCAGAAAAAATCAGTATTCCTTTCATTGACTGCTTAACTCATTCATGTAGCCCCTACTTCCCGATTGCTCTCATTTTTATATGATAGCATACAGGACGGTGTCAGTTATCTTCTATCAAGCTATACTTCGTCTATCTTTTTTCCGCATTGTCAGCTACTTTGATAAAGGAATTTCTTTTTTTGGTGTTGTTGGTTTTTTTGTTTATTCATCCCCAGGTACTTATGAAGTCATCATTAAGAAATTTACTTCAGACACTTTACAGGATGTGAGATAAGCTGATTGACCTATGATTCTTTGCCAACCTTTTTTCAGGCTATTCACCCTGATGATGTAAAACATCCACTCTGCTCTTTTCCAAGGCTGTCTTCATCATCAGGTTTTCAGAGACAATTCAAAGACAAAACGCAAAGGCTCTATGATTAGCAAAATAGAATTCTAATGAGTTCTAGACAGAACGTCACGAGCCTTAAACACGTCTGTTAACTTCTCAATTTGGCCTTTTTCTATTATGATCTGCATTCCTACAACTACGCTAAAAGGCAGTTTCATTTTGAGTAAACCATCACAACTAGGCTTTTCTCAGGGAAGAATTCTCTTCGCTGAATACCTAAAGTGTCTCTGCATTATCTGTTATTTTCCATTTTTAGCTTTCAGATAACAGAAGAATAATGAGGGGAACTGAGTACGGGTTTTTCATTACCTGCTTTCCAGACTGGGGAGGTTACTCACAGCAAGCTCAGAAATGCAAAAGACTCACTGTCAAAAATCCCCTTGACTTCAAGAGGGTTGGAACCTTGTCTAAGATATTTCCACATTTTTAAAAAAATCCATTTATATTCTGTTACTGATCTGTCATCTTAGACGTTCTTGTTCATTTACTAAGGCACTGCAGCTTAAACAACAAGGAGGAGAAGCTTAAAGAAAACGTAGTTACCAGCTGAGCTTTGCTGATCAGATTTGGCAGCTTTAAAGCCAATTAATTTTCTGTTCAAACCTCCTTCAGTAAAACTGGCAAGCGGATAGCGATGGGAAGGGTGACAGTTGGATTTCGTGTGTAGCTTATTCCTCAGAGATAGAATGAATGAGCTCTTCATTTCACATCAGAAGAAGAGAGTAAAAAATTTGGTTTGTTTCTCCCAATAAATACTGAAATACACAATAGAGGCAATCAGTGCAGAAATATCACTAGCAGGGTAGTCAAATTGTAGATAAATAGAAAACCAGTAAAATTTTATTTTCTAATGGTTTAGAAGAAAAACAGCGTGCAATGAGTATTCTCATATATATAGATATAGAGTGGAACACTGAAGGGCAGCCAACAGAAAAATGCGCAGTATTTTTAGCCAGCAAAGTGATTAAGGAAGGCTCCCCTTTAAACAGGAAGAGATTTATGTACGAAAGCAACCAGTAAGTGGGTATTTCCATTGCTGAAGTATTTTTTAACTTCAAAAGAGAAGAGACTAGTTTATATTCAATGGACATTTTAAACTTGCTGAACTTACCATTTCAAGCTGAAACTTTATAGAACTACATATGTTATTCATTTTGCTTGGCCAGTGTTTATTTTTTTATATATCTACACATAGATTCGTGCAGCAAAAACAGAAGCTTTGTTGCTCTTAGCCATTTTGAAATTGTTTTTTAAAATGCCTGTTTCAAAATCTTAAGAAGCTTTGACTGTCTTTCCTTTAATAAGCATAACCACACTATTCATAATCTCAGCTAGGTTACTATGGCTGTACTTACTGACTTTCACTGTCTTTTCGAATTCTAAAATCCCCTTACTACCACAGAGATCCCACTCTATAACGTGTAACGACAACCAGCTGCATAAGAAATCACTGTAGAAAAACAAGTCGTCATTTAGAGAGATATACCGTGAATTTAACTGCAGTTGAACGCCAAACTAAGCAGTCCTTCATTCTGCTAAGAAGCATAGTTTTACTATTTTTTATTGGATTTTATGAAGTTTTTGAATGGAGCAACAGTAACACTATGGGTCTTGCCCTCTTGATCCCCTAAGGGAAGAAACTTAGGTTATGTGATCCAATAGTTTTCTAAGTTCTGCTTCTTAATAACGCTTAATACTAAAGCCAAACATTTGCAACTTGGATACATTAGCCACATAAACTAAACCTAGATGATACAAATCCAGGTGACCTAAAAAGGTTGCATAATTTTCCCAAGCACAAACAGATAAAACGCAGCAGGCTTCTGACTTCAGTAACAGACAGGTATTTAACTGTAATGAAAGCTGTGCAATTTTTCTTTAAAGGCTAACACAAATAGGTAAATTTCTAAATTCAGACACTTCATAGATGACAATTTAAAACTCTGCTTTTTGTCATCATTACAGATGATTGTAGATTTTTGAGACACTTAGCACAATATTCTAGAAAATTTAACTTCCAAAATCTTCTTGTCTTTTTCTCCCACTTGCTTCTGTTTAAACAGCAGAGCCAAGGCTGATTACAAAACAAGATACGATTATTACAAAAAAGAAAGAAACTGGTAAAATACGATGTAGACTAGTGGTGAGACTTCTGAAAGTCTTTAGATGCTAAAGATGCAGATAGGCACCTTATGGGATTTTCAAAAATTCCTAAGCATGTAAGGCGCTTACATGCTTAGGCACTTTGAAAATCCTACTAAGTGCATATCTGCATCTTTAGGTATCTAAATACCTTGGAAAATCTCACCCTAGATGTCCAGTTTCTCTCATTATTTGTTTTAATTAGTTCCAGTTTGACAGGTAGCACTTTGCTCGTGACTTTTATCTAATAAAAGGAGGAAAGGAGAATTGATTAAGTCTGAAAGGATTTAAAGAGAAAATTGATAACACAATACTGGGGTAAAGATATAAATATATCTTATGCTAGCAACAGGACTATCAAGCACTTTTCTTTATTACATTAGCCTCACAGTTCGTACAAATGATGCTTTGTACATTCTACGTTTCACTTTTTTTAACAGAGTCAAATGACAAAAAAGAAAAAGTGCTCAAAAAACTCCACAAGCATCCTCAAATAAACTGAATATCCAGCAAACAATGCCGATGTATCCAAATAACAAAATAAGAGAGCAGTGCAATTCTAGGTTACGTTGACATTATCTAGTGTTTAATGACATTACCAGCAAGTTTCAATGATGTGCTTTTATGTTTGTATCAAAATGGCCTTGGTTTCATTTGAAAAGCAGAAGTGTTAAAATGTATTTTCAAACTGAGGCTTCGTACCTCTTTATACATTTCCCAAAGTAGCAATCTTAATAGAACTCTCCTATTTCTAATCTGATCTTTTCAATCTATTTATATTCTGAGACAAAATGGAAATAAGACAGCAAGTACGTTCTGCTAAGATTTTAGCACCAAAACATTTTCTGAAGGAGAAAGAAAAAACCAGAAAATGATTAACATGAAATAATCTGAGGTCCTTTTCCACTTATGTTGCAAAATTCTGTTTCATAGAAATGTTTCTATATTATGTTCTAGGATGAAAGATTGGTTGTGACAACAAAAGAAAAAAAACTCTTTAGCAGTGACATTAGAAATACCATGGCTGCTTCTGAATCCAGTTGTATTGAACTTCCATAGCCTTAAAGCCAAGAATGCAAAATTCATTCTACTTTCTTTTTCAAATGCTTACAATATTTTCTAGGGATGGAAGCATAGGGACAGACTAAGTGATGGGTCAAGAACTGAGAAAAAAGGCGTTTTAATGCATAGATTCCCTTGGAGTCATAGGATTTAAAATGGATATTTGGTATTGTTTTTTACTAACTACCACTACCCTATGCATTGTATCTACTTATTTAAAAAATAAATTGCTGCTTAAGTTGTTGAAAGTTTCCTGAACTGCTAGAAATATCTACATAAGACATTTATGAAACATTCATCATAGCAGTCATCATAGATTACATTTTAATACATAAAATATACTCCAAGTTTTGCTCTGCATTTCTGCAATCTAACAAACTCCATTTAGTTTTGCAGAGTATTTGCAATCACAGTGAATCTCTGTTTCAGACTTTCCCTTTTCTGTTTTAAGTGGTTTTCTATGGTCCTCGCTTCTTTTAAGATTCCATCAAGTTCTTGGACATAAGAAGCATCCATCGCTGCTCTCTCGCTTAATTGAAAAAATCTGTAGTTAAAATCAATACTAATGCCATTAACTTTCTCGCTACTCAGAACTGCTTTTATGCTTTTCTTAAAAATGTGTTTGCTATCAATACTCAGTTTCTGACCAAATTAGCTCTCTGTTGTAACAGAAAACAGCACTGATATTTCAAGATCTGTGTTCAATAATTTTCAACGTTAATTTCTCCAAACTGCAGCCACAGTAATCCATTTTATCTAGAGAAGGTAGAAAAGTGCTGTACAAATAGGACAAAGTTAACTTGCCTTAAAATGTGAGCATATTTTGATAACAAGTTCATAATTTCTTTGTTCATCTCTGTTAAAAGAAAAAAGTAATTTTATTTAAACAATTGAATGACTTTTCACCGCAACATAAATTAGGTAACTAAATAGTTACTTTCCGTATACGTCACCGTTTAAAGCTTTTTCCAGTGGTTCAGGTCTGTAAAGGGACTGCGAGCCCTCAGAAAAAGGCAAATCTGTTTTGTCAAGGGAGGACAACTGAGGATTTTCTGAAGCTTCATTCTAATAACAGAACACATAAAAAATACAGGTTCGAGGACTTGAGCTTAGCACAGATAGACTTTAAGTGAAAAAAATGAAGAGTTTAAAAAAGATCTCAAGAGACTTTTCAGAGAAAGTGCAAGTCTTGCTGGCTTCACAGCATCACCCTTCATAGCGAACAGGCACAGCATCTCAGTACTAGGGGAGTGGGTGGGAAGGACCAGCCTAAGATCTTTGCTTCTATCAGTAAAAGCTGGTGGACTTCAGAAGCTCACCTAGAGAAATCCTACGTAACTGTGTTGCAGCATGTACCCACTTTTGATGGTCTTCAAACACTAAATTTTAGTCTCCTTATGCAAGAATGTCACAGATGTTTCCCCCACCCTATATAAACTGACATTGGGCACTCTGCCCTCTCTCCTTGACAGGAACGCAGAGCAACACGGGTGGGTGGAGGCGTTCCATCACTCCCCTAGGTCCAGAAGAAAAGTCCAGGTCCTCCCTCCCTTCCTCATACAGTGCTGCTCACCTCCATCTCTTTTTTACGTTTACTTCTGTTTTCATCAGCTTTTTGCGCGTTGCTCGTCATCGCTGCCTGACAAAAAGCACAACGCCGTATTTGGTAAGCAGTTATCCTGCGCGCCTGGAAAATACAGCTGTACGAAAAGGCCTAACAGCTGTAACCAGCACCTCCGGAAGCTCCTCTGCACAGGAGCTCTGCTCCTCACCGGCGAGGGCACCGGCCGGGGCTGGAGGCAGCGGGTCCAAGTGCCGGGCCAGCCTGGGCAGCGCTGGGGCCCAAGGCCCGGGCGCCTTCAGAGGCGCCAAGGGTGCGTGAGGCCGGCCTCGGGCTGCCGAGGCCGATTCCGCCTCGCCCAAAGGGGACCCGTGGCTCCCCAGCTCTGCCTGCGCTCGCCCGAGACCGCCCACCCTGCAGGCCTCCCCCCTCGCTCCCCGGACCTCCCTCCTCAGGCAGCGCTGGCCCCGGGCGCTTAACGGTCCTCGCGGCCCCGGCGGCCGTTAACGGCCGGCGCGCGANACAGGCCGCGGCCCCCAGGAGAAGGGCCGGCCGCCGGGCAGCCGCTCCGGCAGAGGCGTTGGCGGCCGGGCCCGGCGCCGGGAGGCTGGCTGAGGAGAACCTCTGCAGGGCTCGCCGCTGGAACGGCTCCAGGCCCGGCCACCCCAGGAGGAAGCCTCTCACGCCAATTGCACGCTTGGGCTGAAGCGTGACGAGCCCGCCTGCAGCCACTCGAGGTGTTGCGCTGCCCGCACAAGCAATTCCCGTCATATTTCATCTTCTAAGCATCTGTGACAGGTCCCGTCGCAGTCTGAATCGCTGGCACGTTTTGGGATGATGGTGAAATGCCAGAGGCAGGTAGATCGGTCAATTTCAAAAGACAAACCGGGAGTGAGTGAAGTCTGACAGATTACTGCCACGGAGATGAATACCGCCGTTAAAATTAGACAGCTGCCAAGACCAGCTTTTTTTCCTAAACAATGGAAAGTAAGATTGCATTTTCCTTATGTTGTGCTTCACTGCTGTAGGTAATCTCTACTAGGTTTCATCAAGAAACGACTCAGTCAGATTATGCGATGAGGTGGCTTGCTTACAACAGGAAGAGACAAGACACAATGATTCAGGGGAGCTCTTTTCGATATTATACTTCATGTTGTTAGCCAAAAACATTAAACACGGTATTAAGTTCCTACTTTCCTAAATCCTGGCTTCATTAACTACAGTGAAGAAAACCGTTGCAAGGTCTGAAGATACATTGGAGTAAAGTGAAGTTTTCCTGGGTTTTGTTTTGCATTTTTAATTTGTTTTTAAGAGAAGAAACGGTCTTAACCTGATATACGTTATCCGAATAGGCTCTGAAAGTCAAAACTCAGGAGAAGAAATGAAACTGCTGAAATTACAAGAACTAAATACTTCCCCAAAGTAGAAACAATAGTCAATATGCTGCCATGGCCCACTTCATTAAATTGTCAAAAAATATTAGTTTTTTATGTTATTAGCACTACTATCTAAACATTAAGAAACAGATTAAGAAAGAATATGCCAGGAAAATATTCTTAAAGGGTTTACCTAATTGAGTTACCATTATTATGGTAAGAAGATATTTTCGTTAACAGATCACCTGGATTGAAATAAATTAAACACCTGCATTGTTTTGCCATTTTCAGTACCTTATGGATAGATAGTCTATGGATGAAGTTCAGGGGAAAAAAAAAATAATCTAACCCATTACTCTAAAAGTAGTTCCAGTTCCTTTAAGATTGGAGATACTAAAATGCCAGGAGAAATAGAAGCTTAAAAGTTACAATAGAAGCTACTGTTATTAGACCCTGGTCCTTACAAATACAAATATGTACAGATTAAGAGAAGAAAACTTTTATTCAATGTGCTGAATGACCTAATTTAATTTTATGATCTCACAGGTTGACAGGAGAGACCAAGTCTTCCTTCTTGATAGTTTCATATGGAACAGGTGAAAGATATCAGGGCCAGGAGCTAATACAAAATAAACAATGTTGGCTGAATGGCATTGCTTTTAGTGCTTTCACACAAATTTTGGTACCAAGTGTGATAATATTTAATTTAATGTTTCACTACTGATGTGAATGTAAATTTATACTTAATGAGAAAAAAATGGCTAAATGATATTTAATTATTACAGCATTGATTTTTTTTTTTTTTTTTTCTTCAGTGAAAAGAAAGGTGTCTGGGAACAAGAAATGCAAGCAGTATCACCCAAATGGGGAAATCGCCTGAATAAAGCTCTGGTGCCCAAATTTTCAAAAAAATTTAAAAGTCAGTTGGAGTGAAGAAAAGAGACATGAATGTTATTTTGAAACTGAAGAAAATTGTTTGGAGGTAGAAACTAAAGGGTTTATTTTAGTTGAAATAAACCGAGATGCAATTTGATCGTACTTCACAGGAAGGAACTATTTGTTACGAAATGGCTATCAGGAAAATGTACAGAAACGGGTGACCAGAACCAGAAGCCAGTTAAATTTAGAAAGATTTTTTTTTCCCCTGTAAGAACCAACCATTCAAATAAAGTACTGAGAGGAATGGTAGAATTACAGTTGTTGTATATAGAAATCAGCTAGATCTAGGTGTTTAAATCAAATTTGGATCTCTCTGATATACAGATTTAGGTAAACACAACTCCACGTACGTACTGAATGACATGTAACAAAACAGGAATTTGAAAGGGGATGATATAATATTGCTGTCTGGTTGCAGTTTGGTCAGTGTAAGTAAGCGTCTGTAAACAGGCTATATACTTATTTGAAAGCAGCAGCTGTGAAAAATGCACTTCTGTTTGTCAGAAACAGGAGGTTTTACTCTGTTGCTGAATTCTGCATTTTTAAATTCTACTGAATCAATTTCACTAGTTTCTTGCAACAACTTAAAGAAAGGAGATAAACTTCTGTAGCACACATAGTTCTTAACACGTCAGTGAAATACACTGCTCCCTCTGGGTAGAACAGTCAAAATCCATGGTTGCTAGTAAAATGGACAGTACTTTTAATATTATTATTTCAGATGAGGTTGAAAGATGTGTCTTTGACCTCAAAACTAAAGCATTCCCTACAGACATATATTGACTTTTTTTTTTTTAATTTATTTATTTTGTTTTCCTCCGAAAGCAGTAACAGGCACGTAGAAAGGTAAGAGAACATCTTAGGGTCTTAGCTTTGCTTTTGGTTGGGGGTTTGCATTTTTTGTGGTTTTGGTGTAGGGTTTTTTTTTCTCCCCCCACCGTCCAGTCCTAAAACTTCAGCCTCTTCAATTTACCCACTCAGCTACACAGCTACATGCCCTAATAGCTTACTAGTCAGCCTTATAAACAGAAAATCAAGGCATGTGGATTCCAGTTAACAGTGCCCAGTTCTACAAACTATATAAATTATTGGTTAATTATTCATTCCCAAGCTCACTTTTCTGTTTTTCAGTTGTCCTATCACTACACAGCGTTTGCCATCGTGGTTACAGCAACCTTTGTCACTTTAAGTGTGCCGCGGCCGCCAAAGGCAGCACTTAGATTCTGAAAAACTGTCACACTTTGAGGATGCAGCAGTTAGTTACGAGTAAGGGCTATAGCCGTTTTATTTATTTGCAATTAATACATACCTGGGGAAGGACTTAGAGCTGGTAAACTAGGAGCTGTCTATTCACCTGGCTTTGACTACTAGCCACTCTCTGGCTGGCTGTTTTCCCTGAGAGGAGCCTGAATTCCTCCCCTGAAAGAGGAATTCCCTACAAAGAGAGGGAAGACCACCGGAAGGTTTCCCGCGGGGCAGCCGCGATGGCGGTGGCGGTGTTTTAAAGAGCTAGCCACAGGCGAGGCGTTTCCCATCCTACCCCGGCTTCTCCCACGGCAGACGCAGCGCTTACGGGCAGCTCGGCTGGGCGGGGAGGAGGCGCGGGCTGCGCGCCGCCGGCCGGTACCTCCTCCCGACCCGCCGCTCCAGCCTCGACGGAGCGAGCGAGCGAGCGAGCGGGGGCAGCACCCGACCCGTCCTCCGACGGCTCCCGCCCGAGCTAAAGGCAGCCGCGGGGAGCCTCCTCCGCAACCTCAAATGTGCAGGCTTGGCTTTCCCCGCCGAGGAGGGGAAGTGCGGCGGAGCAAAACGCCGACGCAGACAGATATCTTGGGAAAGAGCCCCCGGTTCCTCGCAGCTGGCTCCGCCGGCCGGCGTCACCGCACGCTGATGCAACCCGCCGCCAGCCCCGCTCCCTAGACCGCTCCCACGGCACGCGCCGCGCTCACCGCCGCGCCGGGGCAGCCTCCGCCGGCCCCTTACGCCTGCGTGCGGGCAGCGGCCCGGGGCGGCGGTCCCCGCCCCTCCGCCGCCGGCGCTCGCCCTTCCGTCTCGCATCGCTCCGCCGCAGCCCGCCGAGCAGCCCAGGTAGGACGGCGGCCGCCCCTCCGCCCGCGCGGCTGGAGGCTCCGGGAGCGGCCCCGCTCCGCTCCTCGCCTCGCCTCGCCTCTCCGCTCCTCCATCCCCGGGACGGGCGGGACGCGCCGCCCCGGGCGGGCAGCTGAAAACGCCTCCTCGCTTCTGCCGTGCCCCGTAACCATCTTTCACTACGCATCAGGGTAGTCGCGCTGTGCGCTTTGCCCGTTAAACGACGGGCCACGTTTTCCTTGAATCCTTTATCGGTAAGTCCTGCCTGCGCCTTCCCCTCCGCTTTAGGCTAACGGAGCAGTCCTTGACTTCTTGGCTGACTTCGCTGTGCACCAGGCACGCACTGTTCGGTGGCGCGGCATTTTGTTTGAAAGGCTTGGGTGCGCGCGTTTGGACACAAAGATGCACCCCTCAGCTACCAACCTGGGTGCCTCTTCTGCACAGACCAGCTAGAACTTCAGTCCAGCTGAAAAACAGCATGAGAAAAAAGTCACTTTCAAATACATGACTCAAAGCGCTTTACTAGCGGGACGAGGGAACTACTGGGCTTCCCCCACCTCAATCTATAAGGTTGATGTGTGTGCTTATTTATTTAAGTTGGCATTGCTCAGTTGTTTTATATAATGATTCTTTTCCAAGTGGTGAAAAAGAACCTTGGAAGTAAGCCAAATGTTTTGACCTCACAATAAAATCCCAGTCGGTGCCTGGGCTCATTCTTCCTCTTGTTTACCTAGTCCCGACACATTTATTATGTTTGTTATTTCTGTGGCTAGCGCAAGGGGAAAGAATGCCTTGACAGGAGTCAGGAGTTTGAATGAAACGCTTCATATTCCAGACTACTTACAAAAAGTGACTTCAGTTTTTTTACAGTCACCGTTGTTGGCTTTGTGTTTGTTTGATGCTGCCTGATGAACAAGTTTTTGTGTGTTAGGCTGTGACCGGCTCCTCACGGGTACTGTAGGCAGAGGCCAGGCACACAGCTCCAGGCTGAGGACTTCAGGCAGATGCTGGGCTCCTAAAGCTTAGATGCAGTGATGGTGAATGTCAGTGTGCGTGCTACTTTGGCATCTGGTCAAAAATCTTACACCAACCACAAAGCCATGTAAATCGGATCTTGCAGATAGTAGCTAGTTGTTATTTTCGGAAACTAAAAACTTAGCTAAAATGGGTAGGAACACTCATACACAGAAAGCATTTTAGGAAAATGAACAAAAAGTTTACTAAGATACAGACTAAAATGAAACAGGAAGGAATGTAACAACCTGCATTTCACAAAATTAGTGGCATAGAAGAGGACACTTTAAAACTGTTTACCACCAGAGAAGAGAAAGAATGAAATTCTGTGCCACATCTTCCTCTGTCATATTATAATTCCCTTTATTTTTATTCTCATTTTTCTTTAAATATAGGAGATGCTATTTTCATTTTGAAGATTATACCATCATCAGTTTTAAAACAAAAATATTTTAGCGCTTATTTCTTCGAATTATTCCTTCCAATGGCAACCATCCCAATAGCAGTAAAATTACTGAAATACTAGACTTTGCAATTCAAGTCCTATTCAATACAGGTGACTCCACACAACTTTTGGTTTATTTTGTAATTCTCCCCCGGGCGCACTGCCGGAGATATGGAGGCATCTGTGGCTTGCAAAGCAATACAATCCATTCAGATATATCTCTCTTCTGCCACCATAAACAGAAATTTCACCATAGAAGAAAAGGAGTGGGCATATCAAAGTTCTGACCATCACTGTTCTTTTGTTTTATACATTGTTTTATCCATTAAACAGACTGCGAGTGTAAGATAAGTCTCAGTCACTGTGTCAGAAAGCTAAAGAATATAAAGTTTACTTGCCTGGCTGTTAAATGTATGAAGTTGAGGATACGACCAAAGATAAAACCAGTTATTCTTCTGGAGTTCTTGGAGGGGGTTGTGTGCTGACATTAGAGGCAGAGTCCAGCCCTAGGCTAGTTCTAAATTAATCCTGCAGTGTGTAGAACAGGGGCTGGAACCTCTCAGGTGCAGAAGCNGGGGGAAGTTGCTAAAGTGACTGTTGTTATTCCCAAGGGAAATACATCCTTTAATCTTCACTTTTCTCTATGTCACTCTTGAGAGAGAATAGCTGTAAAATCAAGCTCAAAATTCAATCTGAGTTAAAATAAAATGCCATAAGCCAATCACTGCTACTGCAAAATAAACTATGTCCTAGCTTGTCTAGGAACCTACACAGTTCCAGTCTGAGATGTAAAAGATATAGGCCTTTCCAAGGAGCAGTTAAAGGCGCACTAAGTTTTGGGTATTTTGGAAATTCTGTCTGTATTATAGAGGGAACCTGGAAAGATCAGTTTGTGCAGCCTTAATGTAACTTTTACGGCTTAGCGGCCAGTAACAGGGTGCTTAATCCAGTCTTAGTCACTTCCCTATTCGTAAATTAGAAACAGAAAATCAAATGACCATATGATAGTAAGATAATTTTTGCAGGCCCAAGAGAAGAGAACTAATTTGATGAAGTACGTTCATGGAGCTACTTACTAGCATTCTCACAGAAAGAGGAAATGGTGACAAGTTATTACTTATTCCCATGTAACATCGCGTAAGTCAATGAAAAGTTTTGTAAAATAACAGAACTTGAAGGATGCTCTATGTTATTCTAAGTAATGATAAAAGGCAACAGAGGAGACCACTTATTTAGAAAAGCAGCTTTTCAACAGGTAGTGCAACATGCCATCCCTATGACAGTATTGTGCACTAGAAGAGAACTAGACCAAGAACTCCTTGCCTTATACCATAAAAGCATCGTTCTTAACTCTGAATCCTCTCCATGTGTTTTTGGCAGAGTGAAGATGAGTGGTGAAGAGATTCTTGTGTGTGCAGTACAACTTGGAGAAAATTTCTGCCTCTATTTCGCAGGTAATTACTACCCACTGCTGAAAGAGACACACAGTATCTTTTTCTCAGATAAAAAACTGATATGCAATTCAGTCCTTTCTTTGGTCTGGCAATCCCTGGTTTTGTGGAATCCTGTTTTTCCCATCCACGTTACCTGAGCAATCCTCAAAGCAGTTACAATCCCCGCCCACTTAGAAGAACGATAGTTCTTAGATTACAGAGCCAGGCTGTTCACTGCAAAAAGAATCTTGAGTTTGAGACAGCTGTCCCGCTGTGTGAACAGGTCAGTACCATATTGTTGCTGAACACCTTATGCATTTAAGAACTTTTTCTGTTCGCATACTGATTAAAACCAATTCCTTTCTCAGTCTGATTCCACCTAATTTTCCAATAAGCTTAAGTTTTAAGTATTGTTAGCCAAGTATCTGAGTCAGCGAATATTTGTTGCTTCATACAATACATTGCCATAAAGGACACTCAGAAGGGTTGTAATACTATGGGGTGGAGTTGGAATAAGTAGATAACTTCTAATCTTATAGGATAAGTTAGGTAGAAAACAATTTTTTCTTAAAGCAATTTATCATGACTGTTTCTTGTCCTTTTGCTCCCTTAGAATGAAGGTGTTGATGAAAGCAAAAATTTGCATGTCATTTACCCCTTGGTGATAGGCTTAAAGTGATCTGAGCTGCTGACCCTTGCGTAACCCTAAAATATTTTGCACACCTCTTGGTTTGGTGGTAACTACAGTTCTCAAATGACTGGTGGTTTCATCCTTCTGTTGTTATGGTCACAAAACACACTCTGTGGTGAGAACAGCTCAGCTCAGTGAGTTAGTGACAGCGGGGAGTACAACTGGAAATGCGTAGGTGGGTGGCTGGCTTCCAATCTCGCAGAACAAAACTGGCTTGAAAGTGGTTTCTTTTGTGGGGGCAGAGCTTAATGTTGTTTTTTCTTTCCTTTTTTTCAATGCTCACATGGAACCAAGATGATGATGGTAAGCTGAAAGTTCATCGTTTATTAACTTCATTATCAATTTTACCTGAAGTAACCTGTTCACACTTACTAACCCCCAAATGCTTTGCATGCCTTAGAGAAGAAGTTTTCAAACTGATAGTAGCTACTGTAAAAAAGAGCTACAGCTCACCTTCTCCTTCTGAAGCGGATGCTGCTTTATTTCCTCCTAAGGTACAAGGCAGTGTCTTAGAAGGACCTTTTAATGCCATTCTGATGAGCAAAAGAGAGACGTGTTGCTTCTGAACCCTCATTAACAAGATACAGTAGCTTCTCTTGAGATACATAAATAGCTTCTCTCTATATATACAGAATGCTGCGTTCTGGAAAATCCTTTTGTCTTGCCCGGATTGCCACAAGCCAGAGGTGGAAAGACAGACGTGGCCTCCACTTTGTTTGAGATTGCCATCCTAAGAACTTATTTCACCTGGTATCCTTAATGACAAGATTAAGCCTGTAGCAAACTGCTAAGATCCGAGGCGATTACAGCTAAAATATTTGACCCTCTTTGCTTAATATTTCTACAGGACTGGAATGCGATGCCTTTTGTAAGGAAAAAACTCTCCACCGAGTCCTTCGAAATGTAAATAGCCAGTTGCTTGTGGTTCGACCAGATTTAAACATGGCAGCTTTTGAAGATGTGACAGATCAGGAGATGAAATCTGGTACACCATTTTCCAAATACATACTATAACCATTGCACCATTTCTTTATTCTAGATGTGCTTTTGTTCTTTGTAATCCCTGACTGTAAATGATAAGACAGAGTAAAGACTTAAACTTCATTTGTTAAGAATAAGGCTGAGAGCACTGAAATTTTGGATTAGACTAGATTAGACTGAAGCCTGCTGGATATCCCATGCAAAAAAGGGGTGCTAAGGTTTTTTGTTAGCTCTGATCACAGACTAAGTTCTTAATACTTTTTTTTTTTTGGCGTTGGATCACAAAAAAAATATCACTTTTAGGTTTAAACAGACAGTGCATTTAGCACTAAAAGCTCTTACTTTCTTCTAACAGCAGTAGTTAACAAAGTACTTACAGTTTTGGCTTTGATTTTTTTTGGGGGAGGCTCAGCAATTCATTCAGAACTGTATTTGTTGAACGTATTTTTTACAATCATATATACAAATATAATCTTATTTAGAGATGACTGTTCACAAATCCAATTCTCACTTTATGCATGCACATAAAACGATTTCAGCATCCTACCCATACTAACTGGTAACTTCACGTGCTTGCAAATTCAAAATCTTGGTTATTGAATGATTGCAGAAAGTCAAATATGCATTACTGGCAGTCACAAAAATTCAAATCCTGGCTCTTCTGTTAGGAAAAGTATCCTGGGAAGATAGCGGTTGCCAGTGGAATGGTAAGATGTAATATGGTTAAGTCATTGCAGCCCTCTGCTGAGCAGACTATTAATAATGAACAATTTATGTTTAGGCAACGGAATGCACTTCAACATTCACTATTACAAAACTACCACTCCGTCAGCAGGGATGCCTGTTGCATTCAGTGTCCAGATAGAAGATAAAAGTTATTACATGTGTTGTGAGAAAGAATGTGGAAAAATGACAGTTCGATTTAGGGTAAGTATCTGCTTTACATACCTGAGGTGTGTGTGTAAGTAGCGAGCAAAATTAAGAATTCAGACCTGTGCGAACTCCAACAAACCTTCTCAGTTCTTGTGCTGGGACTAACCCATTCCTTTTTTCTTCCTCAGGAAGGAGAGGTTCCCAAAGAAATTCCTGGTGAAAGTAACGTCATCTTTTTCAAAAAGATGTTTACATCTTGTAGCTCCAGAGCATTTAAGTTTGAATACTCACTAGAACGAGGAATGTTTCTGGCCTTTGAGGAAGAAGGTTCCTTAAGAAAATTAATTCTAAAGAAATTGTCAAGAGAAGATGAAGTGGATGAAACCATGAAGATAAGTTTCTAACAAGTCAGAACAAAAGTCACAACCCATGACATACTTCAACAGTCTTAAAAAACATTTTGGACTTTTAATAAAAGAAATCTTATTCCAAGGCAAGCCAGTTTTGTTTTTAGCTACCCTAAGTGAGTACAAAAATGAGCATCTTACAAAGGAAAACAAATTCAAATTCTTGCCAGAAAGCAGCACAGGAGTATCTTCCAGTCAGATAGGAGGAGAGCAAATTACACAATGAAGAAACAAGAATGTGCATGCCTATACAGGCCTGTGTAGTTTGAGCCCCAAAACCTTTACTGCCTGTTGATCAAACAGCTTCTGAATTAGGTGTCTCATAGATGAAGCTGACCGATTTTGGGGAAGGACCAAAAAACTCACTTAAAATAACAGATTTCATAAGCAGATCTTGCACCTGGCCAATAAAGATTTTGATGGGGTTTTTCTGCATCAAGATTATTTCCTGAGCATCTTCATCAATCTCAGTTACACAGTGGCATTCTCACCTTCAACTGAAGTAGAAACAACAGACAATTTTTAACTTCCTGGAAATCTTTGAGAAAACTACTAACTTACCTGAACAATTAAAGTTCTAATAAAGCTGTTTGTCCTGAGGGCCCAAGAAAAGAAAAATAAAATTGTGCTTTCATGTAAAGGTTTTTAAAAGTTAACAGTAACTTGTAGGTTATTGATGAAATCAAACAGACATTTGTCCTTCTAACAACGTGAAACAAACATAGATATGGCTGGCTCCCCTAAAGGCCCTATCTTATTCTATATATGTGACAATGCAGCATACATTGGGCTGATGCTGTGAATTCCACATACAGAGCTGAGCAAGCACTGGATTTCACCAAAACCAAAATTAATATTTAATCTTAAGGAAATTGATAAGGTATATATTATCCTTCTACACAGAATGTAAGTGTTGATCCTCCTCTTCTGTTCCAACTCCAGGTAGTGATAACCTGAATGTTAGTTGCAGCTGGGGTCCTGGGTCTTCAACTTGCACTGCAGAAGAGCTGGTACAATTGTCATACCTCATACAAGCAGAAATAATCAGAAAACAGGAAGGCTTCTATCAGTCATGACATGAGGAAAATCCTCAAACTTGCAGAAGCGATATGACAAGTCTCAAGACATGTTTTGGTAAAAACCAAACCGAAACTATAATTTCAGGGGCTTTAAAAGAAGACAGACACATGAAACTGCTGTGATAACCCTGTCTGTCTCAGCTTTTCACATTGTGCTGTCCCTGCCATTTCACCTATCTAGCTGCTACAGGAGCACCTAGAAGCAGTAAGCAACCAGTTATTTAGAATCAAGTACAGCCACCAGTGAGTACACTAGCACTTTGGAAGAATTCACCGGAGGCACCTAAACTCAAGAATGTATTTGACGCATCCAGATACCCAGTAGGACTGAGTCTCAGTTTTACGTCTGATGAATGTTCAAAAATGGGATTAGACCAAACGGTTACAGCCATCACAATAATTAAGAACGGAAGTTAGTTGTAATTACAGGGAACTGATTCAATTTCAACAGCTGTCAGTCAACCAAGAAACACAAGTGATTCATAGAGAAAGCTGTGGTCATTGCCTCTTAATTCTTGCCTCAAAACCACAATGAACTGGTGTTTATAGAGTTGCTAGCCCCTACCATTGTAGATCTGGGCTACTACATTCCCAGACCTCTTACATAGCTCATTTCTCACGTAAGACCTCTCAGACAAATACCACAGATGCATCTTGTGTTTCATCTCAAAACAGGAAACGTCAAACGCTTTCTGTGATACACGCTTAGGTTGTACAGAGGTACTTAACAGTGACTCATACATGTGCATCTTCCTCACTATGACAAAATAATTAATGGTACATTGATAATCTACATCAGACCACATCAGACAGACACAGATGTCTGATCAGACATCTCAATTCTGACCACAAGATTAGCAAAACAAAAGCGGCCAGGTACATGGTATTGCCCATGGTTACATGAATAAGTAAGTGAATGAATAAATAATAAAAATTCCAATCCAGTTTTTTAAAAAAATGGAATCCGATCAGAAATTCTTGTAGAATTCAAACAGCAACTTACTCATTTTGAGTATTGCATAATCAGACTGATGGTAACACACAATTCTCTTCCTCTTGCTATTAATGGTACCACAGAAGTACCATTGGAACATGGATATAGTTAACCACTCCTTACTACTACGAAACTCAGAAAAGAAAAAGCAGAGAAGAAAGTGAAAAACCAGAATCTCATTCCCCCACGCTAAAATGCCCTAAAACCTAAAGACATGGGAAAGAACACTGCCTCAGTCTCATGGCAAGTTATGACAGAAAGGTTATGTTTGTTGTCTTTTCAGTCACACAGGAAAATGTGTACTGGTGTTTGTTTAGAAAACAAACTCCCCCAAAATTGTTGCAGATGAACATACAGGTTCCAGGGAAAATATGAAAGCCATACGCTATTACGGCTCCTAAAAGTAATCTGCAGAAGTCTTTTCCTGTTAAGTCCATTATTGCTGTATTTTCTAATGGACACTACTCTTGTATTAAGTGTAAACCACCTCATTAAGTATTAAGGACAACACGTACTCATAGAAATACTTTTGGTTTTTTAACATCTAAATGAAACAATGCAGAGTAACAGTATGAACAATAACGTAACAGTATAAATTAGTATTTGAACTTGATTTTAGAAAAAAAACCCCAAAACATCTGCAGAGAAAACATTTTAAGTTACCCAAAAGTAGTAAAAATCGTTCAGAAGCACACACAGAATTTCTGTGAAGTCTTTATTGCATGGATTGAGAAAAAAGTATTCCCTTTTCTACATCAACTCGCAGGGTCCAAAGAGTTACAGAGTGTGCCTTACATACAGTTCAGTTGTTGTGATGTCAGAAATAACAGTTCAATTTTCCGCAAGTCAACTTTGTTTTACAAAATAGGAGACCTAACAACAGTTATTTTAGAAAAACACTCATTGAAGCTGCCATTGCAAGGAAAGTTACCTTCAGCTATATAAGTCTGTCATTGATGTAATTAATTCCTCACAATTTACAGTGCAGCTTAAATCAACTCGGTCACCTGGACTTTACCCACTTTAAATTTCCTTTTTCTTTTCTAACGCTTGTACTGCTGTTGGATATTTATTTCTAAAAGACAAGCTCTGAACTTGCTGCAGTATGTACATACTATGGATCCTTGGTTATTAATTTGTTTCGCATAAAACATGTTGGTAAAAATATGATGAAGCAGAGGCAGCAGTGAACAATCATGTTTGTCAGGGACTCGGTCGCGTCTTAGAGGCTCCACAGCATGGCAACAGCCTTGCAGATACCAACATCATAATAGTTAAAGTAGCAGAGGCCAGCGAAGGTAACTGCCGACAGTACGTACAGACCTGTATTGGCCAGTTTAATGGGTGTATCTCCATGAACGTAGTCAGTTATAACCTGTCCAAGACCCCTATATAGAATAAGAGGGAGAAAAAAGCTGAAATCAGGAAAGAGCATTCCTCACTAAAATCCACCCAGTTTATGTGAGCATTCTACTAAGATGGCTCAGACACATCATTTTTTTTCACCCCGTACCATCAACCTTTCCTAAAGAATGCCCAGTTCCCACTCAAAAAAATGATATATCTACTTAAACAAACCAGCACAACATTCCACATATTCTATTTAAAAAATATAAATATACATACTGGCTCAATTTCCTTAATGGTACTGATGAAACAAGATATTGAGCACAACTCTTTGAATAACAGAATCTGTAGAATCTGCCCCCAAGAAACAGTAGGCTTATCTCACTTCCAAGGGCTGAAGAAAAGAAACCAAAGGAAATACCCTTCTTGCTTGGAGAGCAAGGTGTGGCTCTGGGACCAGCCATTGTGACAAAAGCACAGAAGACTCCAGGACATGTATTTAGATAAGAAAATAGTGGCAACCAAAAAATTAGCATACTGGGTTTTACTGCATCTGTCAGACTGGAAGTGAACTCCTGTCCAGATTTAAACTATCCATCAACATGAAGAGAGAGGATGCTATTAAACTAAGGAGGTAGTCCTCTTCTGGAAAGTACAATTATATTTGCTTTCTGCAATGACAAATGTCAACGTGGTAAAAAAACCAGAACTGTATTTAATGCAATAGTTTTCTTCCTAGGATTTTGCCTTGGTCCAGCCTGAAGCTGAAGGACCTGTGTCCCACAAATTAAGACACACTAGTGACCTAGCAAGGTTCAAACTTCTGCAGCAGATGCCCCTGCAAGTGAACGCTGAGCTCAGTTTCACTTAGGTAGGGTTCTAATACCATAAAGATGTCAAAAGTGAGAAAAGGGGTACAAGGAACCCCTGGATACATGGAAGAGAAGCAGAAAGGGGAAGCAGTCTGAAAGGCAACTACTCTCAAACTATTACAGATATTTTTTACAATTGGACAGAGGAATAAGATCAGGCGTGGAGGAGTGCAGATCGATAAGGCATACCGAACTTGGGATTCACAGACAGGCTGCCCTTCAAGAACAGTAATGCTCATACAGGATTTTTCATAGGAGCTTTTGTTTGCATGGCACAATAAGACAGACATGCTAGCACTTCTCAGAAAACCTGGTGTGTCACTTCACAGCATGCTAATTAATTCACACAAAGTCCTCATGGGAGAGGACCAGTGGCCCTGAGAACAAGGAAGGGAATTATGAGAAAGGGCTGATGCGTGGTAAGCACACAAGCTAGCTCACAACACAGCAACTTCACTGGGCAGAGAAATCTTTATCACGTGCCAGCAAAAACGGTACAAGGTAAACATGGCTTCAAGTATCTTGAGTAAGTCTATTGATAGGCTGGTGTTTGGACTGATAACCACCTAGCTGTGTGAAGCACTATTTCCAACATATTTTAGGACAAGATTTCCTAAGGAAAAACACAGCAAAAGGTGAAAGAAAACCCCTCAAAAATATATGCATTACTCCTCTGCAGCTTCCGATCAGCTACTAGAAGGGATTAGTTGTTCTGTTAACAGCAATCAAATTAACATTTAGGGCAAGCAAATGATCTCTTCTTTTAAAGATATTCTAGCACTGAAGACCTATGAAAGTACAAGAAGAGAATTTCCCTACATAGGAACATCTTTGGGTTTTTAAGACAATGTTTTGCAAGAGAAGAGTTTAATACTGGAGAAACATTCCAGCTTAAAAAGAAAACAAGAACCCAACAGAAGTGGGGGAGAAATTCACTCTGATGAAAGTTACTGGTAGAGCTGCAGGCAGCAAGATGTTTTTCTCACAGGGGAAGTCCCCACTCTATTTATGGAAAAGGGACTTCTAGTATGACCAATCCTGACACTTTTGTCAGCAACAGACATTCACCGAAGAATCAAATGTGAGTGCATTGACACAAAATGTCATCGAGGGAGCACATTTCAACACATCAACCTCCAATAACCTGTTCCGTTGCCTGGAATTTCCCCACATGGTCACATCTAGTATGGCACCAATACACACATACCAAACACAAGAAGAAATGCTCCAAAGGCAGGCAAGCTTAGCTTTCTGTATTTTATATTTGAAAGAGCTCTGCCAAATATGTTCAAGGATAGCCACATTTCAGATTGATTTTGTATTAGATTTGAGGGCTTTGGGAAAAAGCCCCGGTCAGCGAGGAAAGTGCAAGAAGAATCGTTGGTACAACTTCATAAGGGGAAAACTGAGGTTTAAGAAAACATGGCATCCCAACATGCCATGAAGTTGCTTATCTCCTTTACTGCTGTGGCAAGGAACGACATACCAGTATCACCTCAAGAATGTGAATGCTGCCAGTTAGGCCAAGCGTGCATCTGGATTCACTCCTAACTAGTCTTGTCTAGCCTACTCACATTAAAGATCATAGCAGAACTACATTTAAGACAAAGAACAGGAGCAAGCATTCATTTCCCAGGAATCAAGGTCTTGGCTTCTTCAGTCAATATTTGCTACGAACTCTGTTATGAAAAGGGTGCTGGGAGGATGGGACCAGTCTATTTTTAGTGGTGCCCAGTGACAGGACAAGAGGTAACGGGCACAAACTTGGATATAGGAAGTTCCATCAAACATGAGGAGGAACTTCCTTCCTTTGAGGGTGGCAGAGCACTGGCACAGGCTGCCCAGAGAGGTGGTGGAGTCTCCGACTCTGGAGACATTCCCAACCCGCCTGGATGCCATCCTGTGCCACCTGCTGTAGGTGGACCTGCTCTGGCAGTGGGGTGGACCAGATGATCTCCAGGGGTCCCTTCCAACCCCTAACATTGTATGATTCTATGCTTCTCATCACCATTAAGATGTACAAAGCCAGCCCACAGCACAGAACCTTAAAAGAACAACTTGTTTTATATAGATCTGTCCTGTTTCTATTGCCTGTTCGTACAACACTGATTGTTCTACAAGATAAAAATGTCCAAGATTCTATGCAGCCAGTGGCACAGAAGTCCTCCTAAGGTAAGATACTATGCAGAAGAACACTACAGAATGTTTATGGAGTCCTTACTAGTAATATGTAGGCTGCCTTCTGACTGACAGAACAGTGTGACAAAGGAAAACCAAGATACAACTAGTTGTGTCAAATATCATGACTGTCACAGAACTTGGACAGCAAGGACTTTGTTTGCATCTCTTTCCAGATATTTTACACTAGATGAGGAAAGAAGTCAGGAGCCTTACTGCCATATATGGACTTAAGACCTAAGGCTCAAAGTCATCCTAACTATCAGACTTTACTCTTAATTCTAAGGGACCTATTGTGCTTACCAGTGGCCATGGAGAGTGAGGGCTGCAGCCAGTGAATAGTCCATGGCTGGTCCAGGATACAGGTAGGCTGCAGGAAGGAGACCCAGCAAGAGGACACTGACAACTCGCTCACCTGTCCAGTGCAAAGATGCAGCCTTGGAACTGCCTGTAAGGAGAAGCATTTTTCAGTGCAAAGTTCCTGTTCAAAGTGCTGTAACCTTCAAAACAGACACTTCATCCTGATCAGCGCCACACAATTACATGTCTTCTCTGACTTGATTACTACGCAAAAGCTAGATGTCTTTGAGTTACTGCTATAGAATATATATCTGTTTTACAGTGTCTAAAAGGTTAATTGTAAATATTCTTCTCCTTGCTGCTGCTAAAAAAGAGAAGTTTCTTTTACTATAGAAGACTATAAGCTCAACAGGCAAAGTCAAAGCAAAGACCAATCCTACTTTCACAACCTGCAGTTCAGGGCTAAGGTCCAAGTCAACCATAACAGGAAGGAAGCATGTCCAAACGTAAAACCTTTTTGTCTAGTGAACTTGCTGACTGTTACATACTATTTACTACTCCCACCTATTGAGAAATGGCTTTGAGAACCAGCTGGACACAACTACAAGTTCCAGTGAATGGCACAGCATAACAACTCTGTGCACAGTTCTGCCCAGGAACCAATATTGCTATTTTTAACTGAAATAGCAGATTAAACTTCCTGGACCATCACAGTGATATATGGCCTAGAAGTAGCCTGAAGGTCAAAGGATTTCAGTCCTCCATTGGGTACAATCTGAACCACCTAATAGATGACTCTAGAAATAGAAATACCAGTTAGGGAGCTCTGTAACCAACTCTTGCTTTTTAGAAGCATTCAGAAGGGAGGAGAACCACGCAAAATATCTAGAAAGTTCTGGACCGAACCAAAACCCTAACACCATAAGCAATACCCTGAAGCAGAATGTCAGCATCGGCCCAGGCTAGAAACGTCAAGAACTAACTCTGTGAAATTACCTTTATAACACAATATAGCCAAAGTGCTTACCTAATACACAGATATTATCCATCCATCTAGACCAAAATGCAGATGTTTTTCTTCATTTTTGCAAGGAGAAAGAAATTTAGAAAAGTGGCAAGATAAGGAAAGCAAAGGAGCTGTAGTAAAACATGAAAGGGACCTAGGCTGGGGACTAATAAGGTGTCCCCGTAGAACTCCACAGTCAAGAACGCTACACAGCAAATGGAAAGAACACTACACAGCAAATGCAAAGAACACTACACAGCAAATGCAAAGAACACTACACAGCAAATGCATGAAGGCTGTTGTTAATATGAAGTTCAGAATAGAAAGGAAGGAAATGGCTTTGCTGTGTTTAAGCCAATTTCTTTTACAAGTGCTTCTTCATCTCTCTTCCACTTCTAGGTGGCCTTATAGTGACTACAAAACATTCTTAACCTCTAGTCACAACATTTCTGGTATTTAACTGTGCAATTGACAGACCAGAACTTGCTCTTGCCATGGTTATCTTCTGTCACCTCTGTGTAGTCTTCCCACATGGAGAGAGCAAGAAACAATCTAAGAAATACTCTGCCTGCAGATCAGACTTCTCAGATTAACCTCAGTGAATCAGAAGCTCCATTGCTCAAGAAAGAAGTCACAATTGCAGTGTCTTCATATTATTACTGCTACCAAGCCATAAGAAACGTTAAACCTTCCGATTTCTTTGAAAATCTTTCAACCTTTTTTCCATACTTGAAGAAACTACCACCTTCATTAATAAGCAGAGATTTACTTTTTTAACATTCAGTCAATATCTCCCATTTAAAGGCTTGCAGCATTCGCAGGCTTGATACCAGCACTGCAAACGTCAAGCTGTGTGAAGTCCGATATACCTTGTTTTAAATTAGACCCCGGCAAAATGCAAACCAACAGCTGTGCTAGCAACTGAAAAGAGAACTGGTACAGGCGGTGGTAACACATTCTGGCAATACCTGTAATCCTCCCTCATCCAAGAAAAAACTACAGTGCCTTGCATCCATTCTTTCCGGCCTTGCATACGCACACCTGCCATTTAAAATCTCCTACCCGGCTCAAAAAAAACGCCACAACTGGCAACCCCGACCAGACGTGGGTCTAACGGGCAATGAAGATCATGCCCTTTGGCCGGAGAAATCGTTTCGAGGGCGGAGGCAAAACGCCTCGGCTGACACAAACCTGGCGCCCGGTGCCGGCCTCGGGGAAGATGAGACAGACAGACAGACACAGAGACACCCACCCCCCCCGCCCCCGCACGCGGCGGGCGGGACGTACCGTGGCCCTGCTGGGGGGGGCTGTGGCTCTGCCGGGCCGGAGCGATCCGATCGGCGGCGGCCGCCAGGACCGCGGGGCGGCGGAGAAGGGTCCTCCCGAGGAGAGCTACGGAGAGAACGGGGAGCAGGTGTCAGGGCCGCGCCGGGCCGCCCCGCGCCGAGCGGGCAGGGGGCCCACGGGCACTCACCCATTTGGGCGCCGCGGGGCCGCGCCAGCCCCGCCCGCAGCAGCACCAGCGCCGCCATCGTCCCCAACCCGCCCAAGGGCACCGCGCACCGGAACCGGAACCCGCGACCGCCGCGGCCCTTCCACTTCCGGGCCGGCTGCGCTGTGGGTAGGTGGCGGAGAGCTGGGAGGCCGAGGGGGCCCGTCCCCGCCCGACCCAGTCGTGGCTGCCCGAAAGCCCCTCGGGACGGCGGGAGCGCTGCTTGGTCGTTATCTTCAAATCCACAGCAACGGCCACAGCGGGCCCAGGCGCGCTTGGCCTGCACGTTTTGCTCAGCAAAACTCTTGGTACAAGGGAAGCGATAGGAAATAAACACCCTCTTGAACAGTTCCTACCCTGTGTGCGAGGCAGCTGCGTCGTTATTGCACGACTGACCCGCAGAGAAGGGGCTGCGATAAAAGAGGGAGCAGCCGAAAGCAAGCTGAGTCTGCAGTACTGCCATCTCCAAGTCTTTGGCGTTAGCCAGCAAACACGGCAGGCAGAGGTCTCTTCACCTGATGTGAAAAGAGGGAGGGTGAGCAGGACCTGGAATGAGCACCCAGAGGCACTGACACTTCATACTTGTTCAGGTGTAGACCAAAGGCAGAGCTGTGCTCGGTCACTGACACACAACGATCACGTCAGCGCAGTATGTTTCCCCACCAGCTGCTTTCCACTCCAGCCTCCCTTAACTCATCTCTAAGCCCTCCACAGCCACCTGGTCCAACCGGGCAGAACATGCAGCACAGGGAGAACACAAGCACCACCTGCACTTCTCAGGCCTGTGCTCTGTCCCCGGGCTTTACTCCAAAACAATGACAAAAGCATCGAACGTGTCTGGAATTATTTATTTTGTTAAAAGGCTTGGCTGTTCAAGTGCAGGGAGAACGGCCCAGTACCAGTGTCTCCGATAATACATTGGGCAGACCAGAGACAGAACGCAACACCTACCGAGGCTCCTCTGTCAGCACAAATGGTTTCAGCATCCCCCTGGAGAGAACAAAGGGAAGGTAGACACAGTGGCCAGCCCGTGCCAGGATTTGGAGACAAGTCTAAAACAAACAAATGCACTGGTGTCTTTTCTTCATCGTTATGGAAGGAGTCACTGCACCTTCAGCTGGAACGAGAGTATTCCCTCATGCTCCCTTCTGTGTCCAGCTGACCACGTGCATGCCGCTACACAGGTCTGCTTTTGTTGCAGGATGGGAAGACAAAGCTACTGTAGGGTTAAATCCAGTGACGTTTCCCCTGTTATCAGACTTTTTGTCTCTCCCTTTTCCTATTGCAGGTCTTGGTCATTGATTTGGTAACCCAAAAAAGCAATCTGTTAAAACTTAATTTAAAAAAATAATAATGGCGCAAACGTGCCTGTTTTCTCCCCCTGCAGATAGCCTGTAACATTTCCATGCATCAGAGGTCAACCTGGTCACAGAAAAAGAATTGGAAGTTGGCGGGACTAGCCAACCTGTGAGACAGGCACCTGCTCCCCTGGTTTTCGGAACGTCAAGTCAATGAAAAGCAAGGGGGCACCTGCTGCAGGCTGCCAAGGCTCAGTTTGTCCCCTGTGGGCTGGCAGGATGGATATAAACCACAGTGTTGAAACCGTGGGGCAGTGCTGAAAGATAAATACCTGCCTCTGTCCTCTAGCTTATTGTTTGAGCTGCAGCCTAGACTCATCAGTCCTCATCTGAGCTATCCTCTGATTTTTCATCAGCAGCCACTTTCCAGTTCTTCCTCTTGCTCTTCTTCTCTGGTACTTCACTGTGCCTCTCAGACACAGAATCGTGCCGTTTCTTTCTCTTTTTGGGGGGGCGTTTCTCTTTTTTCTCCTCAGATTCACTGTCCTCAGAGCTGCTGGTGGCTGAGCTGCTTGCATGAGAAAAGTCACTTTCCTGCCCAGAAGAAGAGGTAGGTTCCCTGGCAGGCACTTTCCTGGTCTTTTTCTTGCGCTTGTGTTTCCCTTTCCGGGTGCTTGAAGTCTCCTCTTCTGAGCACTCGCTCTCCTGGGAAGAATCTGATGATGTTCTCCCCTGCTCCTTTTTCTTTTTCTTTCGCTTTTTGTGTGATCGCTTTTTTTGCTTCTTCTTGTGCGATTTCTTTGTTTTTTTCCGTTTGTGTGACTCGCGGGCAGTTTGCTTTCCCAGATGAGACTTCTTCTTCCCATTGATAGCATTTCGTTCATCTCTTTCTTGCTGGTCACTGTAAAAAGAACAAAGGATGACCAAAAGGAAGCGGTCAGGCAGGCACACAGCAGTCGAGCCTTTTCTGTCCCAAAGTTTTAAGCAAGCCCATCAATTCATTTGGCTACAGCAGGGAAGCAGATGCTTTGACAGATGCGGTAGCTGCATTTTTGTTTCACGTACTTACTAACAGCTTGGATCCACACCTTACTGATACTCCTGTTTAAGGTATTTGAGTCAGAACCAAGGAGAATGTGTACTGAAAGCCACTGAATTGATGACAACTCATTTATAGCAGGTTACTTCAAATCTGTAAGCCTGACAAATATTGTACTTGACGATTCTGCTAGGTATGGTTTAAAAATAATTAATTCTATCTAAACCCTTATTTTACAGTTAAGTCTCCACTCTCCAGGATTCTGCAAGAATTTATATTCTCCAAAGAAGGAGAAACACAGAAAATGCAGGTACGCTATAATGGAAAGGAGAACCTGGAGCTGGTATTCAAGAGGGTATATACTGAGCTGATTTGGATTCAGCCTGCCACTCTGGCTCTCTGATGGCTCAGACAGACCTTCCAGATTTGTAGCATTTTAGTAACTCAAGCTAAAGCTGAACGTCCAATTACTATAAAAGATGCAATTCCCTCCCAAGACTCAGACAAGGGAGAACCACATTAATGGACTAGATTTTTTTTCAGTGGGTGTCTCTAACTAAACAGTGATACTTTACAGTCAAGGCTGATTTACATGCGAAACTTAAAACTCAGTTTGTAAAATTCCCTGCATAATCTGACAGAAGTAAGATTCTGGATACAATAAGAAGCTTGCTTGCCTTACCTGTCTGTATCAAATTCTTCAGGGTACAACTCTTTATAGCCACTGTGACCCCATCTGTAAGAAAGTGGAACCATCTATTAGAAACAGACAAGGTGTTCATGGAAAAAAATGTAATTCTAAAAAGACAGAATGAACATGAGTTTAGGTAGCAAAGAAGGAGGACTATCAGAACCTTCCCAACAAAGAAGGAGGAAATATTTGGTCGGTACTACTTAAATACACCTTATATTCTCGGTCTCTTTTTTATTTCTAATCAGGGAAAACTATAACTCAAACATCTTTAGAATAACCCTGGAGAGCACTAAGTTGTATTTATCAAGATTTTTTTAAGTTCCTGTGCAAAGCAATAAATACTAAGCTTAGTTGCTAAGCTTAGGACTGAGCTTTTGCTGCTTACCATGACTTAGGAACTCTACAGATGGACTCAAATTAGGTATTCTGTAACAGTGCAAAAGTTCCTGCATGTTACTTATTCATTCTCAAGACGACTGGAAGTATTATTTTATAGGGGTACGTACTGAAAAGAGAAGTGTACTAACTTTTTGGTACAGGACTCCAGAAAGGTGCTTTAATTACAGTTATAATCACAGAACATTAATTCCCCCACATACCTGTCTGGCATGTTGGCTTCACATTCGTACAGTTTTTTATTCCAGGATCGGGCCCTAAGGAGATCATCTTCGACTAGGTCAAGAAATTGTGAGTTCTTTGTTTTCCAGTCAGCCCTGTGGCCCTCCTCATCAAAGCCATCACTGCGCATCCGACTGCTGCAGAAAGAGAACAGTTGTCCTTCAGCTGTCAGCTCTGATGGAGAAACTTTCTGAGCAAGGGGTTAGTCCAGCGAGAGGAGCAAAAATCCAGCAAGGCTTGGATGTCCATCTATGCAAGAAGACCAGCTATCATTTTAACAGACAGTTACCGTTAACAGCTCTCACAAAACCAGTTCAGTAGCTAACACTGGTTTTCAAAACTTTCTACAGCCCTCTGTGCACAGCAAACTTCTTGACACAGATGCTCACAATGCAAAATTAGAAGAAGGGGTTATCTTGCTTATCACAACAAATGCAGTTCTCTTCCTCTAGAATATTCTGCAGGAACAGACTAACAATAAGCAGTGAGACATAGGCTAGTAAAAGCAGCAAAGGGGAAACTGAAGAAGTAGAACTCACTTAACAGAACTGCAACTTGAACAGGTACTAAGGAACTAAGATGCCAAATTCGCAGAAAGCACCAACAGTTTTGAGTGATTTCACACACTTGTGGCTCCAGTTATGTTTCTCACTTGAAATGCCGCATTTCCTGAGCCAAGCAGCAGCCCCAGACTTAGCATAAGTCTGATAAGTGTTCTCCCCTGAGATACTAAAACCACTTCCTGCAACATCCATGCTTCTGAAGAGTCTTTGTGGTAGTAAGCTCCCCTCCCTGCTCCTGGCCCAAACCCAGATGGTTTTCATGTAGCTTGTGAGATCCTCAGGCACATGAGAATGGTTTAACAGATCCCACACAAGCAGCAGTTAATACTGGTGCGTTTTAGTAGTGAAGGGCTCCACACCACAACAGTTTTGTTTACTGCTAACCTAAATGGCAATACGTTAGGACTTTCCTCCCAACATTCTGATACATTACTTAAGTACTTCCTACCCCCATTGCTTCAGAGAGCCCGGCCTACTCAATATTGTACTTTGAAGACTACACATCTAGATGAAGAGATAAAAGGCCACAGAATGCTCTTGAAGTATTATAACACAAAAGGGTTCAGCAATGAAGTCAAGATAATTATCTCCTCCACACAACTAAAACCTACCTGGAGGTGTCCGACAGCATTCTGCTTTGCCTTTTCCAGTAAGTCTCTTCTGTCTGCTTCTCCCACTCCCTTATTTTCCACATTTCTGTTTCTTCCTGTATCTGAAATCACAGAAGGGAAACAAGTGTAACATTAAGGGAACTTTACAGACACATAGCACGTGACGTCTGCTTCTAGCTCAACACTCCTGCCACCAAAATTCACAGCAAGCTTTCCTACCATACCGAAACAGATTATTACTTCTAGCTATGACTATGGTAACCAAAAGGAGAACCTCTTCACGGTAATACCATAACAAAGCACATAAGGATAACGGCATGTGAAATGGTGGGTTTGCCCGATTTTGCTATCTCAGCTGTTCTGGCTGCCCTGCCTTGTCATTCATTACCATCCCAAACACACGTACTGCTACAGAATTCAGTATATGAACACCATCTGGAAGGACCAAGCCAAAATGAGAAGTTCCACTACAGGCGGAAAAAAACCCAGCATGCAAATACCGAGTGGTTTGACACAGACTTATGTTTATGGACACTGACTATAGATGAGAAATTGCATAAATATATGGAATGAGTGGCTGAAATATGTAAGAAATTAAATAGATCGCTAAAGTTCACAGAGTTTCTCAATCTTTCAGCAAAATACTGCTTGTGCTACCATTAACACAAACTCTTTGATGGCATTAAAAGCACATACACAGTACAATAAGAAAAAAAGCCCCAAAGAAATAATAAAGGCTTACTACTTCCAAAAAGGTAAATGATAAGCTTTCACAAAAGTCCAGCGAGAATGGGTTTTCCATAGGGCAGGTTTTATGGGAAAATATACACCGCCTCGCCAGGATAAGAACGCGAGAAAAGGGGGGTTAAACTGTAAGCGAGAGGAACGTCTGCGCAGCCGACCTCAACGAGCCCCTTCCCCTCCGAAACGCACCCCCCGCCCTCCCCATCACAGCCCGGGCGTTCCGCCCGCTCCCTGCCCCTCCGGGCGGCGCCAGCAGCTGCGGGCCGCGCCCGGGGCCTTCCCAGGCGGACGGACGCCACCGGCTTAAGCGGGCACAGGGCAGGGCCAGGCGGAAGAGCCGCCACAGAGACCGCGAGGGCGGGGACACGGGGCCGCCGCCGGCCGCAGCCGTACCTTGTTGTGCGCGCCCGTGTGCCGGATGACGTTCCGCAGCAGCACCTTCCCCACCGGCACCCGGGACATCCTCTCGCCCTACAGGGCCCCGCGGACGCCGGCCGCACCGGCACCCCGGGCCCCTCACGCCCGCGGGCCGCTGGCAGGAAGGGCCGGGAGAGGCCGGGCCCGCTCTCGGCGGCCGGCCGGAAGCGGTCCCCGCGAGCGGCCTCCTCCCGGCAGCAGACGCCGGGGCGCTGAGTCCCCGTCCCCCGCTCCCTCCCCGCGGGCCCCAAGCGGCGG
>VZSF01000025.1:0-82124 GCA_013398295.1 Chionis minor | reverse complement strand
GCGCCCCGCCGGAGCCTCACCTGTGCCTGCGGGCCCGTCCCGCGGTGGGTGCGCGGCGCTCGGCCGCCCGGGCGGGCGGCGGAAAGGCGCCGGCGGGGCGCTCAGCCGCGGCTCGGTCTCTTGCAGGGCGTCGGCGGCGCGCCGCTCTTCATCAACGTCTGCGGCTGGAAGAGGGTCCCGGCGCCCAAGGCCCCCACCGACCCCACGCCCGTCGGCGCGGGGCCGCTAGAGGAAGCGTCTGGCGAGGGAGGTACGTAGGCCCCCGGGGAGCCGGGCCAGGCCCCGGCCACCCGTCTTCCCCGGCGGCCCATCGCGTGGCGATCACGCGCGAATCCATCCTCGCTGCACGAGGGTGGTGCCGCGCCGTGGCCAGCTCGGGGTGGGAAGGCAGGGATGCAACAGGCCTATCTCAATGGGGACTCTAGACTTAAAGTCCTTCCTTTTGGGGAAAAAAAACCACAAAAAACCCCCGCCAAACAAAAATCCAAAACAAACTGAAGGAACACGAAGATTGCACACATCTAAATCCTAAAAAGTACTTGGGCACCAGGAATCTCTGTGACCACATATGTCATGTTGACTTGGATCGTGTTCCCATGATTCTCCTTGAACACGGACTGCAGGATCAGCACAGGGAGAGCTGTGCTCTGTAGGTGAGGCTGATAGAATTAGCTCTCCACCCCAGAAGCCACGAATTAATTTCCTTTGCTTTTAAATCAAGTTGATTATAAAGGATGGCAGCACATGGTTCCGTAGCGATATTTCTAACACGTAACTTATTTTTATAGACCCTTACAGCATTATAGATATTGCATATAACCCCGATGTTCTTCAGAGGGGAGAAGAAAACCCAGAAAAAATGAAGCACTTGATCCATTTGACACTTAGATTTGTTGAGGAACGATGCAACCTTACTCTTTCTTATTCATACACCATTGAATCATTTAAATTGAAAGGAAGCCTGGAAAGAATGCAGCAGCGTCTGAAAGGCAGGCAGCTGCCAACTCCACATCTCAGCCAGAACACAAAGAAGGGTATGTAGAGATCTGCTGTCACTTTTCTTTGAGGACCTATCAGATTCTTCAACAAATTTACTCAAGCCTTATCACTCTAACCCCAATTCTTGCCATAGGCATAAACCAAATGCTTCTCTCCAAGAATTTAGAATAAGGCAGTAGTATTCCTACCAGACATTAGTTTCACCCTACTGGCCCATCAGCATTCATCTCTGGTGTTTTACAGTTGAGAAACTGTAGTGACACTGGAACAGCAAATTCCCTTCTTCCTATATCCACCAGACATGGGAACTCTGCTAGGGTTTGATCCTTTGAGGTTGCTAAGTTTGTGGGGTTTTTTTGCTCTATCCTGAGTAAAAGGGGTTGCTGCTGTAACTAGTGTTCTGAAAACAACAACTTTTAACCTGTTGGCAATAACACTAAATCATGGGCAAAGGAGAAACTGCCAGTAACAGTCTTCAACTGACAAAATTGCTAATTATTTGCAGTTAAAACTTTCATGATGTATTTGTCCAATGGCATAACATAACAGTTCTTAGTAACTGAGTGATATGTGTGAAAAACGTACTTTTCTTGAAAGAACTGACGCTTGATCAGCTGCTACACAGTATGGAAGCTGAGGAGGGCAGCAATGCTCCTGTGCTGAAGGAAGAAAGTGTGACACAGTCTAAAGTGCATCTGATAGAGGAAATTACCAGTACTGAAATCCCAGAGAACCTAAGTACCCCCGTCTATGAAATTGTCACCTTGAAGGATGCAAACAAGAAACCACTCAAAATTGAACTCAAAATTGAATTGCCTAAGGTTAGCTCCATTTCTGAATGTGATCTGAGAATTTCAAAGGTAAGACAGCAGAAAGAATAACCTTCTGTTTTCTGTCTAGTATCTGATTCCCAGAAATGCTCACTGCTAATTCTTTGTCAATTCATTTTCTTGGTTTAGGATGACATTATCATTGAAGTCCCTGAAAAATACAAATTACAACTAGATCTGCCAGAATTGGTGGATGAAGAAACAACTACAGCAGTATTTAACAAAGGAAGACGGGTATTGTTTATCACAGCACTGGTTGCCAAGCCAGATCCTTAAAGACTGCGTTTTGTCCAGTTCACATTCACAGATGACAGAACAAAAGTCCAGAATGAGAATCCTGATTTTCAAGTGGTGATGAGGTTTTGGGTTTTTTTTTTTTTATTGACCATCTAATCTTCAGGGGTCAATACCTCAAATGCCTTTAGAAGATGCACGTAGAAAAGGAAATCTGGGGCAATACTAGCACCACCAAACTTAGGAAAAAAAATACGTAAAGATTGTAAATATTCAGGGAGTACCGGAGTATGTTAACAGCTGTAGTAAAGAACCAAAAATGCATACACTTTACTGCATCATTAATTTTGCCTTAAGGTACAGCAGTAACAGTTGTGAAGTCTTTTTGCTAAATAAATTAATTACTGGATTCGCACGGTTAGAGCAGCTCTCACATGTATTTAATGCTGGAACAACCAGCAGAGGCATGTCATAGGTTCCACAACTTGCCCCGCGTGCTGTTGCTGTTCTCTTCAGGACAAACTTAACTGGAACTGCTATGTCACTGAATATGCTTGACCTCACTTCTTACTGGTTTGGTAACCTCTAAGCGAGACCATGAAACAACAGACCTATTCCGTACTATTCGAAACAGCGTATAGAGGTTCAAAGCTCAGGAACACACAGTGTCAAGCTAGCAGCCAAAAACAATCTTGGAGCACTTCAACTAGGAAAGCCATCTGGATTATTTTACACTAATACACAAAATACAAAGTAATACCAAAGCAACATAAAACAACTTCAAGGGTTACTAAGCATTACTAGAATTACTTGGGAAAGGGACACACAAAACTTTGTCATTCTTACAGATTCTTGACATATTTGCACTACAACCACGTTTCTGTACTGATATTAATCAGATCAGAAATGAAAACAGACAAACTGGTTTTGAGGTGCACCTTTAAAATACAGGCTTACAAAACAGCAGTAACACTCAGCTTTCTCCCTTCTTTGTTTCAAAGCAACTTAGAAGGCTGCATTGAAATACTGTTCAGTGGCTATAGTTGCAAGTTGAAGCTGAAATTCTATCACCGCATGAGCTGCGCTGGCCCACTGCAGGATGCAAGCGGTACCAGGAATCAGTATCAGCACTCCAAGCACATGCACTGGATAGAATTTTTTTGAGTTGCAGTGTTCCAGAGTCTGACAGTCATTTGGAGAGTGTTTCCATAGGTTAAATGTATTAAGTGTTCTTACTAAAGAAGAAAGGAAGATTAAAGTTCACTGCTGCATGATAGTAATAAAGCATATATTATTTCAGAGCATCTGTGATTACAATTTAAGAGTTAATAGGGTGAGTTTTACTATCAGACTGAAAGGCTAAACAGCTGATTGTGCTATAGCAGTACGGTAAGCCACACATGACTGAATAGAAAAGCACTGGAACAGGTTTTAGTAGTTGTCAATTCCAAACATTTAATAGAACATAGGTTCACTAGAACAAGTCTGGAACCAAGATATTTTAGGTCATTAACGAAAAACCAAAACCTTAATGCACTTCTTTGCTCAAGCCAAGGCAGGAAAACCAGGTATCACAGCAACCAGGCATTAAATAGTTCCCACAAAAATATTTAATTTCCACAGTATTTTCTTTCAATTCTTTAGTGATTTTTGTAGAACTTTACAGGAGACAGTACTTAATGCAATATACAGAATAACAGATCAGCTTTAACTTTTTCTTTTTTTTTTTTTAAACTTCTCCCCCGCTATTTAATTCTCCTGGTCACTTTGCAATTACTAGACAGTTGTTCTTTTTACATTAACATTTCCATGTGGAAAGTGGAATTTAAGAATGTTCAGCACTGCACCCCTTTCAGGATACAATGGCTGGGGTAACTGGACACAAGTCCAACAAACTATTGAAGCATTTTACATACAATATATACATGGAGAGCACATTCTGCAGCTTACTGTGGCTGGGACAACACAGACAATTCAGGGAAGAACCACAGTACCAGTGACTAGCTTGGAGCTTCCTATGTTAGAATGCCTGAAAAAAAATAATTTCCAAACATTCAAGTCATCACATGATGAATATCCAGGATGGGATTATTACCATGTGTGATTTGTCTATATTGGGTTCCAACACACAGATTCTCTTGAACATTCTGCAAAACAGTTACTTCCATGGCATCGTAGTCTGATATTAACTTAGCAAGAGGAATAGCAGTTAAAGAGTTTTCATACAAAAAGCACACGTAAGTGAAAGTCCGCAAGAAGACAGCACATTCGCTGTGGCATCTGAGAGCTATGACCCCACAGATATCAGTGCTCTTTCACCTTAAAGTGCTCAAAAGGGATCACATAGCTGAGAAGGTCCAGACCAGTGCCAAATTCCAAGAGAGATTTGGAATGCTAGCGCTTGGCCTTTGAGAAACTATTCCCAGACGCTTCAGTCCCTTAGTGCATCTGTCATACTCGCCCACCCCAGCAGGAGAACAAGGAAATTCACCTGCTGCCTCATATGTTTCAGTTACCATCTCATCTGAACTCCTGTGAAGAGATGTTTGTAATTCAAATTTCTGAGAATACTGAGGTCATGAAATTGCTTGGTATGCACCCCCTTGTTCACCCTAGTTTAGAACCAGATGGCAGTATGCATACTGCCTAGATAATTTTTAAATCTGGGATACATAACTCTGTTTTGGAAGAGTTTGCAAGTTAACTAACTGTATGAAAATACAGGTATAGCTGTAATATTGCTCTGAAAAGCACTTTTGCAAACTTTTTCTGTACAGACTGGTAATGACATTACCAGATAATATAATACATATTTAAAATAAAAAAGGAACTTTGTTTTGGTAAGTCTGAACACTAAAGTCTAAATAGCTTGTTTAAAATGAAACAGTGTGACCCAGGAAAGTTTTGCTTGCACGGTTAAATTATAGCAGCATGGTTACTGGCTTTTCAAGGAAATTCTTGAACTCAGCGAGCCACTGTGCTCCAACTGCTCCGTCTACAACACGATGGTCACAGCTAAGTGTAACGGACATGATACTGGCCACAT
This sequence comes from Chionis minor, assembly GCA_013398295.1. Taxonomy (NCBI): domain Eukaryota; kingdom Metazoa; phylum Chordata; class Aves; order Charadriiformes; family Chionidae; genus Chionis; species Chionis minor. The sequence continues at coordinate 77,015 of VZSF01000025.1, read as the reverse complement.
CAAATCTGAAAAAGAAAAAAAAGGTTAAGACCATCCTCTGCAAGTCAGTGCCACTAACAAAGCAAAAAAGCTTTTATCAGAGATCCAGCAGTAGCAGTTGGTGCTTGATAACAGATGTTTCTACCCGTGGACTTCTAGAAAATATTACACTGGAAAGCAGATCATATTAATTCCTTTTCTACAATTAAGATACACATTTGTATGTTCCCTTGGCTGGCTCATGGTCATCCTGTTGTCCACCAGGACTCCCAGGTCCCTCTCTGCAGAGCTGCTTGCCAGCAGGTCAGCCCCTAACCTGTACTGGTGTGGGGGGGTTATTCCTCCCCATGTGCAGGACCCTACACTTGCTTTTGTTGAATTTCTTATGGTTTCTCTCTGCCTGAGTCTCCAGCCTGTCCAGATCACATTGAATGGTAGCACAGTCTTCTGGTGTCAGCCACCCCTCCCAGTTCTGCGTCATCAGCAAACTCGCTGACAGTACACTCTATCCGTATCGGTGATAGATCCCTAGGACTGTTAACAAGTTTAAATAATCCTAAATGTTCTCCTGGGTCTATGCTAGTTCAACTTCCAAGCAAGATATTTCATACAGGACAGTTGAACTATAATCCATCCCTTAGGTTTTCCTTAAATGCGTATTTGAGCAAGTTGTTGAAGAGGAACAGCTGATGAAACTGTTGAGGACCCCAGACCCTTTTCCACAGCTTAACCCTACCCCTCAAGGAAAGAAGCAGCCTTTCCTTAACTTGCAAAGATGTTGCAAGAATAAATGTATGGCAGACCATTCATCAGTCACTGCATTTCTCTTTAACGCCTGTGTGACCCCTTTTAGACGAGATCTCACTGTACTACTTCAGAACATACTGAAAGCAGTATGTCAACAATTAATTGTATGTTTTACGTGATAACCTAATGGAAGCGTTACAAAACTAGTCATTATTTTAAAGTTTGAATCCAGAAGCTCAGTACATGCAGAATCAGATGAATACTTACCCTTTCTCATTATCAGCTGGCACTAGCCTTTTCTCTGAGGAACCAACTGCAAGGATACAGGCTTGAGGTGGATTGATTATGGCAGAGAAATTCTTAATCCCATACATTCCTAAATTGGAAATTGTGAAAGTACCACCCTGCAAGAAAAACACATTCATAGTCAAATTCACAAAAGCTGTTTCATGCGGAATAGTAAGGAACATGTCTGAAACATCACACAATAGGCTTTGCTCATTCTGAACAGGGCTTCTAAACAGAAGTCAAGGGCGGCAACGTTTAACAGCAATCTGAGTTTCTCACCTGGAATTCATGAGGCTGGAGTTTACCTTCTCGGGCTTTAGCTGCCAAAGAAACCACATCCTTACTAATGGAAGCCAGGCCCTTTATATGTGCATTAAACACAATAGGGGTTATAAGGCCTGCAGGAGTACTAACTGCAACACTAACATCCACTACGTGGTTTCTGCAAGACACAAAGGAGATACTGGTTACTCTTGCAAGATTAACAACGAAAAAAGTTTTCAGAACTGTTCAGACAACTCTAAATTAACATTAATTTTGCCACAATTACTTCACCTTGCACACTAGCCTTAGACACAAGGTTCTTAGCACTTCAATAAAAGCCCCTCAACCTTTGCATTTTATCTGTTCCACTCCCTCCTCAAAATCCCAGCAGAAGGTCTGCTATTTTGCCATGAACTCTCTACTGAACAAAGAAAGTTTCTGGCTTCGACCGTACCATAAACTTACTGCCTAATAACTGTGTCCATCCATGACGAATTTGCCTCTGGCACCTTCAAGCATGCCAGAGCAGAAGCTTTAATTATGAAGTCATTGACAGAAAGCTTAATGTTATCCGAGACCTCCTGTAAATAAAGAGATTTGAGGCGTCAGTTTGTCTTTTACGCATTAACTCAATTAACTTGGATAGTCACTGTCATGCAGTCTTCCTTAGACAAAGTCTTAGAAAATAATCACACTACTTGTCAGCATTAATATTTGAAGTGCCAAGATAATTTAGGAGGTGAATACATCTCCTTCATAATTCAAGACGGTACAATCTATTTCAATGTCTATTTTTTTTATCCAAACCTGGCTTAGAATTATTATTTTGCTTAAATTTTCTACCCTTTTTACTCTTAAAAACCTCTTTACCCTTTTGCCTTACTATTGAACTGGAAGAACTAAACAACACCAAGCAGAGTACAAAGCAGTCTCACTCTGTCACAGACAGTCCAGAACTGTTCCACAACAGGTAGAAAAGGCACTGAAAAGACTATTTTTTCCAAGCCAAAATGGCATATCACCAAAAGCAGGGTGGGAAAACCTGTAAGAGAATGCAGCTTTCCCCACACACACAAACTCACTCTGCCTAAATGCTTTACCTGATTGAGTTCTTTCCTTAGCACCAGTACTTCTCCCATGTTTACATCAATAGAAAGGTAGTAGTGAGGTATTGTTTGTTTAGATTGCATCAACCGCTGAGCAATGACCTGTGGGTATACAATAGAAGCAATGTCAATAAATCAATTTGGAAAATGCCTGACTACAAATAATGATCTTGGAAAGAAACACACTCTTCTTACCCTCCGAATGTTGCTGATAGGGATATCTGTGAAGGTCCCCACTGGTGCCGCTGCAACTGCGGCAGCTGCTGGAACTGCCTCTGGTGCTGGAGCCTGCAATCACAGAAAGACAGCATAATTCCCAGCATTAGCCAAATATCAATTGTACAGAGTAATTCACTAAGTGGGACAAGTGCTGAGGCTAAGCCACCTCTTGCCTAAGAGCAGCACATATTTCTGCCCTCTAGCCTCACCTCTCCAGTACCCACTAGATTGTTTATAAGTCCTATATTCGATTATCAAATGTGGTACTTGAGTGACATAGAAATGCAATGCTGATACCCACTGCTATGAAGCTCCCAGGATGGTAAGCCCTGCTGGTGTTTTGGTTGTTGGATGGTTGTTTTACATACAGCAGAGAGGTATGTTAGAGGGCACTCTAAACTGCACTCAGCCACATCCCTTCCAGCACTACACAAACCAACACTTCCATCATCTCAGAAAACAAGCACTAGTACAAGAACAGATTTGTGGCAACAATGACAGCAGGCCGTAGGTTCATAAGTCTGGCTTTCTTTCCAGTTGCCTCTTTTCAGCAATGTTAGATCAGTTGCGACTGTGCTAACCCTCAATCCATAAAAATGTAGCAACCAAATGAAAGGTTGGGACCACGCAATTTTTTTCTCAGTGAAATACCAAAGGAACAAATAAAGGAAGAAAACTTTATCTGTTTCTGAAAAGTGAAGTTTTACAACCTAACAGTCACCATAACCCACACAGCGCCATAACCAAACCAATCCAGCAGTAACAGTTCCACATAGTAACTGCATTTCTACAGCACGTTTCCACCACTATAATACATCCATGCTTACAGATCTCAAGCCTACTCACTGGAGCGACCTTTGGTGGCACAAACGACTCCACATCTTTCTTTGTGATTCTGCCATCTGGTCCAGTACCTAAAAGGGCCAAAGAAAAATGTAAGAGAACTTCAATTATTTGCAACAAGGCATTGGTTCTAAAGGTGCCAGTTTTACTCGACAGAGAGAAGTCACTTAACACAACCTCTGGTGAGGACAGCTGCATAGTCAGGCTGTTCCTGACAGGGAGGAAAGAAAAGAATAGGCAAGTATGTACCTAGAGGGACAGACATTTGACAGCAAGAGCAAGGAAGCGTAAGGGCAACCTACCTTTCACTTGGGCAAGGTCAATTCCTTTTTCTGCTGCCAGCTTCTTTGCCAGGGGACTAACCAGGATCCTTCCTTTTCGGGGAGGTGCCCCAGCTGTGGGGACTGATGGAGTGGAAGGAACAGCAGGCTGGGGAGGAGGAGCAGCAGCAGGAGTTGCCACCACCTTAACAGAAGAATCAAAGCCATTAGCTTCACAATCATTCAGCAAAATCTTTGACAGTACAGTAAGAGAACAGGACCATCTAATTACCCGTGAAGAGAACAGCAAAACCAGCCACTAATCTGAAAGAATGTTCAGATTCAGAGAAGTTTTCCAGTGCCAGAAATTGAATCAGAAATTTCCTGGGAAGGAGGCCAACTAAGCTGCTGAACTATGCACCAAAGAAGGGTGAAATAACTAACTTCCGCTCCCAATTTTCAAGGATGAGGCTTTAGAACCGGCACGAGCAATAGGCTGGAGAAGAGATTGTAATGAATGACTATCCACTCCAGCTTTTGGAGGGCAAACTAGCAATCATTTCTTAGGTCACCTATCACCAACACATGTGTTAGCCTTGCATTCACAGAATCATACACGTTATTGTTGCAGCCAGGGCTTCACATGGTCAAATCAGCAGAACAGTTCAGATCAGACCTCTTAATGGTCCCCACAACTTCTCTCACATGCTAAGAATGGTCCTTACTGGTGGTGGAGGAGGAGGAGGAGGAGGAGGAGCTTGTGCCTTCATGTCAGTTACTGCAGTGTCTTGGTAGTCAGCAAAGGCTGGAATATCAGACTCTTTCTCCACAATGATGCAGAGAGCTGTTCCTAATGGCACATCTCTTGTTCCTTCAGGCACCAAAATTTTTGCCAAGTAGCCTTCCTCCTGCACTTCAAAGCCTGTAAGGGAAAGAAACAAGTGGTTTGGTGCCTGATGCAGCTGAAGAGTTCCTCTAAATGCTGCTTCCAAAGACTTTGGTACCTAAACCCCTGTCCTATATTTAGTAGGCAAGAAGGATTGACGAAGAAATAGATGTGTTTTTAGGAGCGCTGATGCTTAGCTCTCCAATGGAATGAGAAGTTAACAAAACTTGTTTTAGTTGCCCTACAGTTTCACATCCTGAGCAGCTAGGAGAACAGTTGGCACAGTAACTACTATGGATCCTCCCCTTTTAAGGGCACCTCATCGCATTCTTGGCTTTGGAGTTGACTCACCTATTGTGGCTTTATCTGTCTCAATTTCTGCCAGTAAATCTCCCTCACTCAGTTTCTCCCCTACCTTCTTCTCCCATCTCTGCACTGTGCCCATTGTCATGGTAGGTGACAGGGCAGGGAGAGTGACCTGTAAAGCCAAAGAATACAAGAGAATCAGATTCTGGTAATCCAAAAGGAACAGGAACACAGTTTTAACTCCCGACTAAATTATGCCAACCTAAAGAAGTAGCCAGCCTTTACTGCACTCCTAGACCTGGCTCCATTACAGCAAAGCACAATGCTGTGCTATATTGCTAGTTTAGCTTCTTTTATCAAGGCCTACGCAAGTAAGCAAGCAAAAGCAAAAAGCAAGAAATCTATACATCAAAATAATTATTACCACCATCATGTTGAGAATGTCTTGCAGCTGCTATCTGCAAGGCTAAAAAGGAGCCTAAAGCAAGTCACTTTGTCTGTGACAAACAGGTCTGGCCCCTTTAAAAGCTATACAGACTTGTCTTCCAATAAGCACTTAAAGATGCTGTAGGTTTGCACATGCATATTACTGTGCAACAAATGCAGCACTTATGAGTACAGCTTCAGAGCAGAACTGGACAGATAAGGCAAGCAGTGGGAAGTAACCAAGTTTAGTAGCTAAAACATGAGTCAGATTAAGAAGCATTTAATAAATTCTTTGATCAATTACTAACTTTGCATAGCATCTCAGACAAATCAGTTCCCACATCTATCATCTATGGGAAGAGCTTTTCTTTTTCAAAGGACTGTCAAGTAAATACCCCACTACAAAGTGTTTAAATACAAAAATAGTGGAGGTACACTTCAATGTCTAAGCAAGGTAAAAAGATTATTCACAAATACAACTGATTATTAGTCACTCACAAACACATCTGGCCTGTTCATAAGAGTATCACAGATGAGTTCTGCTCCTAGATGTAAGCATGGCCTTCAGAGCTTATTTGCACTTAGTGCAAGGTCTTTTTATACCAGAACTGTCCAAATAATGCAAAAGTAGCAGGTTTTTCTAGCCTGCATAACAATCCTGGAGACACAAGTCCCTCCTCTACTAGGAGCTAGAATGATGAAACAGTTTTCTGGAAAAAAGCTTTCTGGGACTTCCCCAAACACCTGCTTTAAGCAAGCAACAATTCAAGTGACACACACTCCTGCAATTTTAGCTAATAACTTACCACTCTGGAGAGTATTTATGACAAAATGCCCTGGAGATGCCAAAGACAGAAAAAGAGTGCAACAAGCCTTACATCATCAGCAATGCCCTCTTACCTGCATATGAGGAGGAAAAGAGCTGCCAGGAGCCTGAGGAGAAGGCGGAGTTGGTGGTGAGGGAGCTGCAGCTTGAGGGGGAGGCACTGAGGCTGCAGGGGGGGCAGACGCTGCAGAATCCAGAGTATAATTTTTAAAGGCATCGACATATTCAGGCCTAGAAAACACAAAATCGTAAATGACTGGCTCTAAGCTTTTCACACCAAGTACCCAAGCAGCCCCAAGAGAGAAAATTCAACTCCAGGGTTAGGAAAATACATACTTTTCTACTGTGATACATATTATGGCCCCAATAGGAACATCTCTTGTTCCTTCTGGCACAAGGATCTTGGCCAAGTAGCACTCCTCCAGACTCTCAAAGCCAACTGTTGCTTTGTCTGTCTCCACCTTTGAGAGAGAAAGGATGTCATTATGGCAATGGAAAATAACAGTGAGCTCAGAGCCTTCCAGTCTGATAGTGTAGGGTCACAACACACACAGTTCTGGAATAATCACCCTGTGGCACCAGCTCTAAGAAAGTATGCTCTCAAACAGGTTAAGTGCTGCTCCTGCTCAGAAAAAGGAAAAGCAGCAAGCAACTTTCAAAGGCTGTTAGTTGTTTGTTCCCAAAAGCATCTGTTGGGATCTGTGATCTTGCACACAAGATCGTGTTCAACTGAGGGCAATCAGGGACAAAACCCAGGATGCACATGGAGCCCATCCGGTTCCTCCAGGATACCTCTGCTATGAGCTCCCCTTCACCAATCTTGTCACCCTCCTTCTTTTCCCAGCGTGCAATGGTGCCCATCTGCATCGTGGGGGACAGAGCTGGCAAGGCCACCTGTGAGGAATAGGGTAGTGTTACAACCCAGACAACATGACAGTAGGGACCACACACATAGAGCAAAGACAGGTCCTCAGCACAGGCTAGGAAAGGGGTTACAAAGAAGAGCCTGTTTGCAAATCCCCAGCGTGTCAGGACTGCCTCCAACCTGCTGGTAAGACCCCATGGCAAATCAATACTGGGGTGCTGCAATGGGGTTGGCCGAGAAAGGGAGAAGTTATACTAGGAGACCAAGCAAGGTACGGGGAAAAAGAAGGAGTGGTGAAGGAGATGGGACCCAATGATGGCACAGGGACTCGGGGAAGAGTGGTGGCAAGGGTATGAGAACTGCGGGAGCAGTTCCCCAGGGCAAATTCAGAGGGGAAGCAAAACCCGATGAGAGAAAGCGAAGGGGCTGCCCCCGAGGCAGGAGGGACACACGGGTCTGTCCCCGGAGGCCCCCAGGGGCTACAGGGGCACGAACCCCAGGAAGTAGGGGCGGGGGTGCAGACTGCCTGTGATGAGAGGGGAGGAGCGTCTCACCTTCTGGTGTGCTGGCAGACTGCAGCAGCGGCGCGGGACGAGCCGGGGCCAGGCAGGAGGCGGCAGGAGCCCGCCAGGCCGGTGCGTGGGGCCGCCCAAGACTGGGCCGCGGCCCAGCGGCCCNGCACGGCGGGGCGGGGCCGCCCTGTAATGGCGTCGCGGGGGCTGGCGGGCTGCAGTGCGCAGCGACGGGGCGGCGCTGCAGCGGCACCGGGAGCCAGCCCAGGCCGGGGGGCGGCCTGAGGGCTGTCCCTGGCGGCAGCCCGCACCGGGCCCAGTGTGGCCACCCCCCCGAGGGCAGAGCTGCCGGGGCGCGCTGAGTGAGGACGTGCCTCGGCCGAGCGCAGCCAGTTGCAGGAGTTCACACAATTTTGGGGGTGGAAGCAGTGAAATTCACTGTCGCTAAGGCAGCTGAGCAGAGCTAGAGGAATTTCTGTCATATTGTGGAAAAGTGATAGAAAAGGTTTTCTCCAGGACCCATGGGTGGCACGTGAAAGTAATTTATACACCATATGCCTATTTCTATCCTCTCATTTCACAGCCATCTTCCCCTTCACAAGCACCAAACAGGCTCAGTTTGCAAACCCCATTTTACTGGCAGAAGAGCTTGGTCTGATAATCCAAGGCTTACCGAGTCACGCACACCTAGTTCAGATATACAGATCAAGCTTTGCTTTATCCTACAGAACAGGCTTTAGAATAACTGATAATAAAGCTGAACCCAAACTGTGCGCAGACCACAGGTTATCAGAGCAGCAGTCCTTCAACAAGAGCAATTCCAACAATTCTACCTTCACGATCACAGAGGGGAGCTGAGTATAGGAAGCAACAGAGCATTGCTATGAGTTTTGTCTCAGGGTGGGGAGGGTGTGTGTCTTTGTCCTAGCTTACATGTGATGTTAAATTAAAGGTACAGAAAACCACTGCCCAGTGTTGTTCCAGAGAGCATGTGTTTCCATATAGGGGGCACTGTCTGGGGGCAGTAAGCATATTGAAATGTGACCATGGTTAGTTATCTGAACTGATCTAAGAACAAGAAAAGGCTGTCTCCTGCTATCAGCTAACAACTGTTTTCTTCATGGGAAAACTGGACAGCTATGGGCAAGGCTGGACAGAAGCCTTAGCTGTCGACAGCCTCCAAAACCAAGCTGCTCATCTTTGAGTAGCAGAGAAAGATATGGAATGGCAACGACAGACCTTGAAAACTGTCTTAATGTTCTCCATAATATTCTAGCCTGGGTGCAAGAAAAACACTTTAGAAAAAGTTGCAATTCACATACAAGTGGTTTCACTGTAACAACCCCATGTTCTCTTTACCACTAGAGATCATGCAACAGAGAAACTGTTTTCAGGCAGGAAGGAAATATTTGTTTCTTTTCCAAAAGAGATGTATTCCCGCTCTGCAGCCCATGGATGAACTTGTTCATTGATGAACTTCCCTGCTGCTGCCTGTAAGGAGAAAGTCGCCATAACAAATTGTTCAGAACAGGAGCTATGTTGTGTTGTGCCAGTGTGGCACAGAGCCGCCCAAGAGCTTTGAGCTACTTCCTGGACAGTGAAGCAGTGAGAAAATAAATAGTATTGTTGCTGCCTATTAAAGCTGACAAAAATATAAAACCCAGAAGGAATTAGTTGGATTTCCATAGTAAAATAAAGTTATGAGCCCAGTGTTGTTAACAGGAGACAATACAAAAACATCAGGATCCACTAGAAAATGAGTAAAACACAGTATAATGCGTGCAGAAATATACAGAAAGCACTTGCACTAGTATAAAAATATCCACAGTCCTCAGACAAATGTAAACTGGTACAAAATAATTCCAAGAACAGGAACATGTTTACAAAAGGACATGTTAATATAAAACAGTATAACCAGGTTCACCCTCTCCCAGCCTCATGCACAGCACAGACACACAGGTAGTCCATGAAAGGGCAACATGTACTGAAAACGAGCAGAGCCTTTACTTGCCATTTGACCTTTAAGTTAACAGTGTCTGCTGCACATTGCAGCCAGCGCTCTGGAAATAGAGCTGACTGGCAGCAGAAGGGCAGAGACAGGCAATGCAGAAACAAACAAACAAGAAAACCCACAAAACCAAAAAGAAAAACCCACCCTCAAGGATTTTAGGGCTTGTTCCTTCCCAAGCAGTCATTTATTTCCTGACCCTTCAGGCACCCCAGGAGTAGGCATACCAGGGAACTGGTGGTGTAACTGACAGGATTTATACTATTGGAGTGGATAAGTTTTTGGTGACCCTGGCAACCAGTGGACAGCAGCACACAGTGATGCCTGTGCACAGGAGGTGACAAACTGCCTTGCTGAAAGAGGAGAGGGTAGGAGTGCAGGGAAAGAGGCTCAATGAGAAGAGGGGTTCTAAGAACCTCAGGAAAGCAGCTGATTCCAGCTCTCCCTCATATGAAATCCTTCAGGAAATAAGCAAGCAGCAAGATCCCACAGTCCCCATGGCAACAAAGCAAACCCAGAGGGCCTCAGAAATGAGTACCGCTCTGGAGAGCAAGTGGGAAAAGCAGGGCTAGGAAATGGAAGCCTGAGTTTGGGAGAAAAGGAGCTTTGCCAAGCTGGTGATCATTGCTTTAGACCATGCGTAAAACCTCCAGAAGATGACCTTCCCTCGCCAGGTCAGAATTCTATACTGTCAGTCTGGGATGTCCAGAAAGTTCCCTCTGCTCCTGCAGCACGTGAAAGTCCAGGACCAAAGCTGGTTAAACCTTCAGCTCAAATAATCCAGCGGCTTCTTCTGACTCACGAAGGCAAAGCTTCACATTTTTGCCATCAGTGCAGATTTATGTAATACCATTCACAAGAAACCAGTCTTGAAATGCCCATATCACAGTCTGCAGCACATATTGCAGGAACGGAGAAGCAAGGGAAGGGAGCAATGCATCATTAAGGCCTTCAGTGTTTAGTTGACAGGACAAAGGAAGGTGTTTCTTTCCCACAGACCTGTCATTTCAGTCTCAGAACACTGTCTGCATTTGGCCATGGCAAGTCAGATGCCGGGTGTCCATGCACACAACATGCATTACCCGTTCTTTGCAGAGAAGCCCTCTCTTTTGGCAGCTTGAATTGGACTCCTTCCAGCACACATGCTTTTTGGTCATTCTTTGAGCTCAGCAGCCAGTTACAGGTTTCCATAGCGACAAGACTTAAAAGCTTGATTAATTCTCCCCATGGTCTTCTTCCACCCAGGCCACAATTTTCCCCTCCCAACCAGGAATGATGTCATCATCATGGAACACCTACAAAAAAAAGGTAGTCCAATCACGCCTGGAGTCCAGACACCACTATTCCGTAGTGTGAGTAGCATAAGAGGCAGGCATCGAGTCAGAGATCCTAGCTCGGATTTCACTACACAGCCCAGAGAACAGGCACCTCATCCATCATTCACATGTCCGAGTAATCTTTTCAGATTTTAGGTAAAAAACAGATTAGGCCCCTTCTTTAACCAGTAACCATCAAGAATATTACTGGCACATTTTGACAGGAAAGGTAAAATATACAGGAAACATGCCTTTTTTAATGCAGACTATAATCTTCAGCTATTTCTGCAGAATGGGTACCTAGTCAGCTGACTGCTCCTAGAGAGGGTAACCCTTTGCACTGGTCTCAATCAATTTGTGAAACAGGAACTATCCCAATAACAGGGACGGTGGTCTCCAGGGTTGCGTGCTAACACTGAACCCAAAGCAGCTGATAGCTGAATTTCACACTTACCTCCTCCTTGACTGTGCCAAACTCTGGATCCAGGGCTTTAAAGTGGTACCGGTGAGTTCCTTCACGATCAATAGCTACCTTAAAATCCTTCAGAGTCACTTCCCCTAACCTGCAAGGGAAGAGTTTGGCACTATCCCATGGTACATCATTACTGGATTTAGCTCAAGGGTTACTACATAGCATGCAGAGCCACAGCACAAGTCCAGCTAGGCATGTGGCACCCTGGCCATAGGGATTTGAAGAGTGTGCCGCTCCAGGAACACACTTGTGAACCCCAAAGCCCTCTTCTAAGGAAGAATTGCCTCCTGGTCGACAAAAAAAATTCACCTCAAAACAGCCTTTTTCACTTTCCCTTTTGCATTGACAACCATAGTTGTTTTGACAAGAGCAGCAGCCTGTGCCACAGTAGAACTGCTTGGCTGCTTTCTCTTGCTCTTGGAAGTTAATTAAAATTAAAAAAAGAGTGATGAATCTTAGGGTTGTAATTCAAATGCATCAGCTAGTGGAGTGCTTTAGGCAATTTTCCCCAGACAATGGTATGAAATCTAGCGCCCAGGTTAACACACAGCAAACCGGTGCTAGTGATGATCATACCCAGAAGAGAACAGACTAATGCTTTAAGGGAAACAAGCACCTCCCACATCACTGTCAGCAAGGCAAAGCCAGATCTCACCTCTTTGGTATGTTGACCATGAAAGGTGTGAGGGAGCGGTCAGTGAAGTACAATACTTTGGTGCAGGCACTGGTGCTCATCACGGGTGTGCTGTGAGAATGAGGCAGTTCTGCAAAGAAGAGAACACAATCCTTGGGGAACAGCATGTCTCCTGCCACAACTGCAGACAAAAGGGGTGGTCTTAGCAAGTTTGCCATCATAGCAGAGAAACCAATGATGGGAAGAGATTCTTAGGAGGGTGGCTAGTCATCCCTGTTGGGAAGGGCCAGGTGCTCCCCTGCTTACTGGAAAACTTTGCATTTTAAGGTAGGGTCACCATCCAACTGCATCGTTAGCATGGAGTTCTCTTTGCTCATTTGTGTTTCTCGCTCTCTCTCTCTGGCTACTGCCTCGTTTCCTGCTTCCCCGCAATGTGCTGTGCCAAAGGCTGAAGCAGAGGAAGATTCACACTGACTCTACATTTTTAAAATTTCTACCATGCAGAAAACAACTATGGACACCCATTCAAAAGCTCTCTAATTTAGCTTCATAGACTTCCTACGTGACGTTTACAACCAACACTGAAAAACAAAGGCCTTCATGATGAAAAGCAAACATGGAGCTGCTGCAGCTGGAGCAAGGAAACGTGGTGTCAGAAAAGGCTGTGCTGTTAAGGATATATGAAAGGAGTTCGACACTGTGGGGCGAACAGAGGACAAGGCAACTGTACAGTTATCTGCGTCCACTAGATGGTGCAAACCAGCAGGAAAGTTAAAATAACATCACATTTCCCACTCATCCCAGCAGTGATTGTTTGTCATAGTTATTTATACTGCAGTACTACAAAAGTGGCCCAGACAGACTCTCACCGTGATGATGCTTTACAAACAAGCAGCCATAGATTGCCTCTGCCCCCTTTCCTTTGCAGTGAAGTCTAGTCTGTATAGCAAATGACTAAAGGGAGAAAAGTGAGCTCTAGTAAAAGGAATAAGAAGCTGGAAGTGGCAGATTGCCCAGAGGGACTGCACTCTGGCCAGGAAACCCAGGCAATGAATTTGGCAGTGGGAGGGCAGGAGCTGAAAGATACTTACTGGATTTGGGAGGCCAGGAGTCTCTACACTCATTTGTTGCTCTGCTTGCTGGTGATTTTCCCCGGATCTAGGGTGCAAAGCCAAAAGGTGAGAACAAAGTTGCTGCTTAGCTCTGGGTTGTGTGTGAGGGTCCAAGTTAAGAGCCAAGTGCCCTAGGAAGCCTTTACCCTTCTCTCTTGCCTCTTCTGTGTCTCCATGCAGTACAGCCGTTCCATCAGGCTGGAGATGCCCTGCTCCAGGCTGTCAATGGTGTGGTGCTGTGGATCATGACCACTGAAACTGTTCCTGAGGCTACGAAGGGCATCACGAACCAGCTGCAAGTCATTTGTCTGCCCGAAAGACCACAAGTCAGTCAGACCAACTGCAGGCTACTTTCTTCCCATCTAAAACCACAGGTCTTAGAAAGGGGTAATATATCTTAACAAGATAGTAGCTTCCAGGATATCTGGAGGCCTCATCTGCACCTGGCTGGGAAAATAACCCTTAGATGCACTTACTCCTCGGTGAGCTGTGGGAGCAGCTCCTTTTCCTGCTGTCTGGAGGAAGCCATTGCTCTGAGCACTATGACTGCTGTAAGCCATCACCTGTTCAGGGGAAGATACATATGCCACTAGAAATGTAAGGATTAAAACCTGCTCAAAGATCCCAACTTGCTAACTTCAAAATTACGAGAGGGCATGAGGTATTTCCACATCAGTGATATAACTCATCTTCTAGCAGGTAAATACAGTCACTAAGGAGCATGCAGGCAGACCTACAGGTCAGAGCACAAACATGATTCCTCACATACAGGCAGAGGAAGAGGCAGAGACAGAAAGGGCCTAGATCACAAGAGGGCTCTCTGCAAGCTCTAGTGAGCACAATCAGTGTTCAAGTGACACTGTGCAGGGTCAGATACTGTGGCTGGCACTCTTTCCAACAATGCAGTTCCAAGTGCTCAATACTAGGATCAACAGGAAAAGGAGGTGATAAGAAGCTAACCCCCAGTCTAACCATTAGCCAGTGTCAGAGCTGAAGCTAGAAGCCAAGAGTCTCTGGCTACCCCTCACCTCTGTGCTCCCCTCACTGTTCCATTCCTTAGGATTTTGACACAAGAGGCTATGCCAGTGTGCTAACTGCAGCGAGCTTTGGCAAGTTGGATGCTTTGTGGAGTCTGGCTGCCCTCGTTAGGGCACTGACATTGAGATTGCAGAGCCAGGCCTCTCTGGGATGAAGTGGACGATTTCTGGAGACAGGTAGCTAGAGCACGCTGAACAGAAATATCACTCCAACAGCCTGATGTGTAGAGACCAAGGCTTTCCATACCTCTTCAGCTTCTCTCTTCATGCAGTGAGCTAGCAGGGCCTCTTTGTGCTCCAGCTCCCGCTCCAAATCCACCTGTGAGGTGAGCAGAAGAGTCAGCATAAACTGAGCCACCAAGGTAAGTGCCAGATCTCAGGGCATCAGTGCAGCCCATCTGCTCCATACCTGTTGGTAGCTGGCCTCAGAAAGCTGTCTAAGCATTTCATCGAGTTTGGTCTGATGCTGCTGTAAATGCCGATCCTTCTGGCCCAGTTCTTTCTGCAACACAGTAATCAAGAGAATCAACAGGACAGTAAGGCTCACAGTCATCTTCCCGTGGCAGGGAAAGTTATGTCATCTGCCAGGATCAGGTTCCTCTACAGGCTGACTTACACAATGTGTGTACTTCTAACTAGTTATTAGAACTGGGTGTCAAAGTTCATTTTTTTTTTTTTTTTAAAAAAAATCCATCAAATTGATGTTCCCCTGCCCAGCAAAGACCCACTACTGGGCCAGACAACTGTCCCAGACAAAACAGGCTCCTGAGAGATTAGTGGACAATCAGGTGACCCAATCTAACCTGAGAGGCTTCAGTAAGCCATCACCAAAAAACCATGATAATAACAAATGTACTATAAAAAGCTGTGAACAGAACACACAAGAATGTCTGATCCCTCCATCTCATCGCAAACATCCATGGCTATTGCAACTTATTCGCTATATACAGTGCCATTCCCAGAGGTGACTGTCAGGGAGACAGCAGTCACATTCACAAAACTGAAGAACCACTAGATGCTGCCCCCAGCAAAGCCCCCAGTGACAGGAGGTTCTTTTACTTTGTATTCTGCCAGTAGCCGGTTTCTCTCTTCAACCTTCCTCTGAAGATCAACCTGCAGAAATAACACATAGGTGTGAGGTAGGCATTCCTGGAGAGTTAGTGACAACCTCTTTGCCCCTTGTGCTACAAGGTGACCTGAGACAAAGTATCTGCAGAGTTCAAGGGAGCTGGTGTCCAAGGAAGACAACTTTTTGGACAGGACAGTTCCTTCCTTGCCCTTCTCTCTCCAGAGAAACACTGTACATGGCAGCTGTAGCTGTCAAAGTGGCACTTGCTAACCCAGGGAGCACAATGAGGAAGGAAGAATGCAACTATACTGAAAACATCATGGAAAGCCCCTCCCTGTTTCAGCTGACAGTTTTGGGAGGACAGGAAGTGGAAGGAAAGAACAGGAAACTCCAGTAAGTCTCACTGCTAGCTAGTAGACCATGTGCAGTTTTTACTATTCAGAGACCTTTGACCAGTAGTTCACTATCCCACGACCCCAAGGACTATGCTGCAACCACTAACTCCAGCCTGTGGCTGCTGGAGCCCCCAGAGCCACCAACCTCCTTCTAAAATAATCTAACCTTCAGCAGCACACTGACTCACGTTCTGGTTGTGCAATTCCTCCTTGTCCATGTTTGCTCTCAGCAGTTCCTGCTTTAGCTGAAGAAGTGAAGCATCCTGTTGAATCAGCCTTTGCTGCAAAGCATCCTAGGAAAAAATACTATCTGTAGGAAGATGCAAGACAGAGGCAGACACCCTCCCCTGCGAAGTGAGTGACCTAGACCAGTGGACACAACACAGTGGGGCCACTCAGAGAGCTGCCAGAGGCCCAGGACAGCAGGGGGCATATAGACATCTGTTCAATTGGCTCTCAGTCCTTCTTTCTCTTACCAAAAGCGATTTCCCTGACAACATTCTAGCCATCTGTGACAGGTATTTCTGTGGTTCTGCCTGAACTGCCAGCTCCAGAACTGGCCTGCAAATTTGTTCTTACAGAAGAAAATAGCAGTATCTTTGGAGGGTCTTTTCAGTGTCCTACAGCTAGTGTCTCCAGCCATGCATCTGCAGCATCCAGAGGGCAGAAAGAGGTCAACATCAAAGACACATGGAAACTTAAGCTTTCAGCGTGACCTAGTTGTGCAATGAAACTCCCTCCAAAGAGTCCAAAGTCAGGATTAATTCTGCACCTTTCATTCAGTGTTAGCCAGAAGCCAGGAGCTCTGCCTCGGACAGCTACTGCTGTTTGCTCCCTTCACAAGACAGCTCTAAAAATACCTCTGCTCAGGAGTAGATTATTAGTGTCCATAATTCCAGAGGAAGACACTGAGCAGACAGGATCCAAAGTTGTGAAAAATGCTGCAGCTGAAGAGGACAAAGACCACCCCTGTGCTCTTTCTCCTCTGCTGTCAAGGATGAGTTCACTGGGCCGATCCTACTGTGTGCACCCCAAGACAGAGGGCGGAAGGGGAAACAGTAAAAAAAAAACCAAAACATGAGAAGCAAGCAGGCATCCTGCACCTCATTTTGTTCAGGGGAAATGGACAAAACAGGGGACATTTGACCACAATTCTACAGACAGAAGCAGAACCCAGGCAACCTAAATCTTTGTGCTTGTCTTAACTGCAGTCTCTCTCCAGAGCCAGAAACAGACCCTAGGATCCCCCACCTCCAAATCCCCTAATACAACTTCCTCCACAATCCGAGATTCCTCAGAGGTATATGGTTGCTGCTGGGCCTATTCACGGGCTGCAGCAGATTCTAAAGCTTTACTATTTATATTTGATGAAGTGCCCCTTTCCTCACCTTTATTCCCTGCAGGTTTCGAGCTTCTTGTTTGTATTTCAATAGCTCTTTCTGTAAATGCAATACAATTTGATTAAATGGCATCTTGTCACCCCTTCAGAATCAACCAAAGTCAGTGCTCTCTGTCCCCAGACACCTGCTTCAGAAGAAAGCACATCCCACCTTTTCCCAGAGATCAAAGAGCATGTCAGACCCTGAGCCGTTTTAATGAGTTACAGACATGACAAAACAGTTAAGCAGCTCCCTAAGCCTCTGCTATTAAAGCCATGAGAGAAAAAGATTGCCTGGTCCCCCAAATCTGTCCTTCAGGGCAATGTCAAATACTTCTCTCCCACCATCAGAACTAGTCTCAGGGCCAGCATCTGCAGAAAGCTGAACTAAGGCAGGCTTGACAGGGCAGGTTCTTCTTAGCTGCATTTATTTCCTACGTGAAAGACTGTTTATATTCAGATGTGGCTAGAAACTTAATAGCTGTCCTGTTTTTGAGAAGCTAGTACAACCTGGATCTCTCCAGTTTCAAGACATACAAGAAAAAAATATAAATCTATTTCAGGGCTCATTTAAATTCCAATAACACTTAGATATTTAACCAGAAACTAAATTTAGCAGCATTGGCTAGGGCAAAGTGGGGAGGCAGCATATATTTCTCTGTTGCTATCCCACAAACTTTTATTAACTGCTAAAATGGATACAATAAACACTTCCCATCCAAGTACTGTGAGTGTTCTTCAGGTCAATGAATTATCAACTTAGGGAAGCAGATATCCACGCTCCTGGAGGGATAGAGATCTCGCACTGCAGAATACGGGAACACAGTTGGAGCCCTAACACAATATAATCCCCGTGTCTTCTGCTCTATTGTCCAACTCAACACCATCGCCCCCTCCCCACCCCCCCAAAAAAAGTAATCAAGTAGGACCAAGTCTGCAAAGATCTCTTGACCCAAAGCCTCTCTTTCCCTTTCATCTGTCCCCCTCTAACCTTTAGGTCTTGATTTTCTTCCACACTCTGGTCCAGGCGACTTCGGATTATGATCTGAATGTAAAATACCATGGTTATTATTGTGCAAGACACCTGCCCATGACACAACAGTGCAAAGGGCAGCTTGGTAAGAGAAATGTAGGTACAGCAACATGCTCACCAGCTGCTCTTCGGGGCAGGCTCCAAGTTCACAAAGTTCAAAGGACCCTTCCTGCTCATCCTCAGGTAAAGATCCATTGAGCAACAAAGCCTGAGAAGATGAAGGGGGAAAAAAGAAAAAAAATCTCCTCTTCAGCAATTTCGAAAGAAAATAGTCTAGCTGCAGCTCTGCTTAACAGTCACACATATCAATGGTTTTATTCTCCATTTCTGATGACTTATTCCCCTGAAAATTTAGCAGGATTTTTCAAGAATGAACAAGAAGATTTATCCCTGAAAAAGCTCTCCCAGAGATATCCGTCAGCCAATACTCTTCCCCACAGAAAGACACCAAACAAGGACAACAGCTCAGGCTTTCAAGGAGTGAAGTCTGTCCCAGGCTTCAGTCCAAGGGTAGATTTCTCTACAATAACAGATTTGATGTCTAAAGCAGAGACTGAACCAGGTTTACATTTCAAGGCTTCTCTTCTGGAAAGAGAACGAAGTATCCTCTGCTGAAAGGAGTCACTCTCCTAAACACATATCTACAAAAGGCTTTAGAAACAGGATGTTCAGTGAAGCTTAATTCTGTTTTACACTAGAAAAGACCAAGGCATTCAGAACTGTTGTCCAAGTGAGGAAAGGGCCCTCATCCACACAGACAGCGAACATTTTAAGCTATGTTCTGTGCTTGAGTAAGGCTACTAGAAGCACAATATTAACTCCCTCAGCAGCTCCAAAGTAGTCCAGATGTCTGCAGGAACACGCCAAAATTCCCACAGTAGACTGAATCCAGCCTCAAGGAGGGGGAAAGTGTGCACTGTAGGAAGCGTGACTAACAGGAGCAGGCCAGATCTCCAGCAGTGTACATGATACTGGTTTTCATATTGGCCTTTCCGTCTCTGACTTCCAGGACTGAGGGCATTTTGTACATGCCAGGATGTTGTATACAACTGGACACATTGGAAGTCAGGCCTCTTTCTTTCAGTTAGCTTTCTAGTTTATTTCTATTTGAATTCCATGGCTAAAACCAAAATATCATATTTGCAGTAATGAATTTGCAGTTCAGCGCCAAAAGACTTCAAGGCTGACAGGTCAGGTTTTGCTTGCTGACTGAACCTTGTAGCAAAGAGCTGCAACTGCTGTCAAACAGCAATCTGTATTCAGTTAATGCAAAAACTCTTCGGAAAACTGTTTTCTGAGTGCATCCTAAAGTCTTCCCAGCAGGACACTCAAGCAGGAATCACACAGGAACAAAAGGCTGCCATGGTTTTAGCCCCTTAGGGGGTGGGTATATGTGCATCAGGTCCCTGATATTTCAATCAACTCTCATGAACTTAAGTATTGAGCAAGAGGGGGAAAACCCAATTAATCAAATCCATTCTCTTGGCTAGCAACATCAGCTGCCTCTTCCTACTCCCAGGGAAAGAGAGGGCAGCAATGCCAGCTGCTCATCCTCACTCCAGAAACATGGGGCCAGGGTTGGAGGAACAGGACATGTCAGTCCCTCCAGTGCTGCCTTTCCCTGCTCCCAGTGGGCATATAACGCAACGAGATTTTCCAGTGAACCAAGCAAGTTTGGGGGTTTAGTGGGTTTTGTGTGGTTTGTTTTGTTTTGTTTGAGTCTTTTGTTTCCTGCCCATTGTCCATAAGGAAAGTGCTTGCCCACACCCCACCCTCTACTCAGGCTGCTTATGCTTCTCACACAATCTCTGCTTTGTTTACTGGCACATAAATATTTACAATTCAAAGCCAGTATGGTTCCCAGCACAAATAGAAAGGAATACTCCTGAGAGAGTTCAGGGTCTTTACCATATGGATCAGGGGCTCTACTTCCCATGCAGAGTCAAACACATTGGGCTGAGGGTCATTTGGTCAGAGACTGGAACAAGGCAGCAAGTAAAAGGTCTCACAAACAAATAGTTGCGTAAAGAATGTGCCAAATATTGCAGTTCAGCCTAGCTCACTGAAATTCAGACTGATGCAAGTCTGCGTGACCCCTGAACAGCTCTGTGAATCTTGATTGATTTCCTGACATTGCTTGTCTCTCTGCGTTATTTCTGATCACAAATCACAGAAAGACTGCTCTGTTCTCTCAGGCTGCTAAGTGCCCTGGTGAAGAAGGAGTCCCAGCCTCAACATGTGGGAAAACACTGCTGCATCCTTACCATTTTGCCCAGTAACATACATGCTTTGCACAGTGGCAGCATATACAGGAGTTAATACTGCATCACAGGACATGGGACCAAGCCAACAAACCCAGCAAGGATCAGGACTCCAACCAAAAGACAACACAGACATAATCACCTTTTAAACACAGACTTTTAGATTCTCCGCAGTGGTTCCATTCTTACCTACATTCAGCATGCCTTTTGCCCTCTCACAGTCGACTTAATTTACTCTTAGTGAATGTCACCAATCTTCAGATTCACAGAAATCTAATCTCCACACAGGTGTGGAGTCTCTATCTCCACACCCTTTTCTCTCTCCCTCCCTACTGAGTAAGAGTCTCAAATCCTGTCAACGCTCAGTTTTTGGAGAAGCCTGAGCTAACGAAAAAAAAAAAGGTTGTGTCTGAATTGCACAGACAGATGTTAAAATCCTTTCTCTGAAACCCTCGTAAATATACTGGGGCTTTACTCCTTCCCCAAGCTCTGTTGGTTAAACTTGCTACACAATAGAGGACAGGCATATCCTGCCCCAAGGAAGACTGTGGCTGGATCCAGCCGTCTTCTAAATTACAACTGGAACATTGGAAAGGAAGGTTTTGGCATTCTCCATTCTGGAAAAGGTGATCAGCACCAAATCACAGTTGCATGAGCCAAGACAGCCTAAACCTTGCAAGAAGGGAAGATGTCAGGCTCTTAGTAGCGTTCTGTTGCTGCATAAGGTCTCAGCAGGCTGCAGCCAGTATACCCCAATACACACTATCCACCATCAGAAATACTTCATTCCTGAGGAACTCATTCCACAGGATGACACAGGGAAGAGCCACTGTCCCTATTTAACTATGGTGACCCAAGAGACCAACTGACTTCTTGGACAATCACCCCAGGAGACCTCACTGGACCAGGACTCTTATTCAGTTCTCTTGAGTTCCAGGCTAGTGTCTCGACTGCAACATAACTTGTTTTCCAGCTACAGCTGTCAGGAAATTAAATGCAGGTGGAAGGGAATGCTGGCTGAGAAGAAAATCTATTACCTGCAGACCTGAAATCATCTTCTTTGTTTCCTCCATTTCCTTCTCCAAATGGTCCTGTTGTTCCAAAAGCTGGTCTTCCCATGAATTCTCCAAATACAACCCAGGGTTCCCTGCTTGCCACTCAGGCTGGAAATGAGATTCTGTCTCTTCTGGAAGAGAGAGCAGCCGAATGTGGTCATGACAGAGGAGTGCAGAAAAGACTTGCACCACACAATAACTGCCTGCTCTCCACACTGGCTATCGCTAACAAATCAGCATGCCTTTTAGCCAGTATCAAGGAAGTTGCTACAGGTGTGACATCTTGTCTAACCTCAAGGATTTATGCCTCATTCATTATGCAAAGGAAGCTTTCCGGCATACATATTATAAAAGATAGGCATCCTTCCCCTTCTTTAACTTTACTGCATCTGATTCCTCTGCACTGGAGATTTCAAGCACATCACATGGGACAATGCACTACACCATATGTGGTACAAAATACCTAAGGGGAGAAAAGCAACTGTAGATTTTGAAAAGTATGTCTTAGTATTAGAGGGTGCACCAAGGACACACTGAAGGCAACATTAAACAGTATTTCTACTTGTCAAATAACATGGCTTTCTCAAGGTGGACAATACACCTGATTCTGAAAAAGGCTTCTCTTAATAGCAAGCTTAATAGCCTAACATGCCTTTTCTGATCCCCACAGCATAAGCTGGATCGCTAGTTAACTATCATCCACAGGCTGGCCTAGGAATGTAGATTTTTTTTTTCCTTCCCTAAGAAGGGATGGGGTTTGATGAGGAATAATCATAGCAGTGCTTGTTAGCTAGTTGACCAAAAGTGAAGTTTGCCAGTGCAAGCCGCTGTGCATCTCTTGACATGCAGCTGCAACATCCCACTGCATGGACAGCAAGCAGACATAGTACTGTTAAGAGTGTAAGGAGGAGCCACAGCCAGCCAGCTACTTCAGCTGTTGAGGTAGTTTATCAAATACTTTTGAAGGAGCACTGAAGCAGGACCACACTGGCTGAAGCAACAAAGCATCTCCTAGGAGAGCTTCTCTATCGTTTGCTCTTGGGATGGACGCTAACCAGAAAGAGTTATTATTAGGCTGCATTCCTGAGGAGGAGAAGCAGCAAAAAAAAAAAAATCACTTCAGGAGCTTTTTTGAAAACCTTTCCTTTAATCTGCATGAAAATTTTAAGTGTAAACTGATCATATCATGGGGCATTTTTGGCAATACAGCAATGACTTCTCAATGCAAACACCACAACAATACAACAACTGTTCAATCCCTCGCAAAGAGCCATTCAACCTATGTAGAGATGTGCTGTAAACACAGACCCTTACACAAAGACAAGTTATGCATCATGGGCTTGACAAGCTCGCATGGACTCCTTTAAGGGAATTTTAAACCTTTTCTTTTTCTCCACAGAATCACTTGGGTTGGAAGAGACCTTTAATATCATCGAGTCCAACCATCAACCTAACACTACCAAAACCCACTAATAAACCACGTCCCTCAGCACCATATCTGCCCAGCTCAAATACCTCCAGGGATGGCAACTCCACCACTGCCCTGGGCAGCCTGTTCCAATGCTTGACAATCCTTTCAGTGAAGAGATTTTTCCTAATATCCAATCTAAACCACCCTGGCGTAACTTGAGGCCCTTTCCTCTTGTCCTACTGCTTGTTACTTGGGAGAAGAGACCAACCCCCACCTCACTAACAACTGAAACATGGCCTGATGAGGCAGTGATGAAAGCATTCAGTCTACACTGAAAGTTATATATGACCCTTAAAATCCTTCTCCAGAGCTTTTCATTTCCCAAGCATTATTTTGCAAACCTCACAGACATTGCCATATTTGGCATTATGGTAGTGTTAAAAGTTTAGGAATTAGTTTTATGTGAACAGATACTCAGCACCACATTTTCTGCATTCATTTCAGGCACTAACAAGCAAATCCCAAAGAAAGTGTGAGCTGCAAGGCATTATCTGCAAGATACCTGTTTTAGTTTCTGTTTCTTCAGTGTGGATGACCACAAGTCTTTCCTTCTCCTCTGATGGGGCTACACTGGATTCACTCTTTGCACTATGGATAGGACTGGGTGATGTAAGGCTGCAGAGGAAAGGAGAACAGTTACTTCTAGTGCTGATCAACACCATCCTCATCTAAGATAAAAGTGAATATGCAGGCAGGCTTGTTGAAAGTAAGAATTATCCGCACACTAGAAAAGCCATTAACAAACCAAACTGTATGTAACTTTCCCACCACTACCTCAGTACCACAGCAAGCCAACTGATAAGTAGCACAATGCATCTCCTCATTTTCCTTAACAGAATGCACGTTTGACACTGCCACTATAGAATTCACATACACTCACAGAGGGGAAAGACCACACTCTACTGAAAGTCTGCTCAGAAACAATTTATTGCAAGCCTTATGTTTATACTGCAAGCTGAACAAAACCCCACCCTGTCTTGCTTCATCTCTTGCTCTGGCTTTCAGAAGCATCACTTCACTAACTTGAAATTCCAAGGGCAAAATACTTTTGAAAGTCAGATACCACTCACTCATGTTCTTAGGTTAAAACTTCTTGAAAACACCCACATATTTTTACTGGAGCCATCTCAGCTGACTGTGAGGTTCAAGCAATCTTTTCTCAGAAATTCTTCCTGAATGCATCACTTGGACAACATAAAAGGTGGCTGAAGCTCACTGACCCATTCAATGTACCTCTGAAGTCACAGGAACGAATTCTTGCAAGTGTGAGCAGGAGTTAATTTTTCATTCTGCTCAACACAGAAACAAAGGACAGAGAACAAAAAGAACAGTGTGGAAATAATATAATAGGTTTAAAAAAAAAAAAAGAGGCTTTGACAGCTTGCCTTCTGCATTGTCCCAGCATTGCTGCTACATATTCCACAGCTCCCTCAGAATCAGAAAAGACTTGCAATAGAGATGGAAATTACTTCCTTGCTAGCAGCTCCCTTCTGGTTCACTCCCACAGCCAGTGCTGGCCTACTTCTCATTTACATTAGAGACCTTCAAACAGTCTAGTTTTAATGGTCTAGACTAAATGGACTTTACTATGTTAAAGGAAAAGACTATGCAACTTACTAAGTGAAAGAATAACCATCTTCTAATGGGGATCTCTAATAACTACACTACCTTCTCCTTCCTGCTCAGACAGGGTGTCCATGATTGTTAAAAGGGTCCAGGCCACCTGGCTTTACTCAAGGATTCACCTTCAGGAAGGCTAACTCCATTACTGCAATCCCTAATTAGGCACTTTTTGTATACAACAGTTGTAACCAGCTACCTTCTGCTTGTCCCTGAATGGGTGCACAGCATAAAATTAAAATAACTGTTCGGGAGCTCAGAGAGTACTATTGGGTTGGCACTATATAATAAGGGTCACAGGAAGGGATTAAACTTTTTAAACAGCACAGGTACAAACAGAAAGCCCAGCTGAGCTAACATGGCCAGTAATCGAGAGGGATTTTACTTCCTTCTAGGAATAAAACTCAATATTCCTCCCTCATATTCTCAGCTGATACCATCATTCTGATAAGGCCACTGCGAAGTGGATTGCTGGTTCTAATCCACACAAAAGATGAAATAAAGCTGTCCTAGAAAAACAGTATTAGCAACTGCAGGGCAAGGAGGTGGTGAAACTGAAGGATGGGCAAGAGCAAGAAACTGGAAAGAAGGCTAAGCAAGACAAAAAAACCCAAGGGGATACAGAGCGTGGAAATAACATTCCGCTCTTCCAAAGTATGCTCCTGTCAGCGCTGGATCCACAGCCCAAAGCAAATACAAAGGATCCCAGCTGGGGCAGGCGGGTGTGTGTGTGTTAAATGGGCGATACAAGCCTCCACAACACAGTTTTACAGATAATTGCTTAGGCATTCCTCTGTCCACAATCCCCTTTCCAGGCAGTTTCACTATTTTAAAAGGCCAGTGGGTTCATATGGCATGTGACCACCTCTCAAACCATGCCAAACAGTGAGAGCATCACTGAGAGGCACTCAGATGAAGCAGGAGCACAGGTCAGGTTGCCTCATACATTAGGCCATCAAGTTAATGCTGGAAACATTTCTATGTTTTTTTTATAGCAGTCACCAAACTCATTCAAGTATGAAATATCCACTGATATAATTTGTCCTTTAAAGCACATAACAATTCATGATTAAAGCATGCAGACATAAGTGCTGGGAAATTAAAGCTATTTAAGACAGACTTATGATGCAAGCTGTTCCACATTATTCCTTTTAACAGCTGGTTTCTTAATCGATATCCTTTCCCCACTGAGTCTCAGAGTTGCCAGTGCCTGCACAATCAAGGCTGTAGGGCAACAGCCCTAGTGATAAGTCTGAATTCTCACCATTTTAATAAACACCCCATCCCTGCTGTTTCAAATGACAATGGCAACAATCGCTCACCATTTGACCTGCTTCCCTCCCATGATCCCACTTCAACCTTTCGCCTCACAGAATCCGTTTCCCGCGGAGCCTCAGAATTCTGGCTACAGACATGCCTTGTCCCTTCACATGCTCAGAATTCAGTGCAGAAGACGCCAGCTCCTGTCAAACTACTGGAGAAATATCTGCAAGCCAGACCGCTTCACATTAGCTGAAAGATTCACAGCAGAAACAAACAAAAAACCTCAGGGTCTTTGCAAGAAACTGTCAGATGGCATATCAGCAGCCCACACACACGTATTTGATTCCAGAGTCAGGGAATTCTGCAATCTGGGTTTTGCTTCTGCTGGTTTTCCTCCCAGGTTATTTGTCTCTTGCTGCTGCATTTTGGTCAGCTGCACACGCAGTTGTTTTCATCACAAGGACGGCGATCTGCATTGCCAGTGGTGTTTCTCATCCCATTCTGCCCTTTTTAGACTCCAAGCACCTGCCGCAGAAGCCAATGAACAACCAAGAGAAGGTGCTCCTGCAAGAAGTAGGTTTGCTGCTCTTCCCAGTGTGGATGCGGTCTCGGAAGACAGCATGCAGCACTTCCCAGCACTATGCACGGCTTCCTCTTCCTAGCTATCTCCAGCTCCCTCTCCCTCCTGCTGTCACACAGCCTGTGGAAGGCAGAGCCTTTTCTCCGAGACGCCTGGCTCAGAGTGGGGGAGGGAGGGCTGGTGGAAGGGGAGGGGAAAGGGAGATGGATGGGTGAGGGGCTCATTGGCCTGGGAATCCATCCGATTTTGGCAAATTTTCCATCAATCATTTCAATTGCCTTTGCTTATTAGAGCTTTTGTCTCTGGGAATTCTGTTATTCAGCCTGTGAGATCTCTTACTGAAGAGTTAATGCAGAAATAAGCTGATGCTAGGCAGGGGATGATGCCCTGGGACAGACACGACAGCAGCACAATCAGGAAGAGGGGGGTGGCTGCAGTTAATAACTACATCTCTCACTAATAAAAAAAGTGGCTTGTTTCTCCCAGCCAGTTCTTATAACTAAGCTAGTACATTTCTCTCTGGAAGAAAAGAGAAACAAACATCTTGTTTTCATCATGAAGCCCGGTGTCAATAGAAGACATCCCCAGGAGCTGGAGGTCAGATTGTTCCCAGTTTCTTTGGGTAGATCACTGCCTACTTATGAAGAAATTCTCACCATATTATGTTGTATCACCAATGATATCACAATTACCATATGGTAAGAGAACTCATGACATTATGCAGAAAAACAAGAAATACAACACAAAGTGATTTAGGATGTGCAGAGAAATTGTCACTCACCACCAAAAACCAGCCACATATAAGCAAACAGCAGTTGTCTGACAATCTGTTATAGGGTAGAAAAATATGCATAAAATACTACAGCTACCTTAAACTGAAGACTAAGTGGAGGGAGCAGCATGTTTTACACTGTCCTACTGAGATCATGGTTCAATAGTAAACACCAAAGTGCCATGACATTAGCCATAAAATCCTGTTGCCAAGACCAGAATTTTTACATCTCCCTGGAATGACAGCTTCAAAAGTACACTCTCTACTGACATCATGTGGCGGCAGTGGTCCAGTACTGGCTCACATGGAGTTCCCACACTCTTCCAAATGTCTATGTCTGTATTTATGAACACAACCTCACAATGATACACAGCAAGTTTTGGGGGTAAGTACAAACTGTTGTATTTTCTTCTCCTCTGTTGGGTCAAGAAACCTTAATTCTCAGGTTTGCAGAGGCCTCTCTACTATGGAGCATGAAAAGTGGCCTGGAAAATCCTGCGGAAAAGCCTGGAAAAGCCTGCTGAGAAATTGTCAGTGGCAATCTGTCCTAGGAAAATGAACCTCCTCCTGCACAAATCAGGGGTGGGCAGCCAGTTGAGGCACTCTCAGGGAGAAGCCAAGGCAGGAGAAGGAGACAAAAAAGCAAAGCTGGGGCTTACGCTCAGGACAGAAAACTGAATAAAAGAGAGCTCCAGCTATGCCCACGCAGCTCTGCTCTCTTAGTCTATTCCAGAAGAGATTAAATGGAGCAAAGCACCATATCTGGAGGGAGATTTAATATGTTCAGTTATACAGTCCTTTGTCTTCAAGCTAGTTTCTTGTTCTCTGGGGAAAAAGGGAAAGGCTGTCCTTTACTATGAAGCTATCCACATGGGATCAGGTCCCCCCCATAGTACAGTTTTTCGTCTGAAGCCCGTTCAGCTACACTGACTCACCCATATCCATGAAAACAAACAACACAGCCATGTGTCTTCCCTCTCCCCTCCACCACTCAAGTAAGTTGGGGCAAGAATTTCAACTTCTGCCCCAAAGCAAAGGGTAGTAAGAAGAGCTTGTAAGGCACCAGTGTAATGATGTGTTATAACTGGCACATGCTGCTCAGGTTCACAGCTGCAAGTTGTGCCACCTTCTATTGGTAATCGATTGATTGTACGCTGACATTCTAACCAATCCTGTCTTCTACAGGTTCCATTTCCTTAGAAAGCCTCTATTTGCAGCAGCCTGACCTTGCTTAACTTGTGCAGTTAAGAACCCCAGTCAAGGCTGCAGGCTGTTCATAGCACAGAGCACACACTTCTCAGGATCCAAGTCCTACTTCATAGGGGGAAGTCACCTCCAATGGAAACCATACTGAACTCTGACTTTCAGGCTTTGAAGCAGTATGCAAGGGATTTTTCATTAAAATAATTAAATGCTGCACTTTAGATTGAAGGTCAAAGTCCAGGAGATGGAAGGGTAAATTAGATAACTCTAAACCTAGAGACAGTTAAAGGTAATAGATGAGGGCACGATGGCAATGAAGACACAGATGCAGTTCCCCCCAGGACCATATATCTCCATGAAAGACTGGTGTGCTTCTGTAACTGCTGTTCAAATCCACATGCCCCCTCATCTCCAGCTCTCTGCAGGGCATGAGGTTTGTTGGTTTAAGTTCCTTCTCTCCACATCTTTTCCTTCGGCTCTGAAATATTCATCCTTTGCACCCTAGCTACTCTACCCTTCCTTCCTGTGAGTCAGGCCCCAAACTACATTTCAGCATCCCTCACGTCAGCACTCCCACAAAAGGCTCCATCTGTACATTCAGGTTCCGAGTAAAATCTTTAGCTGTGTCTTCCATAATTCTATTTCCCTGATTTCACTGAGCTTTACACAGTATTACACCCCAGAGCTTTACGTAATTTTAACTCATAAGTTCCTAGCTCCTATCTATGCAATCACATCATCATTAACGAGATCAATTTAATCTGTGGGAGAAATGGCAGTAAACCACTGCTTCATGTCGGTTCCTGAGGTTCCATTCCTCAGAACAGGCATGAGACTATGTGCTGGGAATCCTCTTTTCTATCAGAGCTAATCAGATCACAGTGATAAGAAAGGTCATTCTAGGGAATGTCAGAAAAAGGACCACAAGGGGACACATCTTGGCAGTAAAATTCCTTACCTGGAAGAGTGGGACTCCAATGGCGTGTTCTGCTGCCCTTCATACTGCTGCACCAGTGCCCGGACACTCCAGCAGGGGTTTTCAATCTCCTCATCCATGCTGCTATTTCTGGAGATAATAATCTTAGAATGAGGGAAGCCTCACCTGATAGGAGCAGAAATTCTTGTCTCCAAGAAGGAGGGTAGGAAAGCCAATGAAAGGAAGGTAAGAATGAAGCGACAGCTACAAAACTGCCAATTAAGAGAATTCTCCCATTAGGCAGCTCAATCCCGTCTTCTTGGTGTGAGGGAAATACAGGCAGACAGGCCGTCCCTTTTTAAACTCACCCCTAGATTTGTATCTCGAAAACTACAAAAGCTCTGGGAAGGCAAGGAAAAAAAAAACAGAATTTGCAAATAGCACAAGGACTGGCTTTTCTGAAGAACTCCTGGCCCAAGGTCTTCACAAGAGGAACCTTTAACATTCAATTTTTTAACAAAATATACAATTTCAACCTCATTTCCAAACTGCTTCCTGGGTACTCCCTTGAGCCCACATAACATGGGCAAATGACCTTCAGTTGTGTAAATTAAACCCTCAGTAGACCACCATCTGGCTTCCATTTAAATGTCATTACTATTATTATTATAATCCACATAGCACCTTTTGCAAGTGTTAAATGTGATTTTCAGAATTAGATATTCCTTCTGTACATGGATCATTTTCCTTCATTATCACCAGAACTCCTCTGCTCACATGGTAGGCTCCACCAGCTGATTAACAGCGCACTGCATCTGCCTATGTAGCAGTAAGTGTAACACTGGGGTGAACAGCAAACGCAGAAGACAGAATGAACCTGTACAACAGGCTCAACGCCTCAACTCCGGAACTGGTCCCAGATCTGTAACCAGTACCTGTAGTTAAGACCTTACTTCTGTTCCAGTTGAAATGGAAATGTCTCCAATCATGCACTAAGAAAAGGCACTGGGCTCAGCATGAAACGGGGAAAACGAGGCAGCAGAGCTCCCCCTGGCTTGGCCATAAAGATGTGTTCTTTTCCAGTGAGATAACAGATCTAGCTGTTATTTCACTGTAAAACCTGAAAAGAACTTGGGATACCTGCAGTCTTCATCATGAGGCAGCCAGGCTAGGTCAGTACTGCCTTCATTAAGCTGCTATCTATTTAGGTTTCAGTAAGGCAGCAGCGGTTTGTCTCTATTTGTTTGCACAATAGGAGAGCTACCTTACACCAGGAATTGTCAGGATAAAGAGGCATCTATTTTAAAAGAAACTGTGTCCATTTGCTAACATGTCCTGACCTCACATAACCAGGGAAAACTCATTACCTTTGTCTGTGCCGGAAAACATCCCGGCCGGACTGCAAGACATCTTGGCGAACATCTGCCAGAGCAGCCACTGCCCCTTGGGCCACTGCAGCAGCTGAGCGAGGCCTGTGACTGGCAGACGATGCTGACAAGCTCTTCCCCACCGTGCCAGCAGGGCTATGATTCATTGCTCTCCCAGAGCCTGGTTTGAAATGAGCAGCTAAGGCCAGGATCAACCTCATGATAGATTTCAAGTTCCCATCAACAATATCTGCAAAATGCAAATAAAGCCGAGGACAATGCCGTTAACATGAAGTCCCACCCGACCAACAAGCATGAATATATTTAAACCCAATGGGACCATGCCAGTAAACGAGGACTATGCAAAAAGGACCGCATTACATCACTGATGCTCAGCTCTGTCTGTTTTGTACAGAGTAGCAAACTCACTGCCACCTACAAATGACAAGCTTAAACGCTTTGAACAGACCTGAGCCTTCCCTCTATGGCCATTTCTAGCTAACAATCCAGTGGCTTACATGGCAGCGCAAGATAATTACTGAATGCTCACTGGAAAAGTACAGCAGTTACTGAAGACTACCACTGTAATAGCAGTCACTTCAATTAGCACATGGAATTTGCATTTTTTTAAATACTAAATACCAGAGAACAGCAACACATGTCTTCAGCAATAGTGTCCTGTACCATAAACTGTTTGTGGCACCTTGCAAATTTTAACTAGTCATTTTTAATAATAACAAATTAGCCATTTCCCCTAGCATACAAACTAGCTCAAACACATTGATCTCAAGTTCACTGCAAAGATCAGCCATTCTTTCAGACCAGGATTTCTCAAAACAATTATTCTTTTAGTGAAAGACTCTGAGTTTGTATTCCTCATCACACCATTACTTGATCTTCTGATAGCTCAGTAGCAGAAGAAAAGGCTCTTTTGTTTCTGTGCACCACACTGCTACCAAAAGCAGCCAAGAACGCAGTATCATTCACTCCAAAACCTGTTACTAAACCACAGGAGAAAAAAACCCAAACTGTCTTACAAGCCAATACATTATCTGTTTGACATGAAACAAAGACAGGCCTTCAACAGATAGAATCATCTGAGGTGACCGCCAGGGGTGCATACCTTTTGCTGATGTCTGATGCATGCGGATCTTTTTTGATGCCACGAACTGTAAGACTTTCTCCACATTTTCCCTCATCTCCTGCTGGCTGGTAGGGTTGACCTGAATGCCATTCAACTTCTCACCAGCTAATGAGGTGAAAAAACTTTATTAGAGGAGAACTGAATCGCTTGGTGCTGTCCCAGGAATTGCTATAGTTGTAGAGCCTGATCTTCTCTCTTGTCTGGGTACCAAGAGGTATGCATGGCTTCTTATCTGGTTTATAAGATATTCAGTACCAGGAATAACTAGGTTGGAGACTGTATTGGGTTTACACAGCAAGGTTTTGGTAGCTAGGGGGGCTACGGGGGGGACTTCTCTGAGAGCATGCCAGAAGCTTCCCTCATGTCCAACAGAGCCAGTTCCAGATGGCTCCAAGATGGACCCACCGCTGGCCAAGGCTAAGCTAATCAGCAATGTCAGTAGCATCTCTGTGATTACATATTTCAAATGGGTAAAAACTGCTGCCCAACAGCAGCCAGGAGAGAGAAGTGAGACTATGGGAGAGAAACAACTCTGCAGACACCAAGATCAGTGAAGAAGGAGGGAATTCAGGAGTTAAGTTGAGCTCAGGAAGAAGTATCTCAGCAAGCAGGTCACTCTTCCAAAAATGCCAAATACTAACACCATTCTTCTACAAGGTAAATCCTTTCACAACTCCATTCCAGCCTCATGGGAGTTAATACGGTCCCTAACAGGTTTTAGCATATCTGTTGTAACTGCCTGCTAAAACACAAGGACTTTAATAAAATTGCATTTATGATTTGCTTTGTGATTGTTTTCTTTTAAAGGCACTCCTTCTCCCCCTGCGCCCCGCCAAGCTCTGACACTGTCATTAACATCTGCCAGTATGTCTGACAGATGTCAGAGACAAGGACAGCCTACTCTAAACAAGATCTAAAACTGCAAGATGAAAAATAGTGCCATATGGCATTACTGACCTACAATCTCAATAAGCAAAGCAAGAATGACTCCATCTCGGAGATCTCGTCTCAGGTCTTGGACTGGCTTTATTGTTGGCTGCTTCTTCAGCTGGGAATTCACCCAGGCCACATATGCCTGTAGTTGTTGCTGAAAATAGAAAACAAAATATTTGCACATCATTGCTATTTCAGGGAGACATTGCATAGCTCTCACTTTTCTCTTTCATCTTCACAGATCTAATCATCTTTTGCCCTTGAAAACAAATACCAATGTTTTCATCCCAAAGCCTGCTGAGCACTAACTGACATCACTGCACACTGTGGTGCAGCTCACTGCATGCCAGGATAGGAAGAGCAACCAGGCAGCAGGACAGGACTCATGATCTAAGCACAGCGAAGAAGACAGCTTTACATTGCATTTGATCTAGGTTGGTGCCAAACCAATGCTGTCATCCCCTCATTTTTGGTGCCAGATTTGGTTCACTCACAGTATTTAGTGTCCCATCCACACTATTTTCTTCCATGTAACAAGAAAGTAGAAAATCCACAATGCAAAACCAAAATACCCTGTGTTATTTCCCATTAAACTATGCCACCTACCAAAAGAAACAAGCAGGACAGACTTCCTGGAAGAGACAACAGCCTCCCTCCTTAATGCCCCCAGCATGGCTCATTTCTAACAGTTCATGCCACAGGGAAGAGACACCCTGTTGTACAGCCCCCTTCCTTCATTTCCTTAGAGCTGCATCAGCATTTCTAATGGCCCAATTTCTATTTCTGTACATGTGGAAGCTGGCTTGCCACAGCACTTAACACCTGCAAGACCCAAGAGCAAGGAGCACTGCCTTTCCAGCAGGTCATAAGGGATGCTGTGTCATCCAACTGTGCATGTTGCCACGAGGGGAAGACCAGGGAAACTGAAACTCAGAATTCTGGTCAGTGTGAGGACCTATCTGACATAACTGACTGAAAGGCAAAGAGCAGATTCACATGACTTTTCCCTTTCCATTCCCCTCTCAGTAGCACTTCTATGGCTAGTAGGAGTGCTAGTAACACTGAAATCCCTTTGGGCAGGGCTGGTGTAGTACATGGAGGGTAAACAAACATCCATTTACAGGATTACCTCCCTTTTCACTAAGCTTCCCATTATTCTGCCGATGTTGCAGGTTTTAAGTCTCCATTCTATATTATCTCAGCAATGACAGAGTTTATGCTTTTACAGCCCATCAAAGTCACAATCTGATCACAGCGTCACTCTTAATTACCCTGACATAGGAAATCCAACTTTAATCACACCATGGTTCGGTCTGCTGGTTCAGAAAAGTGACCTGACCCATATTCAATCAGCTCTGCTTACTCAGAGATGGAGAGCAGAAGATAGATGAGCTTGGGGGACTGCCTGGTGGCTTTTGGAAAAAAAAAAAAAAAGCAGAAGTGGCAGATGTGATGCATGCTTGCTGGAGCAAATTTGGCCTGTCACATGGATGGGATCTGCATGGTCTTTGGCTGAAATGGCAACAACGCATGTCAATTTTGCCTGCCCGATTTCAGAGGTCTTTATTTTATACTTAATGCAACTGGGAGCTGTGGAGAATCAACAAGCCTTGACTTTTTTTTCTCTCTCACAAGTTGATCATCCTGTTCTGATTTTCAACAGCAGTAACTGTTGCCAGCTCCAAAAAGCACCCCCACCTCTTACAATTTTAGTTTAACAGATCATGGGAGTACTGAGGTTCAGTCTCACAACAGTCTAATCCCAGAGCCAGAGAAATCACAAACCTTCTGTTACACAGATTTAATAAAGCTTTAATTTATTCAAACAAGTACCAGAGAAAAGAGACAGGTTTGTTTATAAGTGATACAGCGTAATTATAGACATACCTAGATTCATAAGTAAAGATGTACCGATAAGGTTGCAGCATAAAAACTGCATCTGAAGTCTATGTAATTTAGGGAAATAATCTTATCACAGCCTTTTTGTAATTTTTCAAATCATTTTACAAAGTTCTAATCTGCTATATTTTACTAATTCCATAAGGGCACAGCTATCTTCCTTCACAGAAAATTTGCAATTTTTATAGGAGTCTATAAGGTCCTTCCATTCAGACACTTCTGTTTTCACTCAAAAGAAAAACAGACCTTTTCACTAAACAGTTTGTTTTCTAATTCTTTTCACTGAACAGTCTTCAAGCATTCATAAGAAACCATTTTTGGCAAACTTTTAGTCTCTCTCTCTTAAATGCATGAGAAGGTTGACATTGTTATTAATAGGAAAAAAAAGTCACTCCTAAATCCCATTACATTTCCATTTTAAACAACAATTACTAAAAGGAGGATTCTGAGGCAATGGAATACAGATGTCACCATTATAAAGTAATTTCATACCAGTAGCTGCTGTAATACTGCAGACTTACATTTCATTAGAAGACTGACTTTGTTGTTTGGTTGGTTTTGCTTTTTTCCCCCCACCTATTAAAGCGTAAAATTTTCCCGCAGAAGTTCAGACAGTTGGACTGATCAACATTTCCTTATTTTGCATCCAAAAACTAGATGATCTAATGACTCTAGCAGGAGATTTGGATTGCTGCAAAGCTAAAAACCCAGAGAGTAAGCTGTCACTTCTAGCAGCTAGGGTGAACAGGTGACTGAACTTCCCAAGAAAATAACAGATATAAAAGTTTAATGACCTAAAAATGGCAAAGTGGTGTTAAATGCATGAAGGTACAAAGTCCCCAAACTGCTCAGCAGAAAGCCCAATAGCAATTTTTAAGCTAGTGAGTCAAAAGAACTCTCCTTCAGCACTCTCTGTGGCTTCCCCATCAGCTGGCACAGACTTGTCAATGACAAGGACATCGTGGGCCATAACTGAAAGCCCAACACCTCCAACACAGGCACAAAGCCTTTACCCTCAGCCACAGATTCAGTTTAATAAGTCCCATAAAAAAAGTATGACACTTGTTTTACTCCTTCAGAATTCCATTTGTTTCAAAATCCAAGACAGCTATCTCAATTCACAACAGAACAGCCCTGAGTACTGTCATAGCAATATGATCCGCTACTTCAATGGATATAATTCATGGCATCTATCCTAGAGTGTATTCCATGTAGCATCCCACACACACACAGAGAAAACAAAGATTCACTAGGATATTCTGCCATGAGAACAGCAG
Organism: Chionis minor; assembly: GCA_013398295.1. Taxonomy (NCBI): domain Eukaryota; kingdom Metazoa; phylum Chordata; class Aves; order Charadriiformes; family Chionidae; genus Chionis; species Chionis minor. The sequence continues at coordinate 41,273 of VZSF01000025.1, read as the reverse complement.
CTCTACGCAGCCTACTTCACAAAAATACTCCCTAGCCTGTGCTTGCTATTTGTCCACAGAAACGCTAACACGAAAAACACACACTCCATCACTACTTGTGCCTGCAGGCGCCCCAGATGAAGTGATACATATGCCCCATCCAGTCTCACACAGGTCTCAGCTCCTCTTAGTCAACAAGACTCCAAGGAGATGGATTACATCTCAAAAGCAGTCCTCCTTTCATTTTCCAAGGCTGTCCCCCCATGCTTTCACACTGCTTCCCGATAACAGAGTAGGACGTTACATTTTGCGCCTCCTAAATAATTAGCAAAAGGAGGCAGTGACCCCAGAGGCAGAGCAAACAGGAGAACACAACCCAGACTGAGTTAAGGATGCAAAGTGAGCATTTGTGCCTAGGAAGCTGAACCCAGTAGTTCCCCAGACCTATTAAGGTTCCCTGCTCTGACAGATGCTCAAATTCTTACACTCCTCTTGTTTAACTTTTGACTTACTAGTTGAGGGGAAAGATCCTGTGGGACCTCTTACACCAAGTCCTGTGATGCTGTAACTATGCTACTACAGCTTCATACAGAAGCTCCAAACTCCACAAGATTAAACAAATCCATAGAGCTTCCACTTGTTGGTTCATAACCTGGTATGGCTGACAGCTATAAACAAGAACAGAGAGGGATCAGCTATTGTTCTATCTAGCTCATCTTCTTCCTCCATAATAATTGAATAATTAGCTGAATAATTCTTCCTTCAACCACTGATCACTCAGGAGTTTTCTGCTCCTCCTTACATTTTGGGTTGAGCTTCTGTTCAGGCAAATCTTAAACTTGATGAGGCTCACACTGCTCTACTCCCTCATCAATATTCCTTTCAAAACCAGGACTTTCAGAAGAAAAACATACCAGCTAAGATTTACTGTGCAGAGCACATGTAATTAGGATTATGGTGGAGTTAAGCTTAATCCTATTTATGTTAACACAGCTTTGTGTTCCAAAAAAAGACAAGGTTTACCTGTACCTCACAATAGGAAGAGCAGCTCCCTTACCTGAAGGGAGTCAGAACCCAGATTGCTTCAGCTCCTAGGCAGATCATCGTAGGGTGTTTATATCCAAATCACTCTGGAAGCCTTAAAAGACTTTGAAGGGCAGGTGAAAATTTTTGAAGCAAGGTACTAGGGGCCACCTGCAGTTGCAAGGAATCTCCCAACTTGCAGGCACATCTACTGGCAAATTACAGGTTAGCACAACACATCTCAGAGCAGGATTTTACTTTGCCTAACTTATTCAGCACCTATCCTAACGTGCCTTAGATGTACTGGCTATAGGAAAACAGCTGTAGAGGTCAGAAGCATATATCTTTGTGCTTTCAATTGACAGCCAATAGCATGCAGGAGGAAAATGCCCTTCCAGGGTCAGCACGTTTTTTTTTCCTCAGCAGCTGTAATCCCTTACTGATAATTACAATTAAGTGTCATTATCTAGTATTTTCCACAGGTGGAAGAAAGGCAGCAGCTCTATTGCAAATCTCCTGCCAGTTGTAGGTGTCCTTGCTGTTCTCATTTAACCAGTGCAATTCACCACCTGCTGCTTAGGGCTCATGTTTCCCCGCTCTCAACCATCAATCAGTCCAGTCTGCATGACAATAAATATAGGTAGATCACAATGGCTTGATGTACTACTGCTTTTTATCATTAGTGCCATCTACGTTACACTGTACAAGGTTAATTTTCACCTCCTCTGAGATTAGGGTATTGCACATTTTGAAGCTGGCCAAATCTTCATTCTTGGATAAAATCATTCTTTAGCAGGCAGATGCCTTCAGAGAGCCTGGTGCCCTTGCTATCATGTTTCTGTAGACTCCCATGATACTCTGCTTCTAGGAAGAGATTACTTTTCCGCATTCATTTGATGAATTTGAATCTATCCTTACTGTTGTATTTAGGGTATCGGCCTGGAAGAACAACGTTTCTCATAATCTTTATTCTGCTTTTCCTTTATACCTTATGGACACTGCCCAAGCACCGGGTCTAACAAGGTCAATAATAATAGCCCTCATGCTATGAGGTCGGTCCCAGTATGAAAGCCATTTAGTGTCCTCTCTGTTCAGAGCACTGAAACAAATGTCTGTAACAACAAAGCTCAAAGGCTAGCTAGCCTAATTGCATCACAATGTAACGTTTAAGGCCTTGTATGATTTCTGAGCTTTCTGACACTACCTTAATTACATGGGAACTGTAATTTTCCATCCAGTGTTCCTCCAGTTTGATTTTGTTTTTGTTTTTGTTTGAGAAGGCCTTTGTAGAAGCAGAAAATAAAAATTCACAAGCAAAGAAAATGTTTCTCTCTGCTCTCAAATCCAGCAGAATTTTTTTTTCCTCAAAATTGTTGCTTAAACGTGATTCAGGCTGGTTAATATATTGAGATAGCTCCTGATGTATTCAACAGCAAAAACCACCCTATTAAGACCAGAGCAATGCCAGAACGACCATATGCACCCACAGGACTCCTCTTTCATAAAACGCTTACTTTAAAGCAGGAGGTGTAATTTCATTCAAAATAACTTTTGCTCTGATGTGTATTTTCCAAATCTTCTATAAACAGCCTGTCTCAAGCACAGAAGACACCTCGGTACAGTAACACAGTTTGGAAAAGGAGGCACCCATGCAATCTGATGCACACCAGTAGACCGAAATAGTGTGTGAACTGCAAAAAGACCAGAACCTCCTTAACCCTTCATCCATCCCTAAGTGAAAACATGGACATTTCCAACACCCTAACATGTTTGGACAAGGATTTTTCACTGATTTGCTGAGACCCAGAAAGAAGGATTACCCTGAAGTCTCGATGAAATTCTAGCCAGGACATGTTTTCCATTAACTTCAATAGTCAACTTCAAAGGTCAATTTCAAAGACTGAAGCAGCACAAATCTTTGGGAGCCCAAGGATGCCCCTAATGCGTGCTATGTTCTAGGCACCCTTAGCTGGATTTTCCTGGTCTTAATATACCCTGTTTCTTCAGTCCAATGAATTCACATCAAGCAGCAACCACCTGTTTCTCTAGCCAGCTTCAAGAATATAAAGGCCAGTCTTCTGCTTTCTGATCTTTTAGTCGAGACAACATTTTTGAAACCACTGAGATTGACTACCATGCATCGACTGTTCAGGTTTGTGCAAAGATTTTAGAAAGCAAGTGCCTGCAATTTAAGAAGGCTTTGGCCAGATCTTCAGAAGTATTTTAGAGACATTCCTGTCATCCTATGTTCAGACCAAATATAAAGGTTTTGCTCAAATCCTGGCAGTACTCCTGGGTTGAAATGACAACTGCCTGTGGCATCCTGGCTAAACTACCACTTGTTACTGGGAGGGGAGCAAGTGTGTGGTCTACTAAGAGAGAGCAGCTCACTGGCAGACTTTCAGATGCCAGCTCAAGTGCTGGAAGGTCTGTGAAAGATGAAGGTTAGAGCTGAAGGTCTATTTCACATGTTGCCTGAATGCAAACAGCAAGAATTTCCAGACTGCCCAGCTATCCAGCAGGACATGTAATTTTTTACAGCAAAGTTTTCCACATCTTTCGCAGTTCTTTCCCCATTAACAGGAAGAGCTTAAGTGTTAAACAGCAAGGCCAATTTCATTCAAACTCCCTAAATTCTTTCTGCCATTTTTATTTTTACTTCTTGTTGCGCAGCTAAGAGCTGTCACACTCTGTTCCAGAGACATACAACTTTCGGTACAGGATGAAGTAATTCTTACTTATGCCTATATACACTGGTATTTTATTCATTTAGTGTTGTGCTTTAGAACCCTTTTGGAAGAGCTTAGTAGCAGCAAATGTAAGATCTCTCTATACAGTTCCTGAAGCCAGCAGCACCACTCACATCTGAAAGACAGTTACGCTCTGTATTTTGGTGCAACCTAGCAATAACTAACCTTGAGTCTCCTCCCAAGAAACTGGGGCTAGGTGGGCAAATGGCAAGAAATGTGTGTCTGTCAGCTTTTTATCTCTTTAGAACCAGAGAGTTATTTAATTTGTGCAGAACAAAAGCCTGATGATTCCATTTTCCCTTTAAATATAAGAAATATTTTCCTTCTATTGATCTTTTGTCAAGGCATATCGTTGGTGTCAGTGATCTCACTTGGGCCACCCATCTGCCAGATAGGTGTATTTTTGTGAGTGGCATCTAAGTGTGCTTTCTTCAAACAGTAATTTTGTCTGTCACTTTCACAATACCACATGCAAGCATTCTCCCTGCACTTAATCTGTTTTCTACCTATACATTCTTTAACTACAATCTCCTGTTTGTAAAAATCTTGGGATTACTCACTACACCGTGCTTCCACATGCACATTAGCAGTTCAGAAATTTCTGCACTGCTGAAAGTTCAGCACATTTTATGTTCAGAAATCTGAAGATGGTATCATTGCAGGCAGCAACTACTCCAGAAGTCTACCAGATAGGAAGTCATGTAAAATGAATCTTGCTAGGATGCAGTCCTTTAAACCAACAGTTAGACAACCACACCCCAAAATGTTACTGCCATTCAAAGCCAGGTTGCTTCTTCAGGGATAATTTCTGGCACTTTTGCAAGATGTTGTAGTGCCCCTGCATTTTCCCCAATCTCGTATTTTGAAGCCCTTTTCTCACGCAGGCAGTGTTTCTATGCAAGCATATAAGCAAAAAGGTGAGCCACAAGAGATCTTTTACTGTAAACTGCCAGTACTATGGAGCACATGATTCACCCTGAATTATCAAATGGTTCCACTACACCCAAACGAAGTCTAAGGTCTGTCAAAACAAGTTGCACTGAAACATTCCCTGATGCTTCAGGAAAGAAAAGGAGCATTGTTCCTTATTTAGCAGAATGCAGTCACTAGCCCTGACAGACAGGGAAAAGAAGCTTTGTGAAGAGACTGAGCACACAGTACGACTGAACAGTGATTTTTGCAGGCAAGAACCTTTCATGTGAAGAAAAGGGGAAGGGACACACAGTGAGATTGCTTGGTCCAGGATGAAGGGCACTAAAGGCACATTTAGAACACAGACTGTTCCTTACTCTGCCAACGACTTGCTGTGAATTTGTCAGCCCACTTTACCTTTGTGTGCCTCAGTTTCTAGCTATAAAGCAAATGTACTTATGTTTATGTTCCTCATAAAATGCTTTGATAACAATAAATCTTTGACTGTTACTGTGCAAATGCACTGTAATTACACCCTGCCAAAGGACAGCCACTGCTGTGCAACCAAGCAATAACCTGGCTTAGACATACAGTGAACCTCAGACACACACTGAATCCTAACTGCTCAACCCCTAATCCTATATAACAGTAAATACATCCCTTGCTGATAGTCCTATTGCTGGCCAAGCATGAGGGCTTTGGGAAAAATTGATAAGAATTCCTGCTAGAGGAAGCAATTGTCCACTAAACTACATCTTCATGCAAATCCAGGTGTGGGAAGCCCCAGCTGTATTTTCTGATGTTTGTACTTGAGGTTTAGCAGAATTACAATGCAGCAGCTGCCCAGTGTCTTGCAGACCAGACAGAAAACCTGGCAAAATTCAGGGGGTTCTTCAGATCCCAGCCTTTCCCACTCTGGCCAAGCCTTAAACAAGTGTGCCTGACCATCCTGTGGCTTTAACAGTGCAGAGCGGATGTAAAATACTAGCAGACTCATACCAAAACAAAGCTGATGTGAAATGAGACTTGGCCCTATGATGTGGAAAACAGATACATCTCTAAAGAAATGCTTCCTGTATGTAGTGAGAACCAGGCTCTGAGGGATTCAGTACTACAGCAAGCATTTAGTTATGGGCTGGTTCTAACGGGCTGAACCAGACAAGGGAGACAGGAGCCAAAACAGCTCTCTTCATAGTGAATCCTATTAGCTATAAATAGCACGCATTGCAAGGAGAGGGTGAGTGCAACTTTCTCGTGCTAAGATCACAGTCACAGAGATATTTTTATTACAGATCATGCATGTTACACCAAGGGGAAGAGAGCAGATGCCAGAACAATACAGTAGCAAGTCTATACTGCCAGAAAATTACTTCAACCAGAAAGGCAAACCAAAATCAAACCCGGGTCGTTTCCCACAGCAAGGACTCAGATCTCACAGACAGGATGCCATGTAATCATCTCAAGTCTACCAACAGATACAGCAAACCTTGAAGAGTGAGGCAGAGAGACTGCACGTGTGGGAAACCCAGGAAATACCTACTGCAGATGCCACTCAGCTAAGAACCCACTACTCAGGGAAAATATTACATGAAGCACTTGGTCAGGGGCAGGCAATGAGCAGCCTGCTAGGAAGGGAACACAGAGCCCTACCTGCACCGCACCGTTTCCTGCGTGCACACCACTGGGGAGCAACAGTTCTCACATAGCAAAATGTGTAGGTGCTGCCCCATGCAGACAGAGCCTTGTGTGGTAGCCTTGCTGCTGTTGTGAGACCCTGATTTCAAAAGAACCTCTGCTTGTGCTCCTACAATTCACTGCCATTTCACTGTCTGGAGAAGAGTTAATCCTAGGCCTGTTCTTCAATGTAATCTCAGAAGGAAAAAAATAGCTATTTCAAAAGACTCATTGCACACAAGCAACTACATAATTAAGATTTCCAGAGGAAACTATCTTCCAACTTGAAAAAGAGAAGAAGGTACATTGTTGTTAAAATAATGTCTTGGACATTATTTTGAAGAAGACACATGAACGTCTTGGAGCTGTCAGGCTCATTTCTGATACATTTCTGTGTGCCCCATCTGTTTTAAAGAACTGACAGAAGTGGGAACACGTATCTCAAATAAACTGCATTTCCTCACAACCTGAGGCCACATGGACAGGGTCACGACAGAGGAGGCCCTGCCCTCTATGGTTTCCTTGCATTATAAACTACTGCTTTTAGCAGCCATAGATTTACATGGCACCACCCAGCTGTGGGATTGAATTATTTAGCTGCCTCAGAGCAGGTTACGTCTCAATAAACAGCAGGGAAACACCTTCAAAGCAGGGTTGTCCATTAATGAGAAAGGGACAGGAGCTGTGTGATGCCCACAGGGGAGTTCACTGCATTTCAACATTAAACAAAAGTCATAATGCTTTGGATGTCTGCAACTGACACCATGCACAATGTATTTTGGCCAGGGACTCTGAAAGGGAAGGAAATACACTAGCCTGCACTTGCAATTTACAGGGACCCTTTAGCAATCTGTGATTATGTTCATCACGCAGAAAGCATCAATTTAACAGATGATCTGTGAAGCAAAACAGGCATTACCTGCAGAAAGGACAACTATGCTGCATTCTCCATCCCCACTCAGGATGGACAGAGAGGGAAAAGAATGCAAAGGAATAAAAGAAACTAGCCTGTAGCATCTTGGCTTTGTTGGGTAACTTTGCAGGCATGGATTATTGACCAAAGGTGCAAGATAGAGACACACAATCTTCCAGAGAAACTGGAACTACACCTGGACTCTAGGTCTCAAGAATGTGTAGGGTTGCACCTGAGCTCTGCACATACACCTAGGAGCTTGCTAGCAACTTACTTATAATGCACAGATTTGGAAAGTGTGCCCTTGTATTTCAAGGTATCTAGTCACCTGTCCAGAAAAGATGTTCTACCAAAAGAACAGATGCTGATTCAGCAAAGCAATTCCTGCAATACTTCAATTCACTGCTTGTGTTAAAGTCAGTTCAACTTTTTATCTTTAATCTGTTTTTATACCCAACATTAGGTGTAGTAGCCAGCCACCCTCAGCTTTCTAACATCACAGTGCTGTGTTGGGATCAGACACATTGGGACACTCTTTCACATTCAGGCACTTTTATAAATAAGCACTAAAGGTACAAACAGATAGGGGAGGAAGTACAGCTGGTGGATCAAAACAAAAGGCATGGAATTACAGGGTTTCTCACTCATTTCCAACTGTGTCTGTGATGTGATGTATGTCCTTGGTAAATTGCTTCACCTCTCTGTACCATAGGTTGTGCACTTGTGAAATTGATTTTTATTACTTTTGTTATAATCTGAAGCATGTGGTGTGGCAGAGAGATCCCAACGTGGAGACACGAGAGTGAATCTGTTCTTACAGTGGGAGATGGACCTTTTTGCACAGCTGAGCAGTTTATGGGTAAAACCAGACAGTCAGGGTGGGGCTAGCACTGAATGTCAAACTTCTTTGTTCCCATTTATTAATTATATTATTAATACGTACAGGTTACTATTAGCTTATGCCAGAGAAGGATCTGCTGTCCTCAAGCACAGGAAGCGTAAGCTTGAGTGAAAGCAATGCCTTTGCTAGCTAAAAATGAGACTGAGATACACTGCGGAGGAGGGGATGCAGTATTTACACAGTTATGCAGAGCAATCAAAGGAGACCTGTGGCTGGCATGAAGCTGTGAGGCTCAAGTTTCATACCCAGTTTGTTTTCCCCGTGATGACTGGTGCTGTTAAGCCCAGGAGGAATGTTCCTTTTCTGTGACAAATGGGAATATGGGGGCAGAACAGTCAGGTAGGGGCTGAGCTTTGCAAGTATGAGGAACCACTAAACACAAACAAAAATAAACTATGCACTCTAAGAAAGAATAAAACACACCAAGGGACTATCCCTGCCACAATGTGAGAAAGCAAATAGCAGCTACTATTTGGTTTCAGCACAGGCCCCCCCCAATTTTCCTTCCTTTTCAGCTTACAGACAGGAAATCATGCCCCAGCACGGTCTGCACAATGCACAGCCAGGCAGTGACTGCCCAGGCATTTTGTACTGAGTCCATAGAGAGTCCAACAGAACTAATTTTTTGTGCACCCTAAAGAGGGAAGCCGACAACAATATGCGCTCCCCATGCAGGAGTTACAGAATTCCCATCTCTGGAATTTCTTGGTACTTCTCACTCCTTATTTTATGATTTATCAGTCTCCCTAACAGCAGAATAAACAAATTAAAAAAGAACACTTTTAAAATTATATTTTCCTAACCAAGATGAATCTCAGTCCCCTAGAGATTCAACGTAGAGAACAAGATGGGGAAAAAATCCACCCGGTCTGCTTTGTCAGCCTTTCCCAAGAAATGTGTGTTCAGAAAGCAGATTTCCAGGCTTTCCAACAGCCTTCAGACGTAGAGTCTTCACATACTCAGAAGGGGAGTCAATTCTGTAAAATAAACTCTGCTCCATAACCTTGCTGCAGTTTATATTATTTAATGGTACAACACTAAAACGCTGCAAAAAGAATAAAAACTCTGAGCTAAAAACACCAGATGTAAACCAGCCGCAAACTCTTCAAAAAATTATTGCTGATTTGTGGACCCCTGGCTGAGCTGCCCGGTATGCCCCTCTGTTGGTAAGCAGCTCTCCCACCCTGAAATCTTGCTCATTTTTCTCCTTCTCTGTTCCTCAAAGCACTTAAAGCACTGGGAGACATAACAATTCGTGAGAGATGCTGCACAAAAGCATGCTGCCTTGCCCCGGAAACGTCTGTGCGAGACTTGGGACATGTATTTACCTCTGTGAAGCCTTCCTGAAGAATATCCAGTAAATTCCCCCTCGCCAAACAAGCGAGCATTCTCCACAAGCCCACCGATGGGTTAGGGTCTCAGAGGACACGAGGCAGATCCTCCAGCTCTCGGCACGACCTCTTCCTCCTCCTCCCAAAGACAAAGAGTTGGAGCTCATCAGGAACCGCATTCATAGTCCCATATGTGCAGCCCGTTACTGCACACAGATAGTTGAGCCAAAGTCAAGGCTTGCACTGGGCATGCTCGAGAGGGAGCTGCTGGGGGAGTCGCGGGAGAGATGTCATCCGTTCCTATAGAAACGCTTCAGCTTACAAGATGCAGGCCCAACACTGAGTTGGGGAAACATCTGAAATCCATTTCCAGCAGTCATACACAAAACCCACTGCGTCAAAGAGATTTTCAAACCCACCAAACACAGCAAGCTCTGTATGGCAGCGGGGCAGGGAGAGAGTCAAAAGAACGACAAAGAGCAAATGACTTGCTTAGCTAGAAAAGCGAACGGAAAGATTGTACGAGCTGCCAGCTTTAACTCTCAGCAATTGTTCTGCAGCCCCAAAGAAATAGAAGCGTTGTCAGCAACCTGGTAGAGACAGGAAGCTGCAAAGCAGACCACAACACAGCTAGTAACATTTGCACACTACTCAGCCTGCTCTAGCTGTCCTGGCAATGAAGTCAAAAGAAGAAAAAAGCCAGAAAACTTTCAAACTAGAATTAAATATAATCCCCAGCAAGTTTTCTAAATCGATAACAACTGCATGATATCAGACTGTGCCTTCAGATTTCAAAATATCTGCCCAAGCATTTCTAAGTGAGAGACACATTTAAAAACAAATATGTTTTTCTGCCTAGGTGTTGAAGCATCTGAAGGAAAATGCAATTGCGTGATTTTCCCATTTTACCCTCTCACATATGGAGATGCAGCTAAAATACAGAAAGACAAGGAACAGGTATTTCCCTCCCTAAACAACCCAAGTCATTAAAAAATGAGCCAGCCCCCATGCCTCCATGACATTTTAAATTTTTTTTTTCATGTTTGCCTTCCCTACATTTCATAATTCAGTGAGAACTGAGATTCTTGTGTTTTCATTGTTTGTAATGTTATATCTGTTAAGCAAAACAACAGATCACTGCGAGGCTTTGCATAAAATCTTGTATGCTGGCATTGCTGGTGGTTAGAGCCTTGATCCAGTTTACTTTCAAGACTCAAAATACCATTAGACAGACAGCAATAAATATTTATCCCCATTTTTTTGTGATACAATCAAGTAGCTTATGCCTTTGCAATTTCAGTAAGTGGTTTCCTCATCAGACAGAAAGTGGCCTAAATTAAAAAAAAAAAAAAAACCAACACAAAACAATAACCACAAAATACACTCCAAGCCTTTTCTGTGGACTTTATATGCCTTCCCCATACCACTTCAGTTTCTGGAACAAAAAAAATTAACTCCAGATGTACTGAAGTAAAATCAAATGCACTCTGAATGCACAGAGAGGTTGCAGATGGCTGTTATGTGGTCTCTGATTGTTTTTGTAATTTGTGTTATAAATTTCATAGCAGATTAAATATTTTATGTTCCTAATCCCTGCAAGCTCTAGATATTTACCCTTGTCCTTTGAGAAGCAGAGAAGCCAAATGCAGGCAGTCCCTAGCCACAGACTTTACACTGGAGACATAACCCAAATTTACAAAATTAAAAATGAAATAAAAAATAAGAATAAAGAGATAATCTGTTCCAACAGCATAGAAATGCAAAGCAGAAACAGGATTTACATGCAAAATGTACTGTTTAAACCATAAGATGATACAAGGAGAACACCAGTTCATTTATCACGGTCCACCTCAGTGGCATTTAGTAGGTCTCCTGTTGCATTAGTGATAGGCAACAGTGCCTGTCAACATTTGTGATCCACCCTTTAAGTACAGCACCACATTTGGGCAACAGCAGGATATAGAAACTGCCATCGAGTCACTGCTTGCAGTGCAACCTGCATTTGTCCGTAGAGCTTGCACCTTAAGTCTTGTCAGGCATCTCTAGTCTGTCAGGGATGCAGACTGACTTTGTTCAGAAGTGGGAGATGGCTATTTGATCAGCTGCACTCAAACCAATTCCAAGGTCCCTGTACAAGGTCTCTGTGGCACCATCCCCAGTTACAGCTTAGTGGTCATACGAGATACGTCACACATCCTTCAATCATGGTGTGCTCCCCATGGTATTGCATAGCAGGTCACATTACACAGCGTGATGGTGAGAGGGTTGTCAGCCACATCCACTGAGCAGCTGGCTTTGCAAATTAACCACACAAAGAGTCCTGGGCTTCCTTTCAGAAACACAGTGATGGATCTATATATCTGTAACAGATACACTAGTCAAATGTGGTCTAGAAAAGGGCAATTTCTTGTAGGCCAACCAAATACAGCAAATGACAAAAAACCCACTTGTAGTTATTAGTACTGAGAAGCATTTCTCTCACCCCTACTTCCCATACCCATATTTCCTGGCACAAATCAGAGGACCTAAAGCCAGATATGCTACTCATAGTACAGCAGTGCCATTCCTGAGAAATGCAGAAATACTGTATCAGCTGAACATACTGGGGAAACTGTGAAGAAGTTAGTTTGGGTTGGAGAGACTATTCAAGCCAGATGCCCTACCCTGCCTGCCTTTTTGGAACAACCAAGAAAAGCTGGGACTGAGGTTACAGAACTTCTACCTACTAGAACACCAACACAGAGAAAGGCAAAGTGTTCACATTATATGTGCCAAGTTCAGGTACAGGCCTGCTCACAGTATGTTTTCCACCAGAGATCTTGTCATCAAAGATTTGCTTCTACATGGGGTTTCTTATCTTTGAAATAGAACTGCCTCGCTTTGACAATATGTCAGAGAATAGAAACTAGGCCATTTCTGATGGCTAGACTGAGAGGCAGAGCATGCTGAGCCATTCTTCTGTTTATTGTGGTAACAAAAATGCATCTTGGGTGTATGTGTGTGCTGAAAATACCTTTTAGAAATGAAATGCTTGTTCTCCCAGCTTTGTGCTCCACTCTTAAATTCCAAGCTTCTTGTAGCAGGAATCATATTTTTCTTTCAGTTTTATTACATTGTAATAGATGCCGTTGAATGTTATCTTAGCAAGAAGCAAACAAAAGAGCCTCTCACTAAAACTAATGCTTCATAATTCTCCCTGAAGATGATTCCAAAATGAAGGACAGGGGGCAATGACATCAAAAGGATGTCCGCATCAACACCCTTTCTGGTGTGAGTGACCTTCAAAACAAACATGCAGAATGGCAGTTTGGTTGGTGGCATTGCCCTCTCCTGGCCAGTTTCAGCATAACCCTAACCATTGTACTTGCCCCTGTTGAATTCCGGGCAAGGTGCATGACAAAGCCCTGCTACTGCTCCCTTTCCTATTGTTGTGACGAGACTGTCGTCGTGCTACAGCAGCAGCACCAGTATCAACACATAAGCCTTCCTTCAAGGCTTCCATCCAAGGATTTTAAGTCACTTTATCAACATTCTCTGATTGTTTCTCTTATCAGCTTTTGAGAAAGAGAGAAAAGTCAGTGGCCACAGTTCAGCTCTTTCTAATAAAATTTTGGTTGGGGAAATAAAAGAAAGTGAGGCTGATTCAGAAACAAAGGCTGTGAGGTTTGTGAGGCCATGACTGCAGTAATAGCAAAAAGAGCTGTCTAGTATAACTAATGCCTTTGTGTCACTGCGTATCCTCTCCCAACCTCCCCATGAAGCATCCAAAATGAAGGTGAGACACAAAAAGGACTCCTGGAAACTCACGGAGGATGCAGCGGGCTGTGATGTGTGTTGGGGCACCATGCCCACCAGAGTTCCCATGGTGGATGCCACAGCTCAGCTCAGTGCCAAAGGGAATGAATGCACCAGCACTCCTTCCCCCTTGAAGCCTGAGGGGGAGAAGGAGAAGTATTAAATGACCAAAATTTTCTTACAGGGAGAACAGACTTACCAATGAAATGTCTGAATATAACTAAAACAAAGGACGAAAGTTGCCACCTTCTTTCATTGCCTGCAGAAAGTGTATCTAAGGGCTATAGTCTTAGGGAAATTTACCCATTTTTGTATTTTCTTCCACATGTAAAGTATGTATGGTGGACAAAATTCCCCTGAAACACGTGTAAAAAAGATTCCTGATTTCACTGGCTTACACTGCACATAAGATCTCATTCTGTCTTCCCCTTTGTGGAGAGGGAATCTGAATTCGACACAAGTCAAACATGTCAGCCAAAGCTGACTGGTCCCTAGTGTCAAATATTTGGTGTGTTACTTCATTCAGTGCATTTAGCCCAGACAGCAAAGATTCATAAATAATTTTAGGAAACTTCCACATAATGACATTCATATTTAGGAATTTTCTGGTAATCTGTATTGTCTTTCCTTTTGAAGTCTGGAGTGGAGTCTGGTGAAGGGAAAGGTCATGGAGTTTGGAAGAGTTAGCAAAATGGATAATGGCAAGATTCCTTGGGGAAGACTGAACAACAGTAGGAATCCCTGGTTTTACTAATCATTTAGAGGTGGGCAGGAATGTAGCCGTAGGCAGATGGCCACCATTATCTCGGTTCTGTCGCCCTGGCACACCTCTAGGCATCGAGTATGAGGGGTAGGCCAGGATGGGTAACAGAGGCAGAGCCAAGGCGGGCTGCTCAATTTTGGGGTCCATTCTGCAAAGCAGGGCTGAGTGCGAGTGCGTGGGGAGGCCACGAGGCATGGGGGCTCGGAGGGACACCCGGACGCCTCTGGAAGTGGGGTCGGCCCGGGAAGGCGGGCTGCAGCATGGGGATCCCCAGGAGCAGGGGGGAGGCCCGGGGATGAGGAACGGTGGACCCGAGGCGGGGGGGACCAGCGTATCGGGAAACAGGCCGCCATCCCCAGGTCCCGCGGGCTGAGAAGCCCCTAGGGCAGGGGTGGTAGAGGGAAACCCGGGGTCCCCGTGGGGTGGGGTGGGGTGGCGGGCCCGCCCCGCCAGGGCCCCGCGCCCTACCTGCGCCCGGCGCGGNGCGGTGGCGGGGAGGCGGCGCTGGGCAGCGGCGGCGTCGCCCTGGTGCGGGGCGCTTGTCCGCAGCGGCGGCACGGCGCGCCCGGCTCGGCCGGAGCGGAGCGGGCGTCCCTCCGGCTGGGCAGGCCCAGGCCCGGCTCTGCAGCCAGCAAGCCACCGCCTCCCTCAAAAGGTGCAAATTTAGGTGTTAAAACTAAAAATTACACCTTTAATGTTCCAGGGAACGTTCGATGCATTAACACTCCTTTAACACCTAAACAATAACAACCTCGGGGAAGGCCGGAAGTAGGCTGTTGGAAGCTTTTAATATTCAGTGCAAAACAAGTCCTTTAGAAAAATGTTTATTGCAGAACACATGGCTTTCACATTTTATCTATTCGAGGCCTGGTAAACAGGCAAAATGACTGCACTACCCCTGTCCCTATGCAGAGTGTTTGATTATCTCTAGATCTAAACACTGTACTTCCAGAAACAACACCAAGTACTAGCTACTTACGGAGCCTGGAGCTCCTTAGGGAACAGGAGATAAACTACCATTCCAGGTTTTTGAAGCACTCGTTAAAAGAGAGTTTTTACTGTAGCTCCAATTCGTTCAGAATACAAAACGGCTGGTCCACAGATCAACAGAACTAAGTGAGGTGACTGAGTGAAAGCAAGTTCCTCTGAGCCAAACCCAGTCCTACCTATGTCCATGGCAAAACGGGTTTGACTTGATGGATGTGCAAATTTCCACCCCCCTAGCCCCAGGACCTTGACCTTGGTGTCTGCGCAGCTTGACGTCCCTGGCCCGAGCTCTCCTGCTGGGTGAGGAAAATCTTCAGTACCACACACTGTGCATGCCACTGCAATAACAGGCTGTTTGACTTGAATTGTTTTTAAAGACAACCTATTGGAGTCTACACCTTCTAGAAAACCTGACATCTCCTGAACTATAGCCCATATTTAATAATGTTTCTAAGAAACCAAATTTCTTCCTATGATGCAGAGCGCTTGACGAGAACAGAAGCCAGCATCCCTTTATAGTTCTTGTACCAGTGATTCAGTGCGAGGAGGTACAGAACTGCCCAGCATGAACCAGATCCGGCGGCCCGTCTGACAGCTGGGCTAGCAGAACTTGAGTGCTAGTGTGTCCCATGACTCCCTGACACACTCTTCTAAGTAAATCCTGTGCCCATTCAATGCTCCTCAGTCCAAAAGACAGATCTTCATGCTGGACGTGGAGTACAGGCCAGGAACTCGGAGGAGCAGAAAGAGGAATCCTTGGCACTCAAAAGAACCAGCCTTTCCAATAACATAATCTCGTACCCATTATAAATGAAGAGCCTTCTACTGCAGACCTCACAACAGCCCCACTGAGGTCAGCTGGATAGCACGGGCAAAAAAACCCTTTTCAGGTAGAAAAATATACTGTATTCATTATACAAAAGGGGCCTTCTCCTGCAAACGTTACGCTGGCCTTACAGTAATAGCCCTGCTGAGGTCTACTGGATAGCACAGGCAAAAAGGTAGAAAAATTGTAGGATTGGTCCTCAAAACACTTGCATCTTAGCAAACACTGCCCATACTAGCTTTATTTGTTGTAATGAGCAGGAACTCCTTCGTGCTTTTTACATTTAGTTGAGCCACAATATGCAAAACTATGTATGTTTTATAACATGTACCAGGATGTCCATTTTTAAACACTAGCAATAAACAGGTTGTCCCACAATCTGCATTTAGCTATGTAGACACAATGTGCCAAGCATTGAAGATACTGCTTGGGAACCCTGTTCAACTGCCAGTGTTGCAATGGCCAAATTCAGTCCAGTGGCAGAAGCCTTTTGGACGATTGCTATACTGCATTGCTTACACTGATTTATATCCATAAACTAATTCTCAAAGGTTTATCTGGGAGGGTTAGTGTGTTCTCTATGTTACAGGGGTTTATAACTAAGGCTGACAGCACGAATAAAGAAAATATGGAGGAAGAGTCCAAAGCCCTCTCTAAAATTGACCAGGATTCATTCCCAGTATTTCAGGCATGCAGACAGCTGCTGTACTCTAAGGACTAGATAACTGCCCTAAATATAGGCAGTGGCTTTTAAATGACTGCCTCACAGTTAAGTTGCAAATTTTCCTTGTTTCATTTCCAGTCAGGACCGGGAGTTCACTACTCATTTCTGTGCATGTTGGGATAAAGATGCATATCTGTACAGCCCTTCAGTGAAAGAAATTGTTCTGTACCTCTCAGTTAATTCTGCAATTCTGGCCTTGGTTTTAGAGTGCTGTGCATGGTTATAAAACACTGCTTTTTGAGAAAAGGGGATGCACACAGTGCATGACTGCAGTTACAGTGGCAGGTGTTGGAGGAAGACATTGCAGTAGATACTGTTAAAGGTTTCATGCCATTTCTTCACAGGATCATCCACATTGTCATTCTGCACATTGCAGAATTTTCTTAACATCGACATAAAATCCTGTGGCAACATCTCTCTTCTCCCAGTATTGAATCCTGCATGCTGTGTTCCCAAATCCATCTGTAGAGCAGCACTCAGCTGGTCCCGTGCCACAGCAGGAACTTCCTCCGTGCAGCTCCGCACTGTGGTTTTAGCCTTCATCAGCCAAGGAGCAGCTCTGTCTTCTCACAGTGCTGAGAAGGGATGGATTGCCAGCTTCAGTAGCAACTCTTCCAAGGGGAAGAGATGGTTTTTTTGTCAGCAGAATCAGATAGGAAACTACTAATCATGTCAGAATAAATATGTCTGCCCCCTCTGAAGAGAAATGCAGATGGAAGACACAGCCTCTCTGCACTTTCTTAGGGAGACTTGATGGGTCCATGAGGTTAGCTTGCGTCTACAGCATCTCTAAGTCTTTGAAATGCTTTTGCTGCTGAAGGAGGAGGGGGCCATCAAGCCTTTTATACCAGGGTCCCATTCTTACTGTCATATTTCAGCCTCGGCCGGGGGAAATTGAGGGTGGCATACTCTGTGGCATTCTGCATTTGTAAGTTCTTCACCTCTGCTGCAGAGCGCTCCCGTACCTTGGTGAACACTTGGATGTCTGCGTAATGAATGCTGTCATCCTGCTTCACAGTCTTGGATTTACTCACGGTGGCATAGACAGGAAACTCTGGGACATCTTCATACATTGGAGCCTTTGGGGAGAAAGAACTTTGGAAGGTCAGGTCCCCGGCCTGCCGCTATACATGCCTTCCCCAGACCAGGCAGAGACACCCTGCACGCTGCCCCCAGTGCCATCCAGCCCTCTGACACCTCAGGCTCAGTGAGACATTTCATCCTACTGCTTCCACTGCACTTTAGGGGAAAAAAATGGGCTCACATCACTGTGCAGCAATGCACACTGTTCCCGCAACCATTAAAGGCTACACAGGATGAGACGATTCAGGCCTCTGAATAAGCTGCCCCTTGTCCTCCCAACCCACCTAGCCCAGGAAGTGGTTGTCAGCTCTGTCTTCTCAATATACAGTTAGGAAAACAACTCTGGGAAGCTGTTTACCTTCCTGCCAGGCTGATGCTGTTGGCTCTCATGTCTCACATTAGTTCCTGAAAAAGAAACACCAGCAGATCAGGTTAACACAATTGTTTATTGTTCCACCTTTGAATGCAGAAATGCAGCGTCTGGCCCATGGGCTCTCCCTACTGGACACAAATCAAATTTCCACCTCATCTGACACCCTCAACCCTAATGCTGTCTCCGAGGCCTGCCTCCAAGAAGAAAGTCTGGGCTTGTTTCTTTGGAAAAAATAAGTTTTCCCAGGATGACAACATGCGATGGACCACAATGTTCTTGGCAGAACCTAGCAGGAGAGACACAGCACAGAGAGCTTCCTTGTCAGGCCCTCGGAGAAGCCGGATCCAGTTTTAACTTTGTTATTTCCTTTGCTGCCCGGCAAACATATTTTGCCCAGCATGATCCAAAGGCCACAGGACACAACAGGGCTACTTGGGGAATGCAGGTTATTCTGGGGGACTGATGTCAGATGGATGTTTGCAGCTCTTATAGAAGTTTAATGCAGCTTCTGCTATTCTCCCGCTGGAGAGTACTCACATGTTTTGATGCGAGACTCTGGTATTTTAAAGATCTTGTTGAAGTCCCTTTCCTCGCCCTTGGCAAGTCACATAGCACATCAAACCTCTTGCTTTAAGTTTTAAAGAAATCTTTCCTCTTGCTTCTACCAAGCTTCTCTTGAGGAAGGTTAAGAACAAAAGAGTGTAGGAGGGGACCTCAGCCTCAGGGATCCAATTCATAGTCAGCAGTGACTAATGTCAGCTAACTTGGGGCTCAGTCACTCCACCTCTTCTTGTCCTCTAAAGCATTTTCACAAATCCTTACCTTGCTTTTCTTTCTTTCTTTTAAAAGGCGAAGGACAATTCCTGAAATCAGAGAGGGATGTCAGTCCTGAGAAGCCCCAGCCTCTGCTGTCGTAACATACAAACCCAAATGCAGCACCCCATAACATGCAAACCCAAATGCTACCACATTTGTGGGTAATAAGAAAGGCTCAAGAAGTGTCTCAGAGAAGAGCTGTTGAGCCAAACCAGAACCTGAGCAACTCTTGCAGGAAAAAGGTCTAAAGGGGAGATGTAGGAATATGTTTCCTTCTTCTGTGACACACCTCCCATACCCCACAGGCACCCCCAAGTCTCCTTGCTTTTCAGCCCCTCGTGGCTGTCCAATATGCATATGCATCAAAGGGAATGAGAACGCTGTAGTTTTGCAACTACATTCCCACAGCTGTATGACCAATTATGCAGGGTACAGAGCATGGTCTCAGTTGGCACAAACCCCTTCTCTTAGGGCCAGATGCTCTGATAGCCCCATATCCTGCGCTTTGGCCCCCTTGCCCAAGGAGCAGCTGTGCGCAGACCTTGTGCTAATTTAATGTTTCAGACAGTTTTCCTGTTCTCAGTTTTCCACTTAAAACACAACCAAACCAAACAAGCTGTGCACTTACCATAAGCCAAGCCAAACCCTAATCTCGGCTGTACCTGTGTGACCAGAAAGAGACAAGCCAAATGCAGCTATGTTCCAGCCATGGAATGAACAGGAGCCAAATTCATTCCAGCTGTAACAACAGAGCCAGGAGCTGAGCTCCTGTAGGCTGGTGCTGGCAGGGGAGTGAAGGCAGAGCAGAGACGTGTCACATTCTGGGCCAGATGCATGAAGGAAGCGCTATCGTTGCATCATGCTTGGAGGGCCAGAGAAGAGCAGGTGCCAGCCCTTGTACAGCTCCTCCTGCATATGCATCTCCATCTGGTGCTGGCTGCTGACCAAGACAGCGTGCAGCTGAGGGTCTCACAGGGGTCTGTGTCTCTGCTGCAGCACAGGCAGCAGCTGAAAGTAGGCAGCTAGCGCTTTTAATGAGGCTACAGAATTACCAGATGGCTCCCAAGAAGCATTATATATCCCACAGCATGTGCATCTGCCGGAGAGTCCTGCCACAGGTGGGAACAATGCAGTGCCTGAGGCAGAGCTCTGCCTTTGCTGGCTTTTAGAGGCAGTTTCAGTGGGTGGGTGAGCGGGACAGCGTGTGAATAATGCCTTTGGCACTCTAATGGCAAAAGAAAGAAAGTATGAATGCGGGCAAAGAACTTGAAGACCTTCAAAATGGTCAGTAATGATTAACCAGACTTGCTGGACGTGGGAAGTCGAAGGCAGCCTTGGGGAAGGCAGGGTGGCCATGCGCCTGTGCAAAAGGATTCAACACTGCTTCTCGTGTCTCTGCTGTGTGCTGCCCCACAGAGGCACCAATGGCCCTCCAGTCCTTGATGGACAAAATCTGGGAGGCTGCCCCCAGGAGTTAGGGGCCTAACTCAAGGCAGCATTGCTGTGTCTTGCGATGGTTCTCACTTGCCTCTTGCAACTCTCTCCGCACTGTCTCTATGAGCTTGTGGGGTCTCCAGGGCCCTCCTTGGCACAACTTGTGTGTTACGGCACCTCGCTTCTTTACAGCTTTCAGACACGTTGTGCAATGTAATTAAAACAGCACCGTTTGAAGCAAAATCAGCAGGGTCCCTGTCCTCTTTCCTGGTAGGTAGGTTGCAGTATCAGCTTTCCAAGCTGCTCTTGCTTGTTTTGGTGGCCTTCCTTTGTAGAGAGAGCATTAGCAGCCAGTGTGTAGGCTGGAGCTATTCTGAGGCTGTCTGCAGGCTAATCACAGCCAGGCAGGAGACAGCATCTCCCAGCCTCAGATCTGCGGTAATTAGGACGGATGTGGCAAGGGAAACAAGAGCAGAGCAAACCCCTCCCCTCTTCTCAAAACCAGGTCAAATATGTTGTAACTAACTCACAGCCTGCTAGAAGCACATTGTATTCTACATGACAGCACACATGTCCCTGCTCCTATATTGCTTCTTCCCCTTTCCCCAACCTGATTTCTGCCCTACACGAGCCTGCTTCATAGTGGGAACTGAATTTTGCCATCTTTTGCTGTCCATGAACACCAGAGGCCCCGAGTATTAAACCAAGGGGTGAGAATACGTGGGGCCTGCCCTCCCCAGGGGCAAACTTGCAGAGGTACCCAGACCTGAGGGCACACTTTCCTTCAACAGTAACTTTCTTCTGTGAATAAATTTCCTGTAATGACTTTCTTTAAATATTTCAGGAACCTCCTCAGTCTCTTGCTCTTTGCTCTGTCTCCCTTAGGGCCCGTGCTTCTGTAGTGATCATGACAAGGTGGGTACCCATCTCCCCTGAGTCCTTTTGTAAGCCTCAGCTTTATTTAGGAAGCCCAGCTCTTTGCTGACACAGCTGCGGTGCAGAGAAAATACACAAATAAACACAGTGTAGGTGCCTGGAAACACCTGAACTAAAAATAAGTACCCCTTTTTTTCCCTCTGTCACTAAGGCAAACCTATGAATCATGCAAACTTCTGCAGTGGGGCTTTAGTGCACCAGTTTGCTCTTGATTTTGGTCCTCTGTAGGTGTCTCCCAAGCACATGTTACTAACAGCACATTCCCATTTGCCTTCCTCACTCCTTGCTCAGAGCCTGTTTGAATAGCCTGTGCAACACAAGGACAGCCTGGGAGCCTGAGGCTCTTCTTCACCCATGTGCTTCCATGTGTGGGACAGGGAATGATGCTCCTGCACAGTCCGTAAGGCAGATGTTAGCACTTGAGTCCCACAAGGATGTTGGAGTCAAAAGGGTCTTTGGCCAGAGCTTTGCCCTCTGCTGCAGGAATCTGCCAGAAAGTAGTAGCGACACCACCAGCAGAAATACCATCCCAGCTTCTTACTTTCCATGCAGCCTCTGGGAGAAAATCAAGTAGGACATAGAAGTCCTAGTCCAGTAACCTTGGGGGAGCAGAATTTGGTATTGCTCCAAGAGGAGCCAGCCTGCCACCATGCTGCTCCCCAAATGGAACAGAAAACTGCTCTTCCTGCCTGTCCCTGCATAGATGAGTGACCTTTAGATTCTGGTTTGTACTTCCTTTTGGAGGCAGAAGTGTTTGTACATGGCCTGGCACTGTCTGGACATGAAAGTGCCACCACAGTGTGCTGTAATGGTGGTGTTAGTACTCCAGAGACTCTGGCTTTGCCAGTCCGTGCTGTGGCAAGGCCGTCCCCACCACACAGCATCAGTACCATGCCTGGCAACTGCAGCTCTGCTCAAGGGAACCAGCCTGTGCCCCAGGCATTCCCTGATCAGGCCCTTGTCAGCTGCAGTAATGAAGCTGATGCCCTGGGTACCCCATTTACCCTCTGCCATAGGGCAGAGGAAGTGGCAAATGGGACTTCTGGTGAGGGACATCTCAAGAACCAGCCTTCCACCTCCCACCTGCAGCTCCTATTCCTAAATCCCAAACTCCTCTGCCCTCCAGCTCGGGGCTCAGGTTGGAAGGACCTCGGTGTCCTGAACCTCCTCCTCCTCTGCTTCAGCCACTAGGTGATGCTGTGCCTCTTGTAATTATTAAAAAGTGCTTATGAATTCCTAATACTTTTAACAAATGCAGCGTCGGAGAGAATGTCCTCGGAGCTTCATCTGATATTCATGGCTCCCACCCTTGCACCACACTCAGGGCTGAAAATATTTCCACTTGGCACCGAATGATGCTCCACCGTGCCCTTTTTCTGTAAGCAGGAGGTCCGGGGCACAACATGAGCCAGGAGGGATTAAGCTGTCATCCTCCCTCCCAGGGAGAAAGAGCAACATCATCTGAAAAACGTGGCCAGGATTTTCCCAAGTGCAAATAAAGCCCAGACGGACGCGGGCAGGGAGAGGGGCCAGAGGAGCGGAGCGCAGGATGGGGTAGCTGACCTACGGCCCCAGGGGCCCTCCCTGCAGTATGCCAAAGGGACACCTTTCCGTGTCCACCGGGCCGGAGGTGGCTGGAGCAAGGAGAGGGCTTTTACACAGATCCTTGCTAGAACCGAGCTGTTCTCAGCTGCCGGCATGGCTGCGGGAGCCCGAGCTGCCAGTCCCAGGAGGTGCCACAGCCCGTCCGGACCCAGACATGGGAGCCACAAAGTACCTTCCCAAAGTCCAAAGGCGGGGGCTGCCCCAGCCTCCTGTCCCCGGCCCCAGCCCCGCACCGGCCCCGGCCCCGCCGCGCCCCCCGCCCCTGCTCGCCGCCTCCCGTTTCGGTATGCGCCGGCGAGGTGCGGGGCCGAGTGCCGGGCGGGAGCCCCGGCGAACCCAGCGGGAGGAGGCGAAGCTTGCCACGTCCACCCAAACTTCCACCCACACTTCCACCCGCGGCTCTGCCTGCCACTCCCGCACCTGGCGGTGCCCTACTCACCGTGGTCGCCCGCAGCTGCAGAGATTGCCCATGTCGCTCCTTCCTCCATGAAGCAGAATTGTTTTCTGGACGGGGAGAGCTTGTATTTCCTGGTTCCTGCTCGGCCCCTGGCTATTCCAAGGGAGTGTCTGGCAGTGTCGGATTTCTCCCCATCGTCGCAGCGACGCTTTGCTAGGCCCGTGCATGCCATCTACCGGAGGGCTTGCCCCGGGCTCTCCGCGCCCCCGGGAACTGCCCTCACCTCTTGCTACCCGGGGAGGAGAGGGCAAGGTGGCAGCATGCCTCCAGGCCTCGACCCTGAGGCTAAAATTCTGCTTTATGATTTGTACAGTGGACTTCCCTCCCGCTAGCCCTCTCTCCCACCAGCGCCATCCTGCTGATACCAGCAGTGATGCAAAAGAGGATGGAGGAGGGACTTCAAATGTTCCCGAACAAAAGGAGAAACACCGGGGTGGGAGCTCTCAGCGCTGTTCCTGATGGTCATCATTGCATCTCGAGCAGGATGTCAGAAAAATGTGTGGCATGGGCTGGCGTCATCTGCGAAAGAGAGCGTATCTTCTTGGGAGGGAGGTGATGCCCCAGCAAAGGCGAGAGCAGGCTCGCAGGTCTACTCTCAGCTGAGCTCTAATGCTGCTGCTTCTGCTGCAGGCAGAAAGGCATATTCAACCTCAGGGACATTACTAGGAAAACATTTTTTTAAAGCTACCTAGTTTTGTGTACAGACTCGTGCTTTTGAGCATGACAGAATCCCATGAGAGGCCTCACATCGTTAAGGACCTTGAATACAGCTCTTAGGCTTACCCCTCAGCATGTCACATAGGAACATTAATGTGCAGTTTACCTCTCTACACCTGTTGAGAGCCCCTTCAGACTGTGCCTGGTCATTCCTGGACTGAAGGACAGGTAGCTGATCTCTGGCAGCTGTAAGAGAGCTGATACACAATACCACAAGATACCATGTTAATGTAATCCTTAAGCAGAAACTGTGCTCCACAGCTTTGATTTGGCAGTCAGCTCCAGTTCTGTGCAGGCCTGAATGCCTCATGGGATGTTCTGAAAAGTGGGTAAGTATTAGTTCACCCTTGTGGCAGGCTATCTGGGGAACCAGCTCTAGTCTCCTAGTCTGGCTGTACCCATGCTGTCAGCCAGGCTCACAGCATCATTTGTCATCTGCCCAAGTGCAGACCAAAGTTTGTACCTGTCCAGAAGTGGCAGGAGGAGAGGAGTTCTGCTTTGGAAGGACCATGGGGCGCAGCTGCTCTCTTAGCTGAATCCTGGATGAGCTGCACTGTGACCTGCAGAGCCCAAGTTTTGCTCTGAAACGGCTCCTCAGCATGTGACTCTCCAAATTGCACAGCTCAGCCTGCACCACAGCACCCCAGGGAGAATGTAGGACTGGATGTATGCAGGCAGATGGGATTCAGTCCTCGTCCTGACAGGACCATGTTCTCAGGGTCCTGCAAAGACTGGGTGGTCTCAGGAGTCTGGCCCTGCTTGGGAAATTGCAGACTGTGTGTCTCCCTGTTTGCCACAGACACTGTTGATTTAGTGAGCCAGTGTCTGTTTTGATTTCTGAGATAAGTTGGGCTTTGCTGCTTTGTGGAGAAGGAAACAAAAAAGGCTGGGAGCCTGTTCCCATCAACCCCTTTCACAAATCCCGGAGCTGCTGGTTTGAGCTCCGCCAGAGAAACAGAAAGGCATCAAAAACATTGGCAGAGCTGGAGAGCATTTGGCTGCCACTCTGCATTCCCTCCTTGGTCTGTGTCTGCAGGAATGAAAGAGAGCATGGCTTCCAGAGCTCCTGCTCAGCAAACCGATCAAGTTATTTTGTGCAAAGCCTGCCAGTGTGCAGAGGAACAGCCCAGTGGCTGACACCAGGCAGTGCCAGCCCCTCTCCCTGCATCACTGATCAGGGCAGCTGTCTTCATGCACTCAGGGACATTGTCTGGGTAACAAGCTGTGCAACTGGTACAGGCCAGGCCAGCAAGTGCCCAGCAATAGAAAATTAACTTCTTGGAGAGCAAAGACAGGGCTAATAAAAGCCAGAGGGGGAACAGAACCGTGTAATGACTACTAATGCTGTGCATTTCTATTGCAGTAGTGTCAAGGTACCTCAAACACTGGGACCACACTGTGATAGGTGTGGTACAGGGACACAACAAGTTGGCATTGTCTATAAAAAATGAAGGCGAGACAGCTCTGAATTGTTTTGAGCACTTTTGTCTTAGAATCCGCTCCCGGTGCAGCCCCAGTCCTGGCCACCTGCTGTTTTCAGCCCCCAGTGGTTCAGCAACCCACAGCCCTTGCGTTGCAGAGTCAGAGCACGGCCAGATGGCGTTTCATGCTCTAGCATGTGTGTGTGTATGCTCCTTCAGCCAGGCACCCTTTACCCAGCTTGCAGGTCATATGTTGGCGATCCTCCCTATCCCCAATGCAGTGAAGATGTTTATCCTAGTGACAGGAGGCCTGCAGTGAGCAAGGCCACCATCTATCCCTTAACAGCACAGAAAATGCCAGATCAGAAACAAAGAAAAGCCTTTTATAGCTGCTGCTTTGAAAGGGCTATGAGGTTGAGTAATCCTTTAATGGCAGGGGACTAAGGAAATTATGGCCGTGCTTGAGCACACATGCAGACACAGGTCTCTGCCCTCACCACAGGGATATAGACTCAGGAAATTAACCCTCGTGGAACTCGTGTGGGTGCTGCTGTGAATGGGATACGGTATGTATCTGCTGCAGTGCGTGAGGCGGGTGCAGTGTGCACTGAGGAGCAGAGGCTTGTACACAGGGGAGCAATTAAGGACTGGGCTGTTCCTGCCTTTACAAGCAGATGCTTCAGGTGATTGAAACTCACTAGCCCAGGATTATTTTTGGAATTATTATTAATAACTTAGACAAACCCTGTTGTAAAGGTGATTTTTATTTTGATGGTGTCTGAAATACTTACTGAGAGCAGCTTATCTGGTCCTACTTCATGAGTAAGGGCATCCCTCAGCGGTACAGACTGTGAGTGTGGGTATCTGATCTGCACCAGGGCAGGATGGAGGCTTAGCCATCCTCCCGCTTGCTCTCATGAAGCTGGCAGGTAGGGCTGCTCTTAATGTGACTCTGATCCTCATTGCTAGCAGAGACCCTGAGAAGGAGAAAATAGCTGCACAGTGGTTCACTCTGGTCTAGATACCACTTTGCCTGGCAAGGGTGAAAGAGCAACTTCATACCAGTGTTTCAGCAACCGAGGAGGTATGCTGCATGGAATAGACTCCTGAACAGGGCGTTTCTGGCTGAATACATAATTCATGGAGGCAGAGTGCAGACGCCTGCAGGTCATATCCCATCAAGGAGAGGGAGAAGCTCTGTCCACAGGGACCTTGGAACCTCTTCTGCCCTCTGTGGGAAGGCTGCACTGAGGCATGCCAGGGACCCCCATATTTGGCCAGTGACACAGCGTTTTGGCTGTTTTAATTGGCTATGACAAGACAAGGATTGCAACTGGCACCTGCTGAGCCCTTGGGGCCATCGACGCAGCAGCTGCCACCGACAGCAGCACACATGATCCCTGGCCCAACATCACAAGACTACAGACATTTGTCATGTAGCCGGTAGCATCACGGTGTCTGCAAAGGCGGCCAAATTCATCCCTTCTGTGACTCTACAGAGAGCATTGGGATGCCAGCAAGGCAGTTGGGATCTGAGCAGAGCCTTTCCCTTCAGTATTTTGGGATTCACTCCACTCACAAGAGCTGAAAAGGTCTGTGTGTGAGCAAGCCTTATGTCCCATAAACTAGAGGGCTGAAGCAAGCAGAGACCATGGCTCGGCATTTGTTTGCTTGGGCTAATTCCAGCTGCAGGTCTGGAAATGCACAGTGAGCCTCCAAGAGCTCATCACTCTCAATCTTTTCTCCTTGAGGCTACTGCCCACTGAGGACTCCCTGCAACAGCGAGCAATTCCAGCTGCACCTGAGCCAGGAGGGCCCATCACAGAGCTCCCCCTGGCCGCCCCATGGACAGAGTCCCTCCAAGTCCCCACTGATGCCGTTTCCACAGATGACCTCAGTGGCATCTGGAGCAGCTAAGGCACTGTCCATCCTTCCTGCTGCAGGATAGCTTGGCCAGAAGTGACATGAATCCAAGGCAAACAAGAGAAGATCAGAGGCAGATTTATTCCTCTTTCCTCCTGAGAGCTGCAGGCACTTTTACAGACCAACAAGCACCTTCCATCTCCACCAGCTCAGAGTTGAGGCACTGGAATCATCTCCTCCCTCTTCCCAGTACCCTTCTGGGCTACAGCGCAGCAGATATTTATCAGTCCACTGTGACACAGCCTTACAGTTTAGGGTAAGGGTAATCCTTGCCATACGGGGCGAGACAAGAGCACCCTGCACGATGCTCAATGAGCACTTGACCCAGGAGAAAACTTGTATTACAGACTCTCACACTAACACTTTAGTCCCCCTCTTTTTTTCATTTCCAAGTCCCTTTTTCCAGACATCAGTCTTAAGAAGCAGTCTGGCATATATATGGGTGCCTCACAGCCCTGCTAAACACTGATGGTGAGAAATAGGGGTCTGGCACCGTGGATTCCCCATCCCTGTCCCCCCCGCCTTCCCTGTGCAAGCCCAGATCTGGGGCCTTTAGGACTCTTCCTTCCCTTTTTCTTCCTCAGACTGTTCTTCTTGCCTCACTGGCTGCTCCTGTTGGGTTATCTTCACCTCGTTGACTCTGGCCTTCACCTCCTTCCCTGTCCGGGGAGCCACAATGCTCAAGATGCCATCATGGGACAACGTGGCTCTCACCAGCAAGGGGTCGACATCCAGAGGGAGGATGTAGGTCCTGGTGAACTCTCGGGAGATGAAGCCATGGCGGTCAACTTTCTGCGGGTGCTGCCCCATCACCTCCAGCAGGTTGTCTACAGTGCGAACAGTGAGCTCATCCGGCAGGAAGTGACAGACATCCAGGAATACCTGGAATTTGTGCTCGTTGAGGCTGATCTCAGAGGTGCCTCTATCCAGCTGCTTATTGATCCGAGGCCTGATGTAGTAGCCATGGTACAGGGCAGGGGCTAAAATCTCACATGGGGACACACCTGAAAATGACACTCAGTGAGGATTGTGGGGTTTCCAGGGGAAGGAGTTAAGAAGGATGGTTGACAGCAGACAGGGGGAGGCTGAGACCTTGCAAACACCTTTCTTTTGCTACCACATCAGCACAAAATGGATGGAGTCTCTTGAGGTTCCTACCTTTGGGTCTCTAAAGCACGCAGAGAGCCAGATGCCTGCCAGCCACTGCCTCCCACCACACAGCTGGCAGCTGTCAGTAAGCCAAGGGGCTGGCATCCAGCTTTGTCTGCCGGATGAACAGGGAGGGACTGGTAGGTGCATTAGGCACTCTGCAGTGCAAAGCCCACAGCCAGGGATGGGCATGGAAAATGCTGATGGTGAAGAAACTGCCCTGAAGAGCTAAAGGCCTTTTGTGCGCCATTGTCCAGGGGGCTTTCCTTGGAGCTTTTTTCCTTTTCATGCTGTTGTGCTGGTGCTGAATGGTTCTGCTGCTGCCCACATTCCTTCCCCTCTGCCAGCCACTGC
Source organism: Chionis minor (assembly GCA_013398295.1). Taxonomy (NCBI): domain Eukaryota; kingdom Metazoa; phylum Chordata; class Aves; order Charadriiformes; family Chionidae; genus Chionis; species Chionis minor. The sequence goes on along the minus strand of VZSF01000025.1, from coordinate 12,427 downwards.
CAGGCTTTGTGCTGAACACCCCAGCTCAGCTTTTCTCCACAGCCCCCGGCTGCAAAATCTCCATCCCGCCCCCCTTCCCCAGAGCATTTTGCTCCATGTTTGCACAGCGTATGTGTGAATGCCAGACCACTGGGGGCATGAGGGAGAGACAGAAGAGACAGCAGTAAGCACGGATGAAGGAAGTAGACCTGAAGAGACAGACCCTGGCTATTCCCCGGGTGTTCCCCCCTGATTTGTCCTGGGTTCTTATGCTCAAAATTCCTTGGCTAGAGCTTCCCTATCCTGCTTTGGAGCTCAGTCTCCCCAGGGGGACTCCACCAGGAGCTCCTGCACCAGAGGAGAGAAAGGTACCTGGGGGATTCCATCTGCTTTCTTACCTTCTCCAAAGTTCTGGTCGTAGATCTTGCTAGGGTTGGCAAACTCGTACTCCGAACTCATGGGATAGGCGTGGGGGACAGTCCGTGCAGCCATGGTGTGTCTGGGAAGGGGACCTTCCAAGCACTCACTGCCTCTGAGAGTGAAGGCTGCAGATTGCAAGGTTTTAATTGGGCGAATTCCACAGGGAGGAGTGTGTGATAAAAAGATGGACCAAAATAGCCACGCGCACAGGCCCCAGGATGCCTCGCCAGGGTGACGAGGGAAGCTTCTTGCTGCGTTCCAGCAGGGAGTGCAGGCACTGCCTGCAGTCAGGGACACCTCGGGAAAATCCCGCACCTCCTCCCAGCCTCTGAGAGCTGGAGGCAAATGGGCAGCCAAGTACAGCAGGGAAGCACAGAGGTGAGCTGAGGGAGACTGAAGTAGGAGAAAGCAGGACAGACCCTGGGCTCTGCTGCCTGTGGTGCTCCCAAAGGCAAGGGCCAGCAAGAAGGTTCATTGTAAGCAGGTTCAGGGAGTCCCTGACACTGGGCCTACTGGTCCTGAAGCACCCCCTGGGGACAGGGCAGAAGCTAATGCTGGCTGGTGCTTAATCAGGTCGTGCAAAGTCACGTGAAGTCACTATCACACTCGTCGCCCCACTGTGAGTTTAGGGCCCAAATCAGCCCCTCCTGTACCCCACACAAAGGAGCTTGATTTTCCCAGAAGCTGAGTGGACGGGTCAAGCTTTTTTTTCCTAGGAGTAGTGAAGTGCCGGAGGTAGTTAAGCAGGGCTACACAGGATCCAGATCCCAATACTGACACCTCCACATCCCAAACCATGCTGCTGCAAGCTGGCGGTCCAGGCTGTAATGAGACACGGAGCAACGCTTGTGTCAGAGATCACGAGTTAAACAGGGATCTAAAGCTGGCATAGATGCAGTTTTATTGGACTTGGGGGGGGGGGAGGGAGCCAGGGGGCCAGTAGTGCCCAGTTAAGCTCCTTGTACCCTGAAACCAGATATTTCTTTGAGTCCGTGTCCCTGCAGTATGAGAGAGCAGGTGCACTGCTGTTGATGTAATGGGGAACTGGAGAACTTATTTATGGCCTGAGCTGTTGCACAGAGCAAATTCTGCTTGCTGTTCTTGCAGGCAAGCTGAAAGGAAGAGGGCCAGACCCTTTTGCAAAGGACTGGTGGTGCTAGCAGTAAGAATGATGTGCCTTTGAGCCAGTAATTGGATTTAAGTTGCCAGCTCTCAGAGGCGGAGACTAGCTCTTGGCCTTCAAGAACAGTTGCTAGGCTGAACCCATTCTCATGATTTAGGTTTACAGGTGAGGCAGGAATTAAACTAAATGTGTGGATTAAGACATATTAGGAGCATAATTATAAGACATCAGTTTGCTGCAGAGGCACAGGCAGGCAGAGGTAGCTTGCATCCCTGAGAAGGCACATTGTGGCGCAGCACCATGGAGGCTGTTGCCATGCCTGGTTTATCTCTGCTTACAGCCCTCGGGAGTACTGAGGTCACAGAGTGTCGGGCTCTTCTGCTCTCTCCAGCAACGCGGTTTCTGTAGTGGGAAAAAGACGAGAGGAGCTGGGCTGAAGCCCTGTAGAGTAAGCCATCCTTCATTCGCACACACACCAGCGGGCATGCATGAAGGCAGCGGGGCTTACTGGGCTGCAGAGAGCCATGCTGCCAGGGGCATCTCAGCAAAGACTCCTGAAATCTTCCCTGCCCTCTGAATAAAGCAGGCCTGTGGCTTCCTTTGCCTTAAGGAAAGGCAGAGTTCTTCCAAGACTGATGTGTGATGTGGGGAGCTCGAGTCTCAGTGCTGGCAGTGGGAACAACGGCCCCTTGTCATTTTCCCTGTGAGCCAAAGATAGGAGCTGCATTGATCCTGCTGGCATCCAAAGCAGCTGGGAACATCCGCCAAGCCTGCCTGGGACTCAGCAGATAAACAGCACGTGGGTAGCGGGGCGGGCGGCTGGGCAGTTTGGCTTCTTGCTGCCCCATTAGGCTCCTTTTCTTCTTCTCCCCTTCCCCCTCCTCCTCAGCAGTGTGTTCAAATCCCCCAGACAGCTACTGGGCACCGCTGAAGGGACCAGCCCAGGAGTGGGACAATAAAATCCCTGACACCACTGTTCAAGAGGCCTCGGGGCAGGGGGGAGGAAGGCCAGGCCAGCTGCACGGGTATAAAGCTGTCCCGCACTCCCGGCACGGCACTGCAGCACAGTTCTTTGCCAGGCTCCTCCAGCGCACTCCAATGGATATCACCATTCATAACCCCCTGATCCGCAGACCTCTGTTATCTTGGTTGGCACCGAGTCGTATCTTTGACCAGATTTTTGGAGAGCACCTGCAAGAATCAGAGCTTCTCCCTGCTTCCCCCAGCTTCAGTCCCTTCCTGATGAGATCCCCCATTCTTCGGATGCCCAGTTGGCTAGAGACAGGACTCTCCGAGGTAATCTTCCCTTCTTAATGCTCTTTGTTGTTGCTGTGTGTACATCCTGATGGGTCTGGAGCTGGAGACCCATGAGAGCTGAGAGCTTGGAAGCTGCATGCAGGTGGTTATTCGGAAAAGACTGGGGAAAGGGGAGCTGGGTTTGTGCCTCTGCTTCTCTGCGTTAGGCTAGAACTGCTGCATGCTCTGTTAATCATTCGTGACTGACAGCAGGTATTGCCATAGTGTTGGGAATAGAGGCAAATGGAGCTGAGCACGTGGCAAATGACTGTAAGGGCTGACCGAAGAAAAGGTGAAGCCTAATTTCCTTGTCTGCTTGCAAAAGTTTCAATCCCACCCCTCCTGAGAAGCAAACAGCACAGGGATAGTGGGCAGGGGTAGCAGGATCCTCATGTCAGGCAGTGTGGGAGCTCATGGTTGCTGAGGAAAAAAAGGCCTATTTTAAAGAATCACCACTGAGAAGAGCAGTATTTTAAGTAAGACACAGGACCCCAAGGATCATGAAGCAGCCGTGTGCTTGCTTCAGGGGCTGAGCCAAGAGGCACTCGGTTAGAACAAGCTTGCCTGTTCTGCGAGTCAACTGTCTTATTTACAAGTAACTTGTAGAGCTATTCTAAGCCAAAGGAGGGAGAGGAAAGTATTTTTTTAATCTTTGCATAATGTTTCCCTTGATTTAGTGACCTGGGTCTGGCTGTCCACTGAAGTTGCCATAATAAGCACCACAGATTACAACGTCTGACTATCTCAGTGGAGAAATCTTCACAAATAATCTAGAAGGAGGGGGACGCACTTAGACTCCGAGGTCAAACTGCGGAAACCAGTAAGCCTAGAGCTGGCACAGAGGCTGCCTCCACATCGCAGAGCAGAGCTCCAGGATTCAGATTAAGAGAATCTCTTATGCACTCCCAAGGAAAGCATTTATCCCAAGTGATCAAGAAAAAGCATTCACATTTTAGATACTGTAGTGATGGGCATTAATGTAACAGGCCAGCAAGGGACAAAGCCACCCAGATCCGAAACACAGGATCAAATGAAGGTCAAACAGTGCATGTGTCTGATACCAGCTTGAGTCTTGAACTACTGTATTTTGAGAGCCTTTTTAAGCTAAAACCCTCACCTGCTCTTTTCTGAAGTCACCTCCTTGTTTTGCAGATGCGACTGGAGAAGGACAAATTTTCTGTAAATCTTGATGTGAAGCATTTCTCCCCTGAAGAGCTAAAAGTGAAGGTGCTTGGGGACATGATAGAAATTCATGGGAAACACGAAGAGCGCCAGGTACTTCTACTTTAACTGTGCAACTGATAAAGTCAGTGTGAACTTCCTCATCTATGGTTAAACAAGGAGACTGCAAAACAAACTTCTCCTGTGCTCATCTCAAATACTTCTAGTGTTTCTTATCAACCAAGCCTAATGGAAGATGCTCTGTGCAAAGTCCCCAGCTGAACCCAGACTGGGCAGCAACAGGGTGGAGATTTATTGCTGAGGTTACATGAACTGTGAACTGACCTGGAAAATCATCTTTGAAATGGGCATTTCAGGGCCTCCTTCTTTCTGGGAAGAGGCCAGGAATGCAGGGACGCATTCAATAAGCTAACAATGAACTGTAATAATAAAATCACATAATGAACCAGTGCATTGCCCTGTTTGGTTACCATGAGGCTACCTCTTCCTGAAAAAGGCCCACCTATCAGTTTGTAGTCCTTAAAGTCTGAGTTCTGCTGTCAGCCATCCCACTGCTTGCTGGCTCTGGAGACCTGTGTGGCAAACGGGCAGGCAGAAGTCAAAAGCCATGTCCAAAGCTGTATGTAGAGGGTTTGCCAGTCCCCATCTTCCCCCGACCTTGCCTGCTTGCCAGAGCAAAACGAATATGCATGATAAAGTAGCTATGTCACTGGAATTGTCAGCTCCAAGAGCTTCTGGGAGCACAGATCTGTCAGTCAGGAAACACAGCATTACTTGTAACTGGTGGAAACCTGTAATCCTGACATAGCTTCTGCAAATTTTTTTGGCTAAGAAAATAATGAAGCACTATAGCAGATGTCAGCTCACTAGAAAGCTGTGTATCACTAGAGCTCTGGACATCCTCAGAAACAGGCGTGGCTGGCACTGCATGTCGGCCTAGCTGCTGCATCTTAGGAATGACAGCACACCACTCACTGTGCAATGAAGCCAGTCTCTGGCTGGCACAAGAGCTGGAACGTAAAACTGTAAACAGTATACCTGCAGGCACCTGCTGCCCAGGCAGAGCAGTGTCTCACTTCAGCCAGTCTTGGTCTTTAAAAAGGGCATCTCATAATAAAAACTCCTCTAGCTTTCAGAAAAGTTTTCCTTTGAGAGCTGGAGCCTCCTGATCTCAGACTTTATGCAAAGGGCCCATGGTATAGGTGCAACTGAGTGAACATTTCTAATCAGGGCTGTTTCTTCTCTTCTCCTTTTGAAGGATGAGCATGGCTTTATTGCCAGGGAGTTCAACAGGAAATACAGGATTCCAGATGATGTGGACCCTCTGACCATAACCTCATCACTCTCTTTGGATGGTGTCCTGACTGTGAGTGCACCGAGGAAACAAAGTGACGTTCCTGAGCGCACTATTCCTATCACCCGTGAAGAGAAGCCTGCCATTGCAGGAGCCCAAAGGAAGTAGGCTGCTATTTAAAGTCACCCTGGGGGGTGCCATTCAAGAGCACTTTTCATCAGAAGCCAGCTATACTGAATGGCTACTCTTATTATTTATGCTGAGTAAGTTTACTAACGAATAAAACATGAATAAGCAGTTTGTATTTTTTTGGTTTGAGCATGAAGGACAAAGGAGCGTTGGGTCAAGAAAGCTGTGTAATGTTGCTGTGCAGGGAAACACACCTGGCATCATTCGTGCTTAGAGCTTGAGTGGCAGGTGTGTCCAGGAGAGCTTGTCTTGTTTTCAGAAACACTTTGCTGGTTTTGCTTTCTGTACTTAATGTTTTGCAAACATCTAATTGCCTGAGCCTTTTCGTTCAGTGTTGCTAGAGGATTTCAGTGTGTTTCACAAGCAACAGAAAAATTTCTCCAGTGGAGATTAGACTGGTAGAGCAACTTAACAACTTGACGACAATCGAAACCCATTTGAAGTGTGGGTATTAGATAACAACTGAATGGAAGACTACTGTATCTTAAATCTCTAGAATGACTCATGTTATGGAGAAGCATCCAAGTGCTGCAACCAATTCAGAGCAGTTGCAGATGAAAACTGCACAGCTGCAGTAAGCAGAGATATATCCAGAGAGGAGAAAAACATCCTGGTGTCATGGTACACATCACATCCCTTTGAAACTATGTTGTCAGTGACCTTCCAGCAATGAACAGGATCTTACGTCTTAATCAGATTTATGCTAACATTGTTGAGTGGTACAAAACACTACTAAGTCCTTCTCAAGTGTCAACATGTGCTTAGCACCTCTCTTGAAGGGGATATGAGCATAAAGGAAAGTCTTTATTACTGGAACTGAATTTCTGAAATTCATCTCCAAAAAAGACAGAATGCCATAGATCTGTTGCACAGATCATCAGATTCAGTTATGACCTGACCTATTTTCTGTGTTCCTTATACCTGCTAAGACAAAAGTTATGTTAGAAGGGATCGGTTCAAATCTCAAATGAACCAAGAGGACATTCTTATTCCATGGCTTTAAGTGAGAAAGATAAGACGAGCACTTAGTGATGTGGGGACATTGTCAAATACCACAAATCCCACCTAATTGCCAAGGTCTAGTGCTTCCTATTAGCTGGTTCTAATAAGCTCTTCCAGTTAAGGTGTTACTTGGGCTTGACTGACAAGGCACAGGGTGACTGATGACTTGCAGTCACCACTGCACACAAAACAAACGACAGAAACACACGTATGTTACAAACAGTACAGCTTGGAAAGCAGGAAGAACATTTTTCACGTGATGCTACATCTGGCTTTAATGTGTGACAGGCCTGTTTGCTTGAAGGATATCTTTGTAGCACTACTATCAGACAGGCCTCCCGTTTTTCTGAAGGCATAGTCTGCAGATTCTCTCCATCTCTTGTTTTGCCTGCATCCTTCTTGTTCCTTCTCTGAGTGTTGGACACAAAGAAAATGCTGCCATATGGAGGCAGCAGTCTATCGTATAGCAGGACTGAACAGTTGAGTTGAACGAAGGAGGTTCGAATTCAGAGCGGTGGCCCAGAAACCAGTGAGGTTCTTGTTCAAATCCTAAAAGAATAAACAAAAAACTTGAGGAAGTGCAAAATAGTAAGACTATATCCTGAAAGTGCAACTGAGGGAAATATTTTCTATAAAGCAGGGTTTTGTTAGGCTCAAACTCAGGAGCAAGAAATGGGAATTTTGAGTGAAACCTCATTGAGGATAGACGTGATGAGGTCAGCTAGACAAGAACACTTGAAATGCAAATACCACTCCTTGAATGACTCGAAATACCTGTTCTGTGGTGGCATGGGAGCATAACTCAACAAGAAGATGACAGAAAACAATTCTGTCATCTCAAAGCACGAATGTCATTCAGAAGCTCTTCTTTAGCTACCCTGCAGATCCAACAGACTATGTTTAGGTTCTGTGCACCTACTTCTTAGTATGGCTAAATATAAGTAAAAAACTAACATTTTATATCTTAGAGGAAGACCAAAGTATCCCCAATTGTACTACTACTTTCAAATCAGTCTAACCCAAGATCACAAAGCTTTGGTGATGACTTTGATTCACCATCTGAACAGCAAAGGAGAGTGAGCTGCACTGGGGCCACTGTTACAAGGAGTAAGACTGAGTTTAAAGAAAAAAGTATTCCTCACATCTTCACTCCTTTGTAGTGAAACTCTTGCAGAGCATTCATCAGAGAAAAGGGTGCTGACTGTTGCCTTTCTGCATTTTTTAAAAATGGAAAAGACTAGGAGCAGGGCTGCAGAAAGGGAAGCTACTCATGGGAAGCTTACCTCTGATGTATTTGCAGCTGGGGATGGAAAGGATAATGCCCTCTGTGCACGACAAATTAAGCGACCAGTGATCATCTCAACTGAGATTTGCTATATCCACAATAAGGAAAAACAGAATGACATACCTGGGAAGGAAATGGCTTGAGCCGCACAATCATCTGGATATCATATTGCTCTTCATTCCAGTTCCCTACAAAGTTTTTCATTAATTATTTTCAGTGGTGGTGCACCTCCAGCCATACTGGGAAAACTTAGAAGTGCTGTCCCAGTCCATGCACAGTTCCCATGGCCAGTCGCGTGCATTAAAGAGCCATGCAGGGAGTTGTACAAACAGACCTTGGACACGGTCTGGTGATAGAAATCAACAGCTCCCTAGGAGCTGCATGGATCACAACAGCAGGTGACGTGACGTGGACTGTTGTCCCCGGTGACTGGAGAGGAACCGCCTATCCTTCCACGTGTGACTGAGGGCATCAGAGAACTGAGTTCCTTCTTGATTACAAAAAGCGCTTTTCTTTTTTTTTTTTTTTGGGGGGGGGGGAGGGGGTGTGTGCTGATATGGCAAATATCTATTTTCCTATGTGATACTGCACTTCTCAGCTTCGCCTTCTGGAATACCTCCCCAAATAACCTACCCCCCGTTTGAAACAGCCGAAGTGATGTACCCACGGCCGCGGGGACCCCGCGCCTGAGCCAGGACCAGCCCTCGCAGCCTGCGGGCGGTAGGTCTCCGCCGCAGCTTCCCGATTTCGAGCCTCCCCGGGCCAGGCGCAGCTCGCCGCCCCGCCGCCGCCGGCCTCCCGGCAGGGCGGGACGGGGCGGGACGGGGCGGCGTGACGCCACCCGGGGGCGATGAGCTCACCGGCGCCCGGCGCTAACGTCAGGCCGGAGCGCCGATGGAGGCGGCGCGGCGCGTCCTGCTGCTCGGCGAGGGCAACTTCTCCTTCGCCGCCTCCCTATGCGGGGCGACCGCGGCCCACATCGTGGCCACCTGCTACGAGAGCGAAGAGGAGGCGTGCGGGCGGGGGGGCGCCGCGGAGAGCGTCCGGCGGCTGCGGGAGAGAGGTGGGAAGGGGGCGGGTGGGATCCCTCGGGCAAAGCGAGGCGGGAAGCCGGCACGGGAAACGGGTGGCGCTCACCCGTCGGCGGTACCCGCTCCCCCCGTAGCGGTCGGGACGTGCCTGCCGTCAGCCGGCGAGCCCTCCGGCATTCCAGGCGTCTCAGGAGGACGCTTGCCACTAGGAGCTGGAACTGTCGGAGAGGCTAAGTCAAACGCCCTGAAGTCTGACCAGGCTGAAGTTGTTCTGAAACAAGCAGCCGGTTAGCAGGAGCCTCCGCAAGACAGCAAAGCGAGCGGGGGCTTTCTGGTTTTCCTTATGCACGTGAGTGGGGAGAGACGCTTAAAAATGGACTAGAGGGCTCTAATTGCTGCCTTTCTTTGAAATTTTGCATAATGATAAACGTCAGAGCGTTGGTTTTTGTTTACTTTTTGAAGGAGCTGAAGTTCTGTTTTCTGTGGACTGCACCAAGCTGAAGGACTATTTTTCACCGGAAGAAAGAGAATTTGATTGCATTTATTTCAACTTCCCTCACTGTGGGAGAAAGGCTGGGGTGGTGAAGAATAGAGAGCTGCTTGCCCGCTTTTTCCACAGGTGAGTAAACCACAAGTAGTTCAATGCTAACGGGCTGCTGTGATACAGATTTCTAGCTGTGTTACAACTGTTTTTCTGGCACTATAAAATTTCTGGGTGTGCTAGTAGGATTTTACTTGTTGCCTGGCTTTCCTTCCAGCTCTGCAGAAGTGCTGACGGAGGAGGGAGAGGTCCATGTGGCTCTTTGCAATGGGCAGGGTGGGACACCTGCTGATCAACCAAGGAGAGAATGGCACAACAGCTGGCAAATAGTGGCTGTGGCAGCAGCCGCTGGATTTATCTTGAGTAACGTCCATCCTTTTAAAGCAGAGACTATCCATGGATATAAGTGTACAGGCTACAGGTAACCATCATGTGGCAAAACTGAAAAGTTGCTGTTCGTACTCGTATAATGCCTAGCACTAGTATGGTCTTTTAATGTCTTGTTTGTCAGAGAGAGGAATTCCCTTTAATTTTCCTTAAAATAGCTGCAATTCTTTTTCGCCTCTAGGCAGAATAGCCAAGATAAAAATGCAAGGATTTTGCCAAAGTACCCTCTAAAAAATAAGATTATCTTAGGATTTTAAAGGTCAAAATGGTCCATTGCAGATCAAATGTGAATCTCGGCCTAAAACCAGCAGGAGGACTGCCATATGTGTGTCTGCTTACCAGATAATCACAGAATCACAGCATGGTTGATGTTGGCAGGCACCTCTGGCAATCATCTAGCCCTGCCCCACAGCTCAAAGCAGAGCCAGCTACAGCAAGTCGATCTGAGCCACAGTCAGTCCTCAGGGATGTGGACTGCATCACCTTTCTGTGCAACTTGTTCCGATGTTGGACCACCTGCCCAGTAAAAATATGGTAGTGTTGCATTTTTTTCACCTTGTAACAAGACCTGGGATTCAACAAGTGTGTTAGTGTTAAACAGAGTTATCGGTGTAATGCTTATTTGTGACACTTCAAATATAGGAAACAAGCAATGACTTTGCTCTGCTTTTGCATATTGTCAGGAGTCAAGATAAATCTTTCTGTATAGAGGGTGCTTTGAACCACATTTTCACACGAAGCAAGCCTCTTCCGTATTTCAAACCTATGATCTGCGAGATAGAACTGGAAAGCCAAAAAGTTTCTTTCCAAGTACCACAGGTACTTGTGGATAAAATTAATAGGTAAGTTTTACAATTAGCTTCTGTTTGGCAATCACACACAATCCTGCTCTCAGTGGGAGGGACCAGTAAAAGTGTCAGATAAAATGGCATTTCTTCACTTTTCCTCCTTTCCCCTTTTTTTTCTGTTCCATTTCTTCTTCAGGTCTGCTTCATGTTGGCTTGTGGTTATGGCCTATTTCAAAATAAGTCTACAGAACAAAAAGAAACTTTATTGCTGAGACCAAGTTGCTGTATACTTGAATGCACGAATAAAGACTTTAATCTGTTTTACTGTACTGTGGAAGAAAATCAGGAGGTGACTTGGTGTCTGCTAATACCACAATACTAAGGCTAGCTGGGATAAAAAATGCTAACCTCTTAGGGGAACTGCTGCATAATTCGGAGACTATTCAGGCCTAGCATAACTTGATTCATTTCTGTAGTTTGGTAATGCCTGTGCTAAGTAGAAATGGTGATGCTGACTGTTAAGTCCCATTCTTTTTTTACCAGCAAAAGTGTGGTTAATTCTTGATTGCCACCTGGAGACAAACTGCACTGCACCGAAAATGTGTTAGCCTTTGCAACACCTTTGATGAAAGACTTGGCTTGTTCACGTAGTTACTGGAAACCGGCTTAATATCTGAGATTCTTTTGGGTAAATTGCTGCACTCAAATTATGATCACAGGAGGGCATTTCAAGGAAATTTGTTTAGTGGTGTCTGTAATTTGTGCTTTTATTTTTCACAGGGGTTTCCTAGAACCAAATTCAAATCATCCAGTACGGACAGTAAAGGAGAAGCTCACTGCAGAGCTCAGCCAAACCTTTCCATTAAAAAACACCGACTGCAGCCTTTCTCTGCTCCACCAAGGTCACCTCAATGGTGTTTGTCACTCAAATGTCTTTTGGATCACTCTGAGCCCAGAGGAGACTCCAAGCGCTGAAGAAATGTCTAATGGAGTGGCAAATGCAGTTTTATTTTCCACTGTTGATTTTTGCAGGGACACAGACAAGAATGGCTGGGTGACTGTACAAGAAGGATGCCACATTTCAAAGCAGTATTATCTTAGACCTTCCCTTCTACCTTCTGCTCAGGCAGTAATACAAAGAGGAGCCTTTCTCCCAGGTACACTTCATGTTCTTTCTGCCCCAGTTTTCAGGAAGTGTCTTATCAGTCCTTATTCCATGCCTGTTTTTCACGAGGTGGTTTTCGTATGTGCGGTTAACAGGGGTGCAGAGAAGAGCTGTACCCAGATGTTGGTGAACAGCATTAAAACCAGCATATGTTCTCTTCGTCAGACTGTTTCTGGCGTTAAACTGAGCATCAATCTGCAGGAAACAAGCAGCTTTGAAACAACTGAGCTAAATGACTTTGCTGCTTTTGAATCTCAGCTTGGTAAAATTCAGTACTTCATCTGTGTGGAGCGAGATACTTCAGACTCCGGTGAGAAGGGCTCCTGTGTGGGAATTACAAGGACTGAACAGATAAGCAGTGAGCTGGTTGTTGTCTTTGCTTCGTTGAATCTTGACCTCCTAGTCATGTTGATCTGTGGAATATCTGACTGGCGGATGCTCTGGACATCAGACACACGATTCCTCCGTCAGTTTCCCAGAGGAGAGTTAAGGCTTTTCAAGAGTTTTTCTCTCTATCCACCTTCCTACGTGCACAATGTCAGCTTTTGGGTTCCTGATGGGCAACAATTTGATGAAGTTGCTTTTCACACCGTGGCGCGGCGGGTGTCAGGTGAAACGGTCGTATCCATCCAGCTAATCGACAGTTTCCAGCGGTCAGGAACGGGACGGAAGAGCCTCTGCTACAGGCTGACCTTCCAGTCCTGCGACAAGGCCCTGAGCCGCCAGGAGGTGGCGGAGACGCAGC
>VZSF01000024.1:201074-226508 GCA_013398295.1 Chionis minor | reverse complement strand
TAATAAAAAGAAAGTAATTAAATGTATACAAAACTGACAATCACATCACCAGCAGGCACTGGTGAAGTCCCAGAATGGATTCAGTGACAGAGGGGAACTGGATTCCAGTTCTGGATTCAGGATTGGGATCCATGTAAATGAACAGGGTACTCCTCAGACACCAGCCATTGCAGAAAGNACACATCACACACCACACCTTCAAGGAGAGGAAGAGACAGAGAGAAAGAGACTTAGGAGTTTAGAAGGAACTAAACTACTTTAATTAAATATTAATAATAAAATAATAAAAAGAAAGTAATTAAATGTATACAAAACTGACAATCACATCACCAGCAGGCACTGGTGAAGTCCCAGAATGGATTCAGTGACAGAGGGGAACTGGATTCCAGTTCTGGATTCAGGATTGGGATCCATGTAAATGAACAGGGTACTCCTCAGACACCAGCCATTGCAGAAAGAGAGACTGACCCTTTGATCCCTCAGCTTTTATACTGAGGATGAGGCAGATGGGATGGAATACCCTGTTGCTCAGTTTGGGGTCACCTGTCCTGTCTGCTCCTCCCTACAGGTGGGACCCCTCTATGCTTTTCTGCTTCCAACCCTCCAATGGGCAAATAACAAAGTTGGCTGCCCTTGGGTGTTACAGCAATAAGTATATCAAGAGCCTCACTGCATATGATTACTTGGCATCAACTATAAACATGGGTCTTGTCACTCTGAGAGTGAATAGCTTTCTGCACAACATGCTGTTAATTTCAGTAGTTAGAAGAGGCCTAGCTAAAAAGTAAAGTTACTGAACAAGATCTGGTTTTACCTCAAACCAGGACAGACTGCTTAATTAAATCAGATCAAAGAGTTATTGAACATATTTCACAAATTAAGAATTACGGTCTTAGGTGTTTGGTCTTAAAATAACTAAAAAATATACTTCTTACTTAGGTAAGGAGCATTCACCAAGGTTGATACTCAAGGAAGAAAAAAAATCTTCTTAAGGTTTCTATTCTCTTTCCAGAAAAAAAAAGTGCAAAATCTTCTCTCTCAGTAGTCTTTTAGCCAAACCCAGTTTTGAGTCAAGGAAATTAAATAGATTTCATTTATTTCCAATTAGCAAACTTTCATTATTGACTCTTGTGCTTAAAAATAAAAACAAAAAAAAAAAAACAGACCACTTAGGTCAACATCTTAGCTTGCACCTGGACACATCTTCTCCCTCTTTCTCGGTCTTCAGTTCCTTCACTGCATGTTACACTCTATACTTTCAGGTAGGCACTGGGCAGCGCAGAGGATGAGGGTCAGTGCATTTTGGTTCTTACTCAGCTGCTCCACTGTGGGTTTCTCCATTGGCTGCAGGGCCTTTGTGGTCATGCCTCCTCATAGGTCACCTCTCTGTCCCCTCTAGAATGTCTCTTGCTTCTGCCCTGCTTGGGGCAGTTGTCTTTGTTTTTACATCTTTCCTGCTATACCATTCCTCCCGCCCTGTTTCTTGTATCTCTCCTGCCCCTGCCAAGGTGTTGTCTCTTGCATCTCTTCCATTGTCCAGCATCCCTCCTTTGGCGCTGTTTTCTTGCGGTTTACCATTATGACTTAAATGTCTTCACAGAGGCAACATAAATTCTTCACTTTACTTCAGTTTTGGCTTGCAGTGTATCTATGTTCTCTGTTGGAGAGGTGGCCAGAAATGTCCCTGTCTGGCACAGGGCAGTCCCTGGCCCCCTCCTACACAGGTTCCCCCTGTGCCCCTTCCACTACCAAAACCCTCACAGTTGTGTCCAATACAGTAATGGACTCTTAAACTTCTTGTTTGGTTAGACTCAGACAATAGACTTCTCAAGATTTTTTCTATGAAAGACCACTAGAGAGCCAAAATGTAGACACTGTAAATAACAGATTTCCTGCTATTATTCTGCACCCTTTTATTCCTGACACTATTCTGCTTCTGTCAGTAATCAGTTTAATAACCCATTGACCATTTTTTACAATCTTCATCCAAACAAAATTTTCTGGACTGCTAGCATGCTGATGTTTCCAAAGTGACACAGAAATATTTCCTTATAAACAAATAATAAAGACCTTACCATGTTTAAGACATTTGCTTGTAAAGATGGTATCTGCTGGGAAAACCCAATCTGTTAAGAGTGAGACATTCATCAGTTTCAATACAGAAATTAATTCAGAATTTTTTTCATGTTTGAATTTCACTTAGACCTTGTAAGTCTCTCTCTAAACAAAAACAGCAAACATTTCCTGGGAGGATTGGCATCACCCACATCAGATTTCACCCTGAGTTGATAGTTACTTGATAAACTAAATCAAGAATAAAAAGAAAAAATAAAGACAGATCAGTTCCTACATCTAGTTCAGTGCCACACAAAGGCAGAATCGAGTTGCTAGGCCAGAGAAAAGGCAAGGTTTCTTTTTATGGAGACAGTGCTACCTCATACTGTCTAATGTTTTCATGACATTTTTGGCTAAATCATCCTGTTTCCTCACCTTGGTACTTTTTTTTTTTTTTTTTTTTTTTATTTCCAAAAAATTTCTNTTTTTTTTTTTTTTTTGTCACATTCCAAACAATCTCTTGCAACTCTGTAAGTCTCTTCAAAGAAGTCCACTTACTACAGCAGGGTCCTATTTAGCTCAACATTTTCTCTAGGAAAGGTATGCCTGCCCTGTCTACCCATCACTAAAGACTAAAATATTTCCTCACAGATTAAGAAGTTGGAAACAATAGCTCTGCTAACAAAATCTGATCATGAATCTAGAGCAAGTCATAGGTAAAGTAAAAGGAGATAAAAGATGCATTGGAAAGAATGAAACCCAGAGGTTGCAGCATAATTCAAAACCTTAGAAGTGGAAATCAGTTATGTGTGTGGATTTAAGATAGAAGATAAGAGCTGAACCAGTTACTACCATCTAGTGGTGCTTGGATCCAGAATTAGCTTTTCATAGAATCATAGAATTATAGAATGTTAGGGGTTGGAAGGGACCTCTGGAGATCAACTAGTCCAACCCCCCTGCCAGAGCTGGTCCGCCTAGAGAAGGCTGCACAAGATGGTGTCCAAGTGGGTTTGGAATGTCTCCAGAGTCAGAGACTCCACCACCTCTCTGGGCAGCCTGTTCCAGTACTCTGCCACCCTCAAAGGAAAGAAGTTCCTCCTCATGTTCAGATGGAACTTCCTATGTTCAAGTTTGTGCCCGTTACCTCTTGTCCTAACACGGGGCACCACTGAAAAAAGACTGCCCCCCTGCCTTTAAGTATTTATAAGCATTAATAAGATCCCTACTCAGTCTTCGCCAGACTAAACTCCCAGACTCAACTCCCTCAGCCTTTCCTCGTAACAAAGGTGTTTTAGCCCCCTAATCATCTTTGTAGCCCTTTGCTGTACCCTCTCTAGGAGTTTCCTGTCCTTCTTAAACCGGGGAGCCCAGAACTGGACACAGATGAGGCCTCACCAGGGCAGAGTAAAGGGGGCGGATGACCTCCCTCCACCTGCTTGCTGCTACAGTCCTCTTGATGCATCCCAGGATGCCATTGGCCTTCTTGGACACAAGGGCACATTGCTGGCTCATCGTTATCGTGTTGCCCACCAGGACTCCCAAGTCCCTCTCTGCAGAGCTGGTTTCCAGCCCCTAACCTGTACTGCTGCATGGGGTTATTCCTCCCCAGTTGCGGGACCCTACACTTGACTTTGTTGAATTTAATTATGTTTCTCTCTGCCCAACTCTCCAGCTTGTCCAGATCACACTGAATGGCAGCACAGCCTTCCGGTGTGTCAGCCACCCCTCCCAGTTGTGTGTCACCAGCAAACTTGATGATGGTACACTCTATGCCTTCATCCAGGTCACACATTGAACAGGACTGGACCCAGTACTGACCCCTGAGGAACACCACTTGTTACAGACCTCCAACTAAACTCTGCCCCACTGATCATAACCCTTTTGCATGTCATCCTTAGGCTAAATCACATGAAAATAACATCTTCATATTAAAAGGTGAAGGATTATAAAATTAATTTTGATACATCAGTTACAGAATATCTGAGAGAAATGCCAGGGTAACATTCCTCAATCTTTACATGTCACCACTTGACAAACGTTCTAAAAATGACAGATCAGTAACTTGATGTGGCTATTGGTTGACAAAAGCCATGCATGACATCCTAGGTCACTGTTTTTTTTCAAATGAAACAATTCCAGAATCTGCAATATTCTTTCTACACCTATATAATCTAGACTTAAACATATTTTTGATGTTTTCTATAATAGTTCACATAACTGTGTAATCATTAATTTTTTACTTCAAATTAAGAAAGATATTTCTTAATTTAAGTATGTTTTCTACTTCACTGCACGTAAATGCATCCAATATAATAAGAGCTAGACTGGCTACATTATGTATTCTGGTTTTTCACAGGTTTTAAATACCTTTACAAAACCAGTTTTAAAATGTTTTCTTGCCCTTCTCAGTGAGTGACTCTATTAGTTTGTAGGGCAGCAGCCAAAGTTGGTTTTGTAACGAAAGCTTCCAACATGTGAAGGAAACTGTAAGTGTCATTATGCAGATAATACTTTAGCAGCCACTCATATCTGAACAGATGGTGAAACTAATTCAAATGAATATATAAACATATTTTCAAAGATCACAGCACCCTAATGGAAAGTGCTAGAATTTATTTATCTTGAACAGTTTTTGTTGTCTTAAAATAAGACAGAGATAAGACTACCAAGGCAAAGATTTTCACTGATAATTGTCATTTTAGATATCTAAATCCAAAGTTTAGGTCCTTAAAAATCTCTTCAAAGCTGCACAGATTCCAGAATTTCCAAAGTGCTGAATTTTAATGCCAGAAGTACCCTTATAAGCATTTTTGAAATGGGACATATTTCTATCTGACTAAATTTGACTACTGTTTGATGCTTAGTTTACACTGAGGGTTCATTGATATTCACAGCTTGATGATTTAGATGTGTTTCCTTTTTCAAAAGGTGTGATCAATGCTACCTCTCTCCCTCCCTAGCCAAAATTTGAAAGGATGCTTGTCTTACAAACTACAATCCACCTGGAGAGCTCACCTAGAACATATGAGACCCAAGACTTGTCTTGTCCTTTCCTGTAGTTCCCTACTTTTCCTGCACATCACCATCTTCTATGCACTTCTGTTTTCTAAATTCTGATTTTAAAATCAGTTATGGGCCATTTATGACTAAAATCATTGAACTGCATTTTTCTTATGACGATTGACTTTAAGTGTTGCACTTCATAATTTTGGAGCATAGCAAGACCTTGGCCTTGTTAAGAATACTCACTCATCTGATCCTACCCTATTTTTGTTGGATTTCTTTTCCTTTTGCCCATAAATCTTTTACTAGAGAAATGTTATAAAACCCTGTGGTCTTGCTCAGCAGTAGCTCATCTGAATTACAATACCTCATCTGGTTCCTGAATTGTCTAAGCACAACCATGTATTGCTACTTTTTGAAGTTCAGAACAGGAACAGTGTGTGATCCATGGGATGAGAAAAATCTGATCACAACAAAACTGTTGTTTGATACCGCTGCAGAAGACTAACAAGATAGGAGATAAAGGAACAGGTCATTTGTATTATGGAGCACACTACCATGTATTCATCTCACTTCCAACAAAAATCGGCCACAAGGAAGACACCTCTTTGTGAAGGAGGTACATTAGCACTAGAAACTTCTAGCTTTGGTTTCAAGACTTCTCATATTGTGCTTCTTTAAGAAAACAGCCATCAACCTCAGTCTTTTGAGGCTCTTTTTCAATTTTCAAAGAACCGCTCATAATTTTTTGCTAGTGCTTCCAACAACCTCATGATTTTTTATGCTTCAGTCTTTAATATTTGCATGTGCCTTTACACAGCATAAAGACAATAACTAACTTTCTGTCTTACAATTCTACCATGCAGTTACAGTGAATAAAAGGAGATGGAACACATTTTAGTATTGAATTAAAGGAAATTGGTTCTGGTACCACGATTTCTTTATATGCAAGTACCATTGGATCAGCTTGTCAAGAAGCTACACTAAAAATCGTATTTATTGTTGCCAAGTGCAGCCAGGCTGGAGTTTGATTTATGGCAGTAGGCAATTCCTTTAAACACTGAATTATCTCTCTGTGTGGTGTTAACAGATGACACAAATCTAAGTCCTGTTTCAGACTTGCACTTACCCTACTTCACTACTGTGAAACCACATCTATTATATTGCATTAAGGTCTTTGAAGGTTCAAACTGATGATCACAGAAAGAGGTGAAAAACTTACAGCTTTGATGAAATCTAGCATACATGTAATGAGAGGTTGCATTCAGGATATTAATTCTTACAGAATGAGTGACAAAGTGAATAATTTTTCAGAGTCCTCTTCCTATTTTCAGGGAGTCTGAATAGCCATTAACTATTTTAAGGAATGGGATGGTTGCCGCTATTTAACTGGTTACATAAAGAAAAAAGCGTGTGTGTCAGATTTCCCTGAGATCTCTTGTTATTCTTGAATAGTAAAGCAAGGGCATTTATTGTAGATAGCTATCTTGTTACTTGATCTTGCTGAATTATAACTGTTTGGGTATTTTTACTACTATGCCAAGATGTTTGAATTAAAACTGATAGCATTTATGGTGTGAATACTAGCTCTTACAATCTTTAAAGTCTCGAGGCCATTATATATTTTGCCCAACAAATAAGGAGCCCATTCTCCTTCTCTCTCTTCACTGCCTGGTCCCCAGGTCCTACCAGAGGGCCCCTGAGAAGAAAGTAAGAACCAGTTTTTACATATGTTTCCCAAAAGGCACATTAAATCATGCACAACCTTTGTGTGTGACACTAACAGTCAGAGCTGACAATTTTGCCATAGTTTGCTGTTTGAAGTGTAACTGACTAACATCTCTTCTCATCTTTTCTATAATTTCAGTCTCATATGAAACATGTCTAGTTAACAGGAACAAAGAGTATCCTTAAACCCATCTGGTAATTTTATATTGAACTCCCACTGAATCAAGAATTCCTATGTCAATTCAGAGCATCTTTTTTCTATTCCACATGCCTTTTCTCCTTACTACCTTATGTTTGCAAGTACAGCAATTCAGAAGTTGGCCATACAGTTTGTGCATGCAAAGACAATAATGGATGAAGAAAATCACTTGCAGTTAAGTAATTTTTCCTCTTAGCAGTAGACTGTATCTACTTGTGTCTAAAAGCTATTTCCCCGTGCAAAAGGAAACCAGAGTTTCTGACGTCAATTACAAATTCTGTGTGTTTATTAACACACACGCACAAATATTTATGTAAATGGATATTAAACATAAATCCTAGATTGAAATAATAATTATGACTTTATCCACTATAAACAAATATAATTTGTATGAAAACTTAAACAATTTACCTTTAAAATATATTGTACAATAGCTGAATGGAAAGGTAAAGAGCAAAATCATGTTTTCACTACTATTCCAATATAATCAAGATTTCAATCAGGCCATGCAGTTTTATCATTTCATTTGTCACAATATATGTCTACTGAAGTCCTCGCTGTAGACAGAGGCACTACCAGGGATCTGCTGTGTAACATAACAGTAATTGTCTGAGGTTAAGATATCTTTTGATCAAATGATGACAATGATCAGAAAGATTGTGAAGGCTGAAGAATTTTACGGTTCCAGAAAGATAGTAAATAGTAATAGCAACTTGAGGGAATAAATCAAGAAGAACCCATTAATTGTTAATATCTTATCAATCTAAAAAATGTAAACAGATTATATTTTAAGGTACACTTTTCCACTCACCTTTCTACATTTATTTTTCCTTTTTCTAAAGATTCCAGGTTTTTTTTGTACCTGACTTAAAAAAGGCAAATCTCTCATATCCCATATGTCTGCTGTAGCTCTAGCAAAGTCCTGTTGCAGCTCATCTAAGAGCAGAAAATCACCAAAGAGGAAAAAGTATGCATTAAAAAAAGAGCACTTTAGTGCCTGGTGTTGTGAAGAACTTATACTGAGTTATCATGTGGTTATACTACCAAAAAATCTTTCTTTGACATGTGCCAAAAGAGTGACATCTGACAACATAATTAACAAAATAATATTGGAAAAAATAAATACAAGCAAATATTTTTTGTAAATGCAAACCAGAGATATTTAAATTCTGGTTTGATTTGCCTGTAACAATCAAGGAACTGCAAGTTTACATTCATTGCCAAAGGTCTAAAGAGAAGTAGGATCAACAACAGCTATCAGATTTTCTGTCAGTATGTCTCTTTGTTAGATTTATATTTGATTGGTTTGATAAATTATTTTCCTGAAATCACATTATGGCAAGATCTGGTGAGATCTTTGTAGCAAAAAGCTAGCATATTACACCAAAATAAACCTAATAATCTAAACCCTAAAAGATGTAGAATCCTCGAGACAGATCCCTCACTTACTGTCAGTATGAACTGAGCCACTATGTTACTCATGGAAAGAGGAGGACATTTAGATGGCAAAACTGCTCTACAGTGGTCCATGAACAGCAGAAGTTAAGGGAGTTCTGGTGTACTTCATCTCACCCTGTACAATACAATGAGATTATTTTTTCAATTACTGCAATGCAGCTGGAAATAGGGTACTGAATTTTTACTGACTGAAAATCTGCTGAAACCAAATGCATTGAAAATGCAGTGAAACTAAGCAATAAATTCAATGTATATTTGGGTAATTGAACTTTGAATGTCCATGGCAGATGATTTCTCTAGATATTAGAAACCTGTGTCACATAGCACCAAGACACGTTTTCTCATTCCTCTTTCTAGTCAATAAGTTTCCGTCTGCCTACAATTTAAGGAATTTACTTGCCTGATTTGTCTATTGAAGCATTCTCTCTGGATGACCTTAACATATGGTTTATTCTTTCTATAATGTTTGATTTTTTGTGACTCATTTTTCAGGTGGCCAATCCACAAGGACTTGGTAATGGGAAGGTACTACTTCTGCTTTTCTAAAACCCTTCAGGGATAAGTTAGTCATCCCTAACTGGAAGACAGTAAAGCCACAAAATATTTGTAATTTTGAAAAAAAGGAGAGGATGCTTACAATATGTAAACTGTAATAATTAGGATAATGACATGAAGAAAACATATTTTTGTTAGTGCATTTTTGTGTATTTTTGTTCATGTAAGCACGTCATTCATTTGTATCTTTTTAGTTGTGCTGTTAAGACCTGTTGGTAAGTTCAGAAATCTGCTTGAATTGTCACTGAGAAATTACTGGGCATTGTCTTGGCCATAACCCCCATCCATTCTTCCAAACTGTGATTGGACAGAGGAAGTAAGGTGGCTCAATAATTTATATTGGTGCCTTAAGACAAGTACCTGCACAACCTTGTACCCTTCTGAAATTAGCAAAACTGGCATGTAGTTTTAAACCATTTCTATGAATGTGTTTCTATAATAGGATAAACATCTTCATCTGCCTTCATTTAATGTTGATTTTCCCTTAAGACTACAGTTATCCAGCTGGCAAACAGAGAATGGTCTTCTTAGTTATTTCTCAGCTTAAATTTATAGAGATTGATCCAAACTAAGTCTAGCAATTGAAATGTGAAGCTACTTTCGAAGATCAAGGAGAAGATAGCTCGTAATATTTCCACTTGTCATTTCTCAATGTGTCTCAAAACAGAACCGCATCCATCCACGGGTAATAATTCACATAAGAGTGAAATGCAGGTTATGGTGCATGGAGTAATGCAAGCTGAGTGTGTTGATATTGTTTGGTAGCTTGAGCTCCTAAGAACTTTTGAGATGTGCAGCCATCAGCTGCACATGTAGGATGCTTTTCCAGTCATAAGCACATAAGATCATAAATCTTTCAGTAAGTATTTTGAGAACATAAAAAGTAGCAGACTATGTAGCACTTTTTCTTGGATCCTAACAAATCTCATTTATGTACTTTGCAATTCAGTGTCCTGATTAACCTAAATTGAAACGAATGGGAGTATAACCCCATACCAACAGTAAATATCATCAGACTTGTTTCTCTCTGGACTGTCAATACATACGATAGAGAACTCTTCCTTTACAACATTTGAAAGAAAAAAGTTCTTGCTGGGAAACATATACTGGCTGTAACTTTTAGACGTCTTCTGAAAGTGTTTTGATAAAAATAGATCAGAGTGAAGACTCTGAGACAAAACTGTGCTCAGAAAGAAGTAACTGTGACCTCATCTTATGTCAGAACATTTTTTGTTGTACTGCATTATTTCCCTATGTTGGTGAAAATGCTATCTAAGGCTGATTGCTCAAGGTCCTGACATGCAGGTATAAGATATTTTGAGTGAGATTTTTCAGTGTAGACCAAAAGCCGTTTTGAGTCTTACCATCCAAGTGAATACCCTAACCTTTACACTGAAAAGGCACACACTTAAAGCATTGAAAGACTTCTATTTTATTTTGAATCAAAAAATGAAAATAAATCAGAAGAATGCAATTATTATCTTCTGCTGTGTTCTACTCAGATCTTGCAGCTTAAGGCAATGATCTGTATCAGCTTTACAGAGGATTACGGCAGTCACTTGATAGTTCATAAGACAGTGGAAATTCAAGTGGTTGCTTATTTTCAACTTGTGACAAAAAGAGGCCTGAGGACCTGCTATTAATATCACTTTATTATTCATGTCACCATTATTAGGCTGTCTTTAACAACATTCTAAGTAGTATTTACCCATGAACTGGTACTTGAATGGTTTGTATACATACCTCCCCCAAAAATAAATCACTGTAAAAAATTTCATATTCCCAGACTCGTGACTATATACTATTAGCAACATCTGTTTTCCTGCAAGACATTTTTTAATATATTCAGAACTGTCTTATTATTCTTGACACCACCAGCATTTGACACCATGTGAACGATATCAAAATGAGTGTCTACAGGTGTAATTGCTAAATGAAACCTTGTCTCACTTTTTGTTACCGCCTGGAAGAGGTAAATTCTCTTTTTGAAATGGCTATCCTGTAGAAATTGTAGACTATACTGCTCAAGGGTATTTTGCAGACAGAAAGGCATTTTCTGCACAGTGTTTTTACATTATGGAATAACCTGATGATTTTGAAACCCTAACATTATGTTAATATATCTGACAATGTAAGACACTCTGTGATCACATGAACGTTAGTCGTGAACCTAGATATGTCTTATCATCTCATTTTTCAAGCTACTAAAGAATGCAGAGACAAGTTGCCATACATTGCTTGCCCCAAGAACAGTGAACTGTAGGTGTCAAAGCAGAGAAGACTAATTAGTCACCTTTTACTACCTCAAGGTCAGAGGAACAGGTTTTTTATAGCTTGCATAAAGTGATCATCTACGCTCTCTTACGGTCAGAATGTCCCTCTCCATTTTTTCCCCTCCCTGTACCATTAGTATGGGCAGCCATGAGGAAAATACTGCAGTACCAAAGTCCTATTTTTGCAAAGTGCTCTGGTCATCATAATTTTCCCCTTGGTTTAATTACAGAGTTACTGGATTCTTCTGTTAAACTACTTTAGGTTTGGACACTTGCAGTTTGGATGGGAGCAAATGTTCTGTTTGTATCACTGAATAAATGAAGAGAGAAGAGAATAAAAACCAAAATAAAAGCTTGATGAAGACACCAACTAGTACACTTATTTTGTTATGTGCCTTGCAGATTGTCATAGATGAAAAGGTGTGTTTGCTCCATGGTGAATCTGACATTTTTGAGAATGGCATTAATAAGGTTTGACCATATTCCAGAATAATCAGAACTCTTTCTGGAGTGTGTGGCATAACTTTCTTTTCATGCTCTTACAGCATAAGAAGAAGCCCCTTTTCTCTTGAAAATCTAACATACCTATCCCATCTATCCTTCTTAAAGTATAATATGGTTGTGGACCATCTGATTTGAATTGCGTGGCCACGCTTGAAGAGCTGACATATTTTCACAGATAAAATAAACTCATTTAAAATAGCCTTTTTTCTAATGCATAGCTAAGTGTGTTGCATTCTATATTGCATTTATAGCAAGACTTTGGGAATATCATTCATTCAGTGCATAGGGACGTGCATAAATGCAGAGTGCATTGTGGACTAACAGCAACATTTCTGCATGAATTGTATTTCCTTCCTTTTGCACATTGACTCTTGCAATGCAAATGAATTTCATTCCTTCTCTTTTAAATACGGCCTTTTAAGGAGGCATTCTGAAAAGAGACAAAACTTAAACAAGCTATTTTTTAGTCAGGATTGTGAAACAGAAAAAATTTGACTCAAAACAGAGTTTTTATTATAGCCAAGGTACTTATTTTTCTGTAAAGTTCTGTAAAATGAGTATTGATCTGTTTTGGGGGTTTTGGGGCTTTTGTTTGGCTGGGTAAGTTTTCTCTGCACTCTTTGCAGCAGTCTGTAGAACACCTGAGTTGTCAAATTAGTAGTTCTATCCCTATGTTGATTAAGCTGAAATTTTGCCTCTGGGAATGCAAATGTATCAGATCTAATAACCGAGTATATATTTCAAGCACTAAAGCTTTGTAACTGGCTAAGGTTTTTACCCAAATTGCAGAATAAGCACAGTCTGTGAGACATTACTAGTGTACTGTCAGTGAGTTTGGAAGCCAGGATTTCCAGACTCTGTAGCTGCTCAGTGTTAAATCAGGGACTTCAGAAAACCCAAGCAGGATGTTTGGCCAAGAGAGGACCTTCCTGCTCAACTCTGGAGTGGGAAGAACCTGAAAACTCTAGAATCTTAATCTCATTCAAGGACACTTAGGAAGACTAAGAGCCCTTGGGACTTCCAAGTACCTCAGGGAGCCCCGATTATTGCAAGAGGTCTGTGGTCACCAAGGCAGAAGAAGATTGTTTGGAACTTGAGAATCTGAATATCTTCAAGTCCTTGTGACCTGCTTGAGAGTACAAGTACACAGGGAAAAAAAGAATCTTTCAGGTCTTTTGTAACAGTTGGTTCCACCAGGTGCCTGATGGGGAAACAGCTGGCTTTGAAAAAACCAGCATCACCCAAAGGAAGTCTGTACCAGCACATACTAGTACTTGGCCAGAAATTCATGTGATATGACCAAGTCCAGGTAAAAATTTGCTTCTTTTTGACTTATCATAGGGATTCTATGCAAGTATACTTTGACATGCATTTTTTTGAAACAGAGCTTGAAAAGCATTTTTAAAATATGCATTGCATCAAACTAAAATCTTGTTCAATGTCCTGTCCCTCACAATCAAGAAGAGCAGATTCTTAAATAAAAAAATAAATATTTATCATCCAGTTTTCCCAATTCATCCACTTTATGTCACTAATAATTCTGTGGGGCCCCCTTCATATCTGTTGTCAGCACTCTCCAGACCTGTAGAAGCTACTCCATTTCTGTCAATACAATTCCCATCTTTTGATAAATATTTTTTCATGTTAGTGTAAGTTTTTTGAGATGGGATGAATAAGATTGTAAGAACACACATGTAAAAATGTGTGTTCTAAGCAAGTTGCTAATTCTGTTCTTTTTTCTATTCCTGATCGTGGTTAACATCCATTTTGCCTTTTTGCCTGCTGAAAATTCTGTCTGATATTTTCAAAGAACTACCTACAAAAACTTCAAGAGCTCTTTCATTTCATAATAGAGTCTGTTATTTTGAGTATGTCACTGGGTGATTTTTTGTTAATTAACTACCTTGTATTTTTTAATTTGAGTTAATCTGCCAGTTCATCTTCTTGTTTCTTGAGGCTTCATCCAAATATTATAAGGTCCTTTTGTACCACTTCATTCAGCTTTGACTCTTCTGCATGATTTTGTATTCTCAGCAAGCAAGATCACATCATTGGTCTTATAATTTTCAGATTTATTTGTGAACATATTTAACAACAGAGGCCCAAAAAGTTTCCTCTGAGAAGTCTCTGTAATTGTGAAAACTGAATTTTTATTCCCATGTTTTGTTTCTTAACATTGGAAAATCTTACTTGGTACCTCTGACATCTTAGTTTATTTAGGAACTTCTCTATAGAATATAATGAAAAGCTGAGAATGGTCTATTAACCAAATTACCTTTTATTTTCTCACAAGTTTAGTACTGTCTTGGAGAACTCTGTTGGATGTATCAGACATGGCTTTCTTCTACAAAAGCTGTGTTGGTTCTTTGTAGTATGCAGTATTTATCCTCAAGTCACATTTTCCTCTTGTTTTTACCATTTTGCCCATTGCAGAGTTCAGGATAATCTACAGTTATCCCAATCATTATCCAGCTTCCCTTCACAAGCTGGCATTGCTACTGTCACCTTTTATTCTTCTGCACCGATTCCAGTTTAAGCAGTACTTTAAACTCACTCATAAAAATAAGAGAGGGAACATCCTCACCTCCCCTGTGATGAAAACCAATACATAGAATTTATCTACTTCTTCTTCTGATAAAAATTTAGTTTTCTTGCATATTGTCTATATATTGTCTGTATCTGCCTTATTTATATGTCTTCTATATCTGCCCTGTCAGGTTTTCATTAAACTATGAAGTAATGGAAACTAAATGAACACATTTCCTTTTCCACTACATCATGTATTTCTGATTCTGAAAGTAGTATGAAATCCAATGCTAATCCTAGTAAAATTTTCATTTTATAACTCAGAATGTGAATGTGGCTTGTGGTGGACTTTTTTTGGCAAATACAATATTTCATTAAATGAAATGAGTTATAGGTTTATTTGGTTCAGATCTGCTGTGGAAATTAAACCTGATCAATAGGATATTTCTTATTGAAATAATTTATTTTGCAAGGATAAAGACAACTTAGTGATGAGTTTGGGTCCATTTTCAAAAGTATGCTTCTAGGAAAAGTTAAGAAGAGTATAAATTTGTAAGATAGTATTCCTCATACAACAAGACAGGCAGACTATAACTCTTAGACCATTCTTGAATTAACTTTTGAACTATCTCAGAAATGTTATGGCCTGCGATTTTTCCCTTTCTGTATGGCAAGTAAGTTTCTACATATTTTGAAAGCAATCTGGCATGATTTATGGGGATTACTGCTTCATTATTTTCACAAATGTCATCACCAGACTGCTCCTGAGGTTTATTAGAAAACTTAAGAATTATCTGGGAATTATTTAGATTCCAGCAAGCATGATCTGATCACAGGCCCTTGTGCTAGACTGTGCCTTAATATTATATGCTGTGGATAAAGCATAAAGGCCTTTGTGCTTACTTCATGATTTATCTTTTTCTTCTTGATTATTAAAGCTTTATGAAGAACTCAGCTATGAGAATCAAACTCTGATCAGAAGCAGCAACCAAAACGGGCAAGGTGAGCAATAGTGAGGGGCATCGACTCACGTGCTGCACTAGGCAGCCAGGAGGGAAATGAGGAAGGAATACCTAGCACCCCAAATGTCTCGGATAACGTGGTACCCTATTATATCCTATACCGCAAACAGCATAAATGGTGTAACTGAACTATAACTGCAATTCTTTCCATAAACCAATGAGAAATCACTTAAAGAATCCCATATATAAGCTTGCAGGGGCAGTAGTTCGGCAAAGAGTTCCTCTGCAGGTGGTTTGGAGGGAGGGACTATGAGTGTTAAATTCGCAGTTTATGTTCCGAGATATCATTTTTTTTACTCTTCTGTGATCTGTCTTTGACCCAAAGACCAGACTGATCACAATGTTTATGTGCAAAATCTAGTTCCCTTAATGGGGGAGTAAGCTTCAACTGAGCAGCACCAATGCACCCAGAGCAGCGTAAGCCCAGATTCTCATGATGCTTCAACACGCTGATCTGGCCTGTGGCATTTTGTCAGTATATGGTGGATTTGCATCCAGAAAGATTCCATTTGGATATCAGCATAACTGTTGGTAATAAGAAGGTTACTGAAGCATGGAAAGAAATTGCCCATCAAGACTTTGTTATCTCCTTCATTAGAGATTTCACAAGGACTGGCTACACAAACATTGATCAGGAATGACAAAGATATAGTTCATGTTCAGGAAAGACAAAGACATAGTTCATCTTGCCTTGTGCCAGAGAACTATGTGACCTCTTAAAGTCCCTCTCAGCTTTATTTTCCTATGATTCTATGAAGATTTGAAAATAAATATAATAAAAACTTTGAGATGCTCACAGATTGCAGCAATGGAGCCATATAGTGTTTTGAATAGATGACACCAATGCTGTCTTCCTGGGACTTTTGCCATGTGATTTTAAACTACAGCTTTTCTGAACACTTATATTACTGAATCCCTCAATTTATTTCCAGTGAAGCTTTTATTCTTAAATCCATAGAAATAAATAAGGCATCTGAACAGAAGGGAACACTGTCTGATTGTTAGGAATTGATTAGTATGCTATAAATGCTAATAAATGTAAATACTTCTACAAGGAACACTTCTCCAATTTAGTCCATTTCCATTTTGACTTTTGGAGACTTCTTTCAATTCTGATCGCTGTGCAGGTCATCTGATTAGTAACATGTACATGCAGATCTCAGAGGGTTGTATGAATCTTCTCTGGCTTTCAAGCCTTTTAATACTGTCAATGGCAAAAGCCAAGTTTTCTGTGGTCGAAGGTTCATTTCGGTACAAATTTTAAAGATTAAATCTAATCAATAGTGTTAATTACTGCAATGTAATTTAGTTATGACAATATGTATAAAATTTAAAATTACCTTAGAAGTGCCTGAAAACATAAATATAATATACATTCAGAAGTTAGGTATGCTACAGGTGAGGTTATTTGATAACCTAATAATATCCCTTGTTTGTATAACAATAGTATAGAGCCTAATTCAATTATCACAATATATTTTTTTCTTAAAAGATCTTTTTTTCCACAAGACCGAAGCAATAGCACCATCTAGAAGACGTATACTTTCAGTTATGTCTTAATCTTCTCACGTCTATCTTTTTCCTCTTTCTTTCCTTCTGGGTGGAAAAGAGCCTTAATGTGATTCTCAGTCTCCTAATTTGTTCAAATTTGGGTAGACTTTTATTTTATTGTTTGTACAAGGCATTAGAAATTTAACTTAAATTCATATCCTTTTATTTAAAATAAGGTCGCTATAAAATTTTCAGTGAAATAATTGTTATAAAGAATTAATTAGCAATTATTTTTCCTTTGCATCAGGCTGAGAAATGGCTGAACCATTCTTGATATTTTTCCCAAGTATGAAGACAGAATCAAATACTTGGCAGAAAAAGTCTACACAAATGGATAAAGCTTAGCTTAAAGTATAAGAAACTGAGAATGGACTTTAAAATTGAAAATGCTGAAAAACTTGAGATAAGCCTTGATACACCATCCAGGATATATGCTCATATCTGTAATGCTGGGCCGATACTAACATGTCACATGAAAATAGTGTAGGTTGCAAAAAATTCTGTCTCATGTAGTACCATGATAATCCTGACAAAATTTTCTCCCATAAAAAAAGGATGATGACATAAAATTTTATCTGTGTGCAAAGAACAGTTACTCAAGTGTGTAGTACATCAAAAGCAGGTTTCACTGATCCTGGATCAGTAAATGGACAACTCAAATGGTTACATTCGTTCTCTGAGCAGAGAATGAATGATTGAACATCCCTCTCTGGGTACCTCTGCTGGTAATTAGAATTCAGAACTGAGTACAATAATGCATTTAGTATGATATTTATGCTTTATATTTGGAATTTCAGTCTCTAATCCTGCGGTTGATCCTACGTGACACTCGAGCTGAAGAAGTCTCATGGACTGTCCAACACAGTTTTTGTGTTGCACCGATTAGTGTGAGTAACATAATTTGAGTAATTTGTATCTCATTGTCTTGAATACACAGTGCAATGCTATGCTTTGGTTTTTCTAGCTTGTGAACACACTATACTTTGGAAGGGCTAGGATTTTTTCAGTGCAGCAGTTTGAAAGAATAGGTTTGTTTGGTTTTTTTATTAAAACATAACTTGTTGAAGTGAAACTTGGTGTGGCAATTAGCTAGTTTCAAGAAAACACCTTTTGTGAAAAGTTTCTTCTGTCCAGCACTGGATTTTCCAAGTAAATAAGTAAAACAAAAGTCCATGGTCAACATCTTGACAATTACTTAGGATGCAGTACCTCTAGATTAAACCCACAGTCTGAATCAGGGAAAAAAAAAAATTTGAACCAAGATTTCACAGATTCCAGATGCAGGTTTCCTATCCAACTCTTTAAAAGTATTACAGAAGACAAAGTCAGAGATGAACCTTGTGGTTAGGAAGAAAGGGGAATATTTTTCCGTCCTTCGCTTCATAGCGATGATAAAACCTTGTATCAGTTTCTTAAACTTTATTGGGTGTTTTTACAGGCTAGACCTGTAATCAACAACAAACTTCTGTGTTTTTTTTTTCCTTTTACTAGAAGTGGAAACCTGTTGTCTGTGTCTTCCTCCCCAAAATTTGAATTCATCTCTTAGTTTCCCTGGGCCCTGTCCCTAAAGTAGCAATTGAATTAGAAATGATAGAGAAAGTCTATATGGAGATTCATGGAGAGGCAATTACAAGCCTAGTCTGTTGTTCTTGTCAAAAATAAATCTTTTAAATCTTTTAAATGTTCTTGGGCAAGCTGGAATTTTCTCCACATGGGAAGTTTTGTGCTGATGCTCATGCATTACCGCAGTTCAACTACGAGGTGAGATAAGCATGACAGGCATAAGTAATAACACAGATCTATCTTATGCAAAGGAGCTTCATGCATAGATACCTGAGCTAGCCCCAAGCAGTGCCGATACAATCATGTGGCACACAGAGCGTCCTGTTCTAGAAAATAAACCATGTTTCACACAGGCATCTTGTAGCTGAGAATTCTTCAGGCTATGGTGATTATCCTGTGGGAGACTGATGTTGGGGAGTGAGTGGGATCAGTGTTAGTTTGGGAGCAGCTGTGCTATGCTCCACAGCACACTGCAGACATACCTGCTATGACTTTCACTGCTCCATGACAAGACAGAACTGCCAAATCAGAGACTGTAAAATTGTAGCAGAAACCAAACTGCCTAAAACTCATGTTTCTTCACACGTAGAGTGACTTCCTTGTGTATAGTCTAAATTTTGGACAACCTGGAGAAGTTGTAAAATTACAAAGCAAAGTGTCTTGATGCTGATACAGGCTAGGGGGTGGAATGTCCTGGTTTGAGTTAAAACAGGACTGATTTTGTTCAGTAACTTTATTTTTTAGCTAAGCCTCTTCTAACTGCTGAAATTAACAGCAAGTTGTGCAGAAACTCTTCAGTCTGAGTGATAAGACCCAAGTTTATAGCTGATGCCAAGGCATGGTGTGCAGAGAGGCTCTTGCTTAGACTTATTGCTGTAACAATCAAGGGCAGCCAACTTTGGTATTTGCTCCATTGGAGGGTGGGAAGCGGAAAAACATACAGGGGTCACACTGCGGGGAGGAGCAGCTCAAACTTGTCAACAGGGTCTTCCATCACATTGCCTCGTGCTCAGCATAAAAGCTGAGGGATCAAATGATCAGCCCTCATTCTTCAATGGCTGGTGTCCGAGGAGGACTTTGTCTGTTCATCTGCCTTTGATCCTGATCCTGAATCCAGATCTAGAATCCAGTTCCGTCTGTCACTAAGTGCAGTCTGGGACTTCCTCAGTGCCAGCCGGTGACATGATTGTTATCTTGGGAGCTTGATAAGGTTTTGTATATATTTCATTGTTTTACTTTTATTATTTTATTAATAATATTTCCTTAAAGTATTGCAGTTCCTGCTAAACTCATGTCTCTTTCCGTCTCTCCTGCCTCTCTTTGAAGAATGGTAGGGGAGAGTATCTGTTGTTCCCCGTGGGCGGCCAATCTGGCCCAAAACGCGACACATAGAAAACACTGCTCCACAGCTTCAGATGAGAAGCGTTTTGGACCTTACGTTTTCTGTGGACCTATTGGTGTCAATTGACATAATGACACAACTGAGCCTGGGCATCTTATGCAATATGAATATGGGGAAAACACCTATTAGGTAGCACTTGATTTTTCTACTCAGCACAACTTAGGAGAGAATCAATAGGAAAAATGGCACAGCATAACCAAGAAATATGTTATATGATCCCTCTAACATTGGATTTTTTTTCTTTTGAGGCAGTTTATACAGAGCAGGACCAGGATATATGCCTTCAATTTATTTCTATCTACATTTAAAATGTATTAAATTTTAGATTTATTATTTTTAGATTAATATTTATTTATAATTTATTAATTTATTAGACTTTTTTTATTTCATGTTCTAAGTACAAAGAAGCAGACATTAGTATTTAGTGCTCTTTTAATTAAAATAGCAGTTTACTCTAAGCCCTGGAATTAATTACTTTTTGAACTGCTTCTCTGCTTTACTAATAACGTTTGGCAGTTTTAAAACAGAATAGCTAAACTTGGGGCTATTTATTTTAGCAAGATGATGCAAAATACACTGAGTAAGCTGAACTGTAATTTAAAAACCTGTCATGTGCAAGTGCATAGTATTCGTTTAACCATGAAGACCTCTGTGAAAATTTACATATATGCACTGTGAATGAAAGGCCATTCAAAAGATGGAAATCAAAGCTAATTTTAACATTATTGACCTAACGATATTAAATTTTACCTTAGCTATGACTTCAAAGACAGCTGATTAGTTTTCCATGAGCCCAGCCCATGGAAAGAAATAGTTTGCATTTTACAGGAAATGTGTACTAAAAATGCTAGGGTTAAACATATTTTTCTTAACTATGAAGAAGTGTTATAGGACTTAAATGACAGGACATGCATTTGAAACCAATTTTCAGCTGGCAACAACTTACTGATGTAAATAATAGTCAAGGAAGGACTTTGTATTTATAGTTATTTTCTTGGAGAAACTACAACCATAACACCTACTTATGCTTTGTCCAAAAGTGGTACATAATAATTTTGTCTCATTTAGAATATTTGGATGCTAGTCTCCCAAAAGTGAAACTCCCATGTATGCAGAACAAGAAAAACATGCCAGATAACTTCAGGTATTAATAAAGTAGGTTCCTATATAATGCAAACAGCTTCTGGAAGCAGTAAGAAGACCCAAGTAAGGACAGATGTGGCACCAGTGTGTCCTGTGCCATTATAGACAGGGACTGGATGTGTGAACCACATGCAATACTCTTGTGGTTTGACTCCGTCAGGCGGCTCAGCCCTGCACAGCCGCTTAGTCACTCCCTCACAGTGGGATGGGGGAGAGAACAGGAAAGGTTAAGTGAGAAAACTTGTGGGTTGAGCCAAAGACAGTATAACAGATAAAGCAGAAGCTTCTCATGCAAGCAAAGCAAAATAAGGAATTCATTCACTGCTTCACATCCACAGGAGGTGTTCAGCCATCTCCAGGAAAGCAGGGCTCCATCACACGTAGTGGTTACTTGGGAAGACAAATGCCATCACTCCGAACATCCAACCCCTTCCTCTTTCTTCTTCCCCACAGTTTCTATTGCTAAGCATGATGTCACGTAGTATGGGATATCCCTTTGGTCTGTTGGGGTCAGCTGTCCTGACTGTGTCCCCTTACAACTTCTTGTGCACCCCCAGCCTACTTGTTGGCAGCGCAGTGTGAGAAGCAGAAAAGGCCATGACACTGTGTAAGCACTGCTCAGCAATAACAAAAACAGGCCTGTATTACCAGCACCGCTTTAGTCACAAATCTAAAAGATAGCACAATACAAGTTATTAGGAAGAAAATTAACTCTATCCCAGCCAAAACCAGTACAGATACACAGGAAAGAGTCTCTGTTAGACATTTGGTGTGCGAGTGAACACTCCCTGCAGCAGTAGTTGCCAGCCCCACTTGTTTAGGTGCTTGCTGGGTAAGTGACTCTGGAGTACTTTTCATGTTCTACCTGCGTCAACTGTACTCATTTGGGGATGTTACCACTTAAATTTGCTTGTATTGCTGAGAGCCTCAGCATGATTCTCTCTTCACTCATGGCCACTGTGTTTAAAACTCAAACACATCCTAGAAGGTGTAAGCTGGGCGGTATGATCCTGAATGAATCCAACCCTGGTGGAGTTTCTCTCCAAGCACTTCTTTCACATAAATTCAGGTCCTTAAAAGTATTTAGATTTCTACTGCCAGATGTTGACCTGATATTTAATAATGGAGCTTCCTAGATTTTTAAGTATTTGTAATGAAGCAGTTTTACCCAAGAAGAGTTAGGACTGCAATGTTATCCATTAATGTCCAAATATCTCCATTAGGAATATGTCACGCTTGTCTTCATATATCTACTCTTTCCATACCCTGCCAACCTTCTATTTCCTCCCCACCTAAATATTAAGAACGGAACAATACAATTAAAGTCTAAACTATGTGTTAATCTAGAAGCTAGTAATTAAAATCGGACTTCATTTGGACTGACAAGTGTGTATCCAACATTTTCAGTGAAATAACATTGATTTAAACCTGCTGATGAAGCTAGGTTTCTGCTTCTAATACAGTGTTCCTGTATAACTCTTCCTCTTTTATAGAATCATAGAATAGTTTAGTTTGGAAGGGACCTTAAAGATCATCTAGTTCCAACACCCTTGCCATGGGCAGGGATACCTTCCACTAGACCAGGTTGCTCAGAGTCTCATCCAACCTGGCCTTGAACACCTCCAGGGATGGGGCCTCCATAGCTGGGAAACCTGTTCCAGTGTCTCACCACCCTCACTGTAAAGAATGTCTTCCTAATATCTAATCTAAATCTACCTTCTTTCACTTTAAAACCTTTACCCCTTATCCTATCACTACATATCCTGATAAAGAGTCCCTCCCTATCATTCCTGTAGCCCCCTTTAGGTACTGCAAGGCCACAGTAAGGTCTCCCCAGAGTCTTCTCCTGATTGAAGAACCCCAACTCTCTCAACCAGCCTCTCTTCATAGGAAAGTTGCTCTAACCCTCTGATTTGCTTCGTGGTCTTCCTCTGGACTTGCTCCAACAGGTCCATGTCCTTCTTATATTGGGTCCCCCAGAGCTGGACACAGAATTCCAAGTGGGGTCTCACAAGAGTGGAGTAGAGGGGCAGAATTACCTCCCCTGACCTGCTGGCCATGCTTCTTTTGATGCAGCCCAGGATCCAGTTGGCTTTCTGGGATGCAAGCGTGCATTGCACAGCTCATGTTGAGCTTCTCATCCATCAACACCCCCAAGTCCTTCTCCTCAGGGCTGCTCTCAAGCCATTCTCCACCCAGCCTGCATTTGTGCTTGGGATTGCCTTGACCACCATACAGGAACTTGCACCTGGCCTTGTAGAACGTCACAAGGTTCTCACAGGCCCACCTCTCAAGCCTGCCCAGGTCCCTCTGGATGGCGTCCCTTCCCTCCAGCGTGTTGACTGTTCCACACAGCTTGATGTCATTGGCAAACTTGCTGAGGGTGCACTCAATCCCGCTGTCCGTATCACCAACAAAGATGTTTAACAGCACTGGGATACTGAGCCATTGACCGCAACCTTTTGAGTGCGGCCAACCAGTCATTTCACCCAATTCCTTATCCAATTTGCAGTCATGTGAATCTAGTTTTCAGTACATCATTTATTTACTTGTAGCTTTGCTGTATATGTTACGTATATAACTCATGTGCTAGATACAGCAAAGATGCTGACATGGCAGTTAGCAAATTGCATGCAGCATTCAAAATCCTTTTCTCTAACAGATAATAAATAAGTGCCCTTTTTGAACCAGGTCTACAGTAATGAACATTCTCATGGTATCTAACAATAACTAATTTGAGTGCAAAATGTGTGAGCTGCCATTGTCTCTCTTACTCTCTCACAAGGATGAAAATTTGGTAAGACAGCTCGTTTCATGTTCTTATTTCCACAGCATGATATTACAAACATTCCTTTTAAATAATCAAGATGACCTGCACTGCCTCCCTAGTGTAAAAAAAAAAGTACTTGTCTTAAAATGTAATTTGAGCCCTATTAACAACCTTCTACAAAAAATGCATTTAATCATTGCGTTCTGCTGGAACACTAATGAAATAAAAATTAGTCGAACCTTCCAATTAATTCTTTTAAGATTCCATAGTATTAGGTGGAAGAAAGGGTGCTTTTTTGTCTTAATAAGGAGGTACTTTCTTTTGTCAATGCCAAAGAGAATATTTAATGAGCTTCAGGAAAACATTTAAGTATCTTTATAAGTAAATTATACTTTACCTTAAGATGCAATGAAGGACAAGTACATACAGTCCCTACATGTCACATTATTTTTAAATAAAGTTTTCATGTGGGACCCCCATTTGGTATTTGGATATATTTACTCTACATAGAACTACAGGAAAAAGAGTGCAGGGAAAGTTGCAATGGGATGGCCCAGAGGTAAGTGCAGATGAGTCAGCTAATACTTAGTGTCACCAAAACGTGGCTATAGAGTCTACTTTAACTGTATATTGTGCTGAGGTCACAATAGCATCAACCATTAGGCTGTAGTTTTTCACCAACACAGTTATCTGCCTTATTTCCAGACGTTTTCTATTCACACGTGGCAGACCAATAGGCAAATGAATGCTCTGTTATTCAATAAGATGATACAGGAGGAACTTTCTATTTCCCTATGACTTAAAAGGGAAAGGTCTTCAGAAGAGCAACATGAACAAGGCCCAGAACTGTCTTACTTGTTTGAGCAGAAAGTTCCTGCAGTTCATCAGCAGCTTCTGTTGGCTATCTAAGGCACTGGAGTCCTCCTATGGAGAATGCAGTGACTTGGTTTTATTGAGAAATCCATTCTACAATTTACATTTCATTCCTTCGCTTTGGAGCTTTGCAGTTTTATCACATGCTTTCATTTTGGATTAATGTTTTCTACAGCTGGCATCACATGGGGAGAAAAATCTCTGTAAAGACTCCTTTTACTTCCAGTGAATATGGAAATGAATGATCTAACCTGTATGAGTATTCATTCTTGAATTGACATAGTTCAAAAAAGATGAAGTTAGAAACCTCAAAGTTGGCTTGTTTCTAGTCTTCATAACACAAGATAAAGTAGTGCTATTATGAATACCTAATTCCAAAATTCTGCATATGTATATAACTATGTTTATGCATTTATGTAGCAATTTCTTTTAAGAAGATTTAAAAATGTGAAATATAGATTGGGATATAAAAGTGAAAGATGTCATGGATATTTTACAGGTTTGAAAAAAATCACAAAATCTTGTTTGTCTAAATATAAATCACAGAGGAGCATATTTTCCCATTCAAGAGATTACTTTCACGATTTAAAAATAGGTATATAAGCATTTTTGAACCACTCTTAACAATTCTTTGAATCCTTTAATATCATAAGTTTCTTGAATCTA
This sequence comes from Chionis minor, assembly GCA_013398295.1. Lineage (NCBI taxonomy): Eukaryota > Metazoa > Chordata > Aves > Charadriiformes > Chionidae > Chionis > Chionis minor. The sequence goes on along the minus strand of VZSF01000024.1, from coordinate 201,217 downwards.
ATGCAGTATTTTTTAATATTAACAGGTTTAATAATAAAGTAATTACAAGAATGTTAAAATATTTACTATGAATATATAATTATATATTTATAATTTATTGCTTCATAATAAATATCAGATATCTTTAATTCTTTAATACATTC
>VZSF01000024.1:51512-194214 GCA_013398295.1 Chionis minor | reverse complement strand
TTGGGTTCCCTCCTGCCCGCCCCCACCCCTTCAGAGCAGCAAGCACAGGGAGCTGATGACGGACCCATTAATCCCTTCTTCAATGCATCAAAGGAAGCCGAAGGGCTGGAAGTCGCTGGGCTCGGAGTCCTGCAGAAAATGCTTCGATCTGCTTTTGGTTTTGTACGAAACTGGTGACTAGGGGCTCTGCTCGCCCCGCCGCCGCCCGCCGGCACCTGGATGCGCTGGCCGCCGCCGCCGCCTTGCCCGCCGCCGCGATGCAACGCTTATGGTGGTGCTGATGGTAGCTCGGGTGTGATGGGATTGAGCCGGCGGTGATTATTTGAAGGCGGTGAGGGAGAGCGAGCGAGAGGAAGGGCTGCTCCGCTCTGCTGTGTGTAGGCTTCGGGATTTTTTTATTTTTTTTTATTTTTTTCCCCCCCTTCTTCTTCTTTTCCTACTTCCATCCTCTCCCCGCCACTGGAAGTCCTCCCGTATCTAAATGGAATTAGTGGAGACCGAAGCCCCTTGTGTAAGGAACAGACATGACCCATGGGCGCAGCTTCCTTCACAGTGAGTATCTCCCCTTTCCCACCCCTCCGGGCTGAGCTCCGTCGCCGGGCACAGGCTCCTGCCTTCCTCTACCTCCACAACTACCGTAACGGGACACCCGGACCTCCGCGGCGTGGGCGTAAACTCGCCCCACGCAGACACGGCAGCCCCTTCCTCGCCACTCTGCAGTGCAGCGGAGGGAGCCGGTGTCTGTCCGCGCTGTGGGGCGAGGAGGATGGTGGTGGGGGGACGGGACACACGCTCCGGTGGGCTGGAGGTTTTCACCTGGGCGCGACGCATCTGATGGCTTTCGGCATGACGGGGGAGAGAGGAGGAGAACGGCCCCCGCCGTCCGCGGCGGTGCGGGGCAGCCCCAGCCGGGGCTCGAACTGGCGGCTTTCGGGCGAGGGGGCGAGAGGGGCAGCGCCGCGGGCGGGGGCGGCCACGGCAGGCGTGGATTCCCGCGGGCTGCGGGGTTGGGGGGGCGGCGGTCCCCTCGGGAGAAATCCACCAGGAGCAGCAGGGAAGCTCCGAAATGTAACCATTACTCGTGGAAGACCCCGTGGGGGGCTCAGCCTGCGTGCACGGGACCCCCTCCCACGCCTCAGTTTTGCAGAGGGCCCACGCTGCGGACGGGGCTTGAGCAGCCACAGTTCCTTCCAACACCTCTCCTTATGCCCACACCTGTAAAACAGGAGTGCTATGGCCGGGTATTGTTTGCCCAACAACTCTTCGCTTAGGCTAAGCCACATCCATGCCAAATCACAGCCTCCATCCAAAGAGCTGCCCGGCCAAGAGATAAATCTCTTAATGTACAGCTTGTAATGGAAAAATGCACCAGTCCAAAAAGATGCAAAGATGTGTAATCAGAGTGGCACTAGAAAGCATGATTATAATTGCACTCGTGATTAGGAGGGAAAGGGGGAGGAGGAAGACAGGGAGAAAGCAACAAGAAATTTAGTGGAAACTTCTTTAAAAATATTCCCAAACCCAGATAATCACAATATTGTTGCCACACTGTCAGAGCTTCCCTGAGTGACAGCTTTGAATGAGTGAAGAGTGCATGACTTTTTTTTTTTTTTTCTCTCTATGAGAAACGCTGTTCTTTTCCTGTGGCTCGAGAAATAAAAAGGCAAGGGGTCACAGAATAAAGCAGAGTGCCTTGATTGCAGAAGCAAAAAATAGTGTTATCCTTTCCTATAATGCCCATAATTTTAATTACTTTCTGGCAATATATAAATTTTGGTGATGCTGGTGTTAATGTCACTAAATCAAGAGGCTTTCTCTTTTTTCGAAATATGGGAGTATTTCCCTCCACATATCCAAATGTTAGATATGGTATGTCCAGAAAAAAACTTAGTCTCTTAGTCTCTTCTTGTCTGTTACATTTTATTTTCAAGATTTTGACTCCTTATTAATAATCAATACTGACATGATGAATCACAAGTATAGCTCCCTGCTTTGGAATAACACAGCTCTGCAACTTGGAAGCATCCTTTCTAGTGGTTATAGCTGGAATTGAAGAGACCTGTGTTTTTTCTGTCGTCTTAGTAATATCTCTGTGACTTGGACAAACTCTTTTTCTTCTCCGAACTTCAATTTTTTCCTTATAAAAAAAGGAGGGGAGAGCTAATAGAGAAAGGTGCTTGAAATGAACCTGTAAGAATCGGATATGAATTGTTATTAATTGCCTAAGAGAAAACATCTATCACATGGGGTTTGTTTAGCTGCTGTGCCTCCTATTCTAGCATCCATAAATTCATGGGCAGAGAGAACGCTGGCAGCTGGCTCCATATTCTGACACTGCTCCACCTTACACTACCGAGAAATTAGGTTTTGACTGGTGAGGATTACAGGCGTAGATGCACTGTGTTCACTGCGTGAAACACAGCTAAAGTAAATGAGCAACTTAGTAAATGGGCAAATCCTTCATTGCCTCCCGATTCTGACACAGCCGGCGGGCAGAGTCCCAGCTAGCACATATTTCCAGAATCCATCCCTGAGGAGAGTAAGGGCATGAATGGTTGGGTAGCATTCAGATCTGAGCAGAAGATGTAATGTTCTCACTGAATGCCCATGACACAGAAGAGTTTTTAACTACCAGCTCTGCCAACATCCATCTCTGTTAGCTGGGGGATTCAAAAAGACACAGGGGCTGTGAGCCTGACCAAGAAATAATGAATATGCTGCCAAACCTTCATTTTCCCAGCACTTCAGCCTTTCCCTGTTTAATAAGGTAGCCATCATCCATGCCTCAAACCCTCTGAGAAGGGTAGAAGGCATAGAAATAGAGATCTCAGTGCCATCAGAATACTGGAAATATGGAGAGACTCGCTTCCTCCAGGGTAAAAATTGCACACAATTTGCAGTATAAAAGCTGAAAATGATGCAAGCACCATTTCTGAAAGGATCATTTAGGTAGCTGGTTAGTAGCTACCTTTTTTGTGTCTCTTGGGGATAAGAAGAGGAAAGTATGCCATTCAATTACATTTGTTAAAGACCACAGGTTCATCAATTCCTCATCATAGTCAACAATATAAATGGCAGCTGATCGATCCAAAATAGTCAGAATAAACACACAACTTCATCTCCCCTTTAACTTTAGTGCAGCGTGTGCATTTTGTCTGGGCTTAACGCCAAACTAGCTGGGGTCAAAACCCCGGGCATTCCAGGAACCGATGGATCTGTTCTCTTTTGCTCTTGCTACCCCACCTTCTGCAATAGCCAAAGAAGATATGGGTGATGACAAGAAAGTCAGTGCATGATTTCTTCTTCAGGTAGCTAGCTAGTCACTTTGATCTTCCCAAGCAGTCTCATTACAACTGACTTAGAGTGTTTGCCTCTTAGCCTTTTCTAGTTAAAATGTCATATTTGGAAACCCCCAGAAACTCAGGAATTAGCTTCAGGTTAAAGTCCGTCTAAAAAAGGCCACATTTTTTCCCAAGAAGAACAGCTATCCTATCACAGTTAGAGATGGGAAATTTCTCTTTCTAAATTGGGCTGCAGAGTCACTGCAGCACAAAGCAACATCCTCTTGACAAGTAAAACAAACTAGATTAATGAGACTGTTAAGCACACACAATAATTTACTTCACTGGGGATTTACAGATGCTTTGATAAATGGGAAGAAGCCAACCCCTCACTTCTTTTGGAGCCCCAGTACTCATTTTCCAATTTTATTATGCCATAGTGAGAGACGTAAGTGAGACCGGTGGCACTGAAACTTAGCAGGCCTTTTCTCCCTCTCTTAAAATCAGCCACTTTTCTATTACTGGCTCAAAGTATGATTATATACATAAGTATTGGTAAAATGTTTTTCTCTAATATTAAAAAAAAATAGGAGGGAAACATCAGTGCCTGGAGATTTTGTTTTAAGCCCAAAAGATCCCTTTATGTGGATATATTTACAAAGATAAATACTTAGAAGGACAGATTACAAAGAAACTTGTTTATACAAAATGTGCAATTTAAAGATGCAAGTAAACATGAAACTTTTTTTTACAGTAATTCTATTTAACTTGTATTCTTGTAAGATAGATGATTACAATTGATTTGATTGCAGGCACTATCACACTGTGGTATCTAATACATATTTCTCTTTCAGTTGTAGCAAGTCTAATCATTCTACATTTGTCTGGGGCAACGAAAAAAGGAACAGGTATGTAAACTTCAGACATTTTTTCAGACATTGTATTCTAATCTAAAGTATGGATCTGAGTTGTTAGTTTGGTCCTTGAAATTTTTTGCAGTTTGCCTACTTCCAGTGTTTGTCCTTTGTTCATTTGTTTTGAGCATTAGTGTGCCTGTATGCACACAAAAATCTGGTGGTACTTTTTTTAACAAGTTAGTGATCTGATCCACAGGTAGATCTGACTAAAGGCTCAGCCCGACTCTTAACTAAAGACTGTAAAGTGCCCCACTTTCAAATTGGGATGTTCAGTTTGGGCATTGAACTATCTACCCTTAAGATCCTTTTACAGTCCCTGCAGGCCTGAATTAATTACAGGAAATTAGAATCCGTGTTGTAGTTTGCTTGGATACAGACCAGGAAGAAAGATAAATGCTTGCAGAGCATAAGGCAGCTCTCAGGTGGTTAAAATCATCCTTGAAAGGTGCCTGTCTTCCTCCACTGGTCATAGAAGGGAGCCTCAAACAACTGGGCTCTACGCATCAGAGGCTTGTTACGTGGGACACTCCTTGGATATAGATACCTCATTCAGAACAAAACACGGGAGTCCTCTTCAGACACCTGTATGAGGTCTGGAACCTACTGTCCTTGCTTTTAATACAAGCTTAGGTGTTTTTCTCTCGAAATAATCCATCTTCTTTTAGCCTACTTGTTAAAGCATGATGCCCGGGAAATGATCCTTCATCTTCTTCAGCCTGAGCAGACTCAAACCTTTATCTCCAGACTCTCTGCCAATGCGCAGAAGGGAGTGCAAGAGTTTCAGGGCTAGGAAGAAAGCAAACAAGAAGGTCTGACTCTGCTTTCTGATGATTTACCTAGGAGGAGGAAAGTTCTGGGCTGTGATTCCTGGCCTCAGAGCTATTTATTAATTTTACAGCAAATAGCAAGATAAAAATAATCTATGAACCAGAATCCAGGAATTTCTCTGTCTATCTCTGTCTGGTGAATACAGAGTCAACCTGCTGCAAATTTAAAACAATTCATATATTCTATCACAGTTCTGTGGTTTTTTTCTTGATTTTGTGACTCCGATATATTCCTGTATTACGGCACATAGCTCACTTGTAGAGCACATGCCTTTTGAGATATACCAGTTGGAAACTCCTGCCTCCCACTTCTCAAGCATGTGCTTTCCCTATAAGGTTGTTACTTAAAAAGCAATGTAAGTGTGTCTTTCCCCAGACATCCAAGCCTCTTCTCTGTTTTGAAAAAATGTTTTGAATAAGAATACCCCTAAAGAACAGCCTTGTTTTCCCCCAGGTCAATGATCATACTCTTAATCTCAACAGAAAAAAGCTGAGGCCTCAAACAGAAGGGACTATTTTATTCTGTAAGAGAGTTCTAAACATCACAGGGACATAATAATTTGTGAGCTAATTATTATCACATTAATGCTTAATGTGATCATTCCACAGAAAAACAGACTACTTCCGAAGGACAGAAACCAGTGCAGTGTGGAACTTGGACAAAATATGCAGAAGGAGGCATCTTCACTTCTCCCAATTACCCCAACAAGTATCCTCCTGACAGAGAGTGCGTCTACATTATAGAAGGTGACCCGCAGAAGAATCTTCATATTCTATCAGCTGTATTAAAAAAAAAAAAAGTGTTTTCTTTTATTACATGTGAAGCGTAGGTAAAAACTATACAATCATGATAAATCTTTTCAAAACACAAGATTTAGAGAAGCTCTATCTCTGCACTTTTTTTTTTTTTGGTAAAAAAATTAAAAATTTTGTAGAGCATACTAAGAAGTACTGGAAAATACTTTATTAATTTCCTGACTTTACTCAGAAATTAGTTCAGGTGGTAAGTATGCATGAGTCACTTTGTAATAAACACAGCATAATTTATTTCAGGATATTCAGAGAATGAATAGAAACTAAAATGTTGTAATATGACAGAAGAAACAATATTTTAAAATTAGTTTAAAAAGTGAACACAGGAAATGAAAATGTTTTTGACTTTGTTCAGGTATTTTAAACTTATCATAACTGAATCAGGGATGACAAGCATAGCTAGGCAACGTACAGTAAAGAAAGTCATACAGAAAATATCCATATAGTGAGTGTAAAAAATTATTTTCCATCCAAGTGTTCATGAGTGTTAGGGTTTGAGAAAAGCCATAACATTTTATTGTTGTTTAGACAATTATTCTCTCACCCGATGACCCCTCCCCACCCAGGAAGGGGAATCAGAAAGAAAACAAGGAAACCTGGAAGTTGAAAGGTAAACAGATTTAATAGGATAGAACTAGATAATTAACAGTACTAACACTAAAGAACCCATATTGATCCCGATACCCATATATACTATATAAGGATTATACTCAGCCAACTATATCAGTAGGAAGCTGTGCACTCCCAGCAGTGGACAGTAAATGTCAGACACTGCAAATGCTAAAGCTTTGGGAGGAAGGGAAGGCCTCAGGTGTCCAGCACCGGGGCAAAAAGTCCTCTGGATTGCCGCCATCAAGGGAGAGCCATCACAGGGAAGAGCCATCAAGGGGGAGTGAACTTCGCAGCAAACTTTATAATTTATATTGACTGTGACATTCATGGTATGAAATAATCCTGTTGGCCAGCTTGGGTCAAGTGCCCAAGTCTTGCTCCTCCTCATCCCTGCACCCAGCTAACTAAAAAAACTGAGACCTTGAAACCCACACGAATTCAGACACTAGAGTCTTCCAAAAATACAGCTTTCCCAAGCAATGGAAGAGAAAACAGTCCTGTGTTGCTCAAACCAGGACAATGAGAAATGAAAATAGATTAAAAAAACCCCTAAAACTAAAACCAAACCAGAAAAGAATAAACATTAACAGCAAACAACTGTAAGACACAGTTTTTAAAGAGTAGACAGTTGCAGGAATGGAAGTTCTTTAAGAAAGCCTAGAGGTGCATTACGAGAATGTTACATGGTTTCTTTTCATCAATCCTAGCAAAATGGATGTTGAAGGGATTGTTGTAAAAATGAATTTGTGGAAAGTAATAGAGATTAGATACTGCCAGAGCTTAGTAGCAGAAGAGATGAATCAGGTACAGAATGGTAAGTCATTGGAACCAAGAAGATTCATTCATGAGTGGTGACTACATACAGAATACAACACTGCGAAATACAACACTGATACTTGTTCTGCCCACGCTTAGTTGAACAGAATTATTAACTACAAATGATGGAATCAGGAATTATAGAAATATTTATTTTACTAAAAATGCAGGTTGTTCCAAGAGAGATTTGCAAAGATGTATAGCTAATTCAAATTGAATTAGCTGCTTTACAACCCCCCATTAGGCACTTACAGAAACCAGTCTGTCTTTCCAAATCTAGTTCTGAGTTACTAAAATATATATATATCATAAAAATCTTCCAGGGAAATGATGGATAGTAAATGTTAGGAAAAAAAATCACAGCAAAATGACTGAATTCTCTGAATTCCACTTCAGTGCTAGGTAGCCTGACTGAAGTCAGAAGTAAAGAGGTGATTATAAATCATGGAGTCAAACAAGCCCCTTAAAGAAAATTTATGCTTGTCTAGTGTTCCCTCTTGAGTCCAGAATATAAGCAGATGTATGGTAAACATTTACATTCTTTCATGGTTTAGTAATTGATTTAAAATAAAAATAAAATGGAAAGAAAAAAGATAAATGTGTAGATTTAATATGTACTACTTAGTGTTATATTTTTGTTACACTTATGTTGCTAGATCCAGGTCTTTTTTGCATATATTAATCAAACTATCTTTCTAACATTCCTGGGAGACTGGGAAGAAGTAAGCCTATTTTGTCTTTAAGGAGCTGAAACAGAGATGTTTTTTATCACTGAAGAGAAAGGCTGTGGAAAAAAAGAAATAAAAAATAACCTTGTTTGTAAATCTAGTCCAATATCTCAGGCCATAAGGTGCAATGTAACTTCTATCTTAGTAAGAAGGTGTCTGAAAGACTTTGATTGTAAAGACCTTTGTATTTATTATATTAGCTAATTACTTATAAAAATGTAGTTAATAAACTGAAAGGTGAAAGCCTGATTTGGAATAGCTCAAATTGGAAATTTTAAAGAACAATTTAGAAGGGAAAGATTTAGTCAAACAGCTTCTATGATGAAGGTGAAATTCCATGTTGACAAGTTTGGAGCAATGTATATTAGAAACAATAATCCAAATTCAACAAACATATTTTAGGGGAAAAAATCAATCTGGCAAAAACCTGTTGCACATAACTTGTTACAAAACCAGTATTTTCTGCTTCCTGTCCAGCCATAATCAACAGTTTGGATTGTACCAAGGAATTTTGAAACCCATGATGACAGCAGCTCTGTCGGTATCTAACTTGATGAGAACCATGCATATTTTGCATTTTCAGCTCTGATCTCCCCCTGTCCATTTCTATCTTCTAAAAAGATCAGGCATAGTAAAGTCTGAGAAATGTCACAAAAATAAACAGAGATACAGCAAGATATCTGAGCAATGATATTTTTAAAAGTGGCAGTTTTCAAAACAGGCAAAATGAAAAACACGCAAGGACAACAAAAATTACTTTCTAAATTAGAGACTTTTTTTTTTCATATTTATTCTTTTTACAAAACATAAAAATGGCAGAAAATGATAAAGAAGGCTAGCAAATGAAAACCTTTCCCCTAATCTTTTATATCCTGTGGAACTCATTGGCAGTTAAAGGATTGCAAAAAAGGGATTAGTTATTTTACTAATAATATCTCTGAGGTAGGATAACAATCTACAGAGTGAATATTCCTTGCTAATCCAGGGCATAAGCATCCATTCAATTTTAGAGTAAGCCAGAATCATCTTTATATGCATCTTATTCCTATATTTATTAAGATTCCAACATGCTTTGAATAGCTTCTGGCTGGTGTTGAATACCAAATACCAAACTAGAGGGACTGTCAGTATGATCCATAATAGCATTGCCACATTGCTATCTCCCTTTTGTATGTCTTAGAGAGTTCTGCACACCAGGACTGCGTATACCATACTGACAGCTGTGTGATATGAGTTTAAATATGTATGTGAATCACCAGGTTCCTGCCTGCCTGCCTGCTTTCTCTCCAATTTTTGCTATCAAAAACAGTCTAAGGCAAATTCTGATGGCTTCCCTCAAACACAATTCCTACTGACTTTAATGGACTTCAGTGAGGACTCCAGCACGTAGTATTGTAATAATATTGAATTTCATCTCATGATACAATTTTTTTCCCCACGTTGTCGCTCATCTTAAATTTATGCAAGCCTTTTATCATTTCAAAATTACTTTGGTGAAGTAAAGGAGCTGGCAAAAATTGCCATGATCATAAACTCTGAGTTTCTGAAAGAGAAGAGGATTTCTGAACTGCAGAAGCTTCTGTGCTAGCAAAGGCATAAGCAGATCAAACAGCTAGAAGTTCCTTTTCCTTTTCCTTTTCCTTTTCCTTTTCCTTTTCCTTTTCCTTTTCCTTTTCCTTTTCCTTTTCCTTTTCCTTTTCCTTTTCCTTTTCCTTTTCCTTTTCCTTTTCCTTTCCCTTTCCCTTCCCCCTTTCCCTTTCCCTTTCCCTTTCCCTTTTTTTTCCTTCTATTTTAACACTAATGATAATTAACTGTTGGAACAACTGGGAATTTTAACGTCCAGATTGGATGCCCTTCTAAAAGAAATCCTTCAGGTCATCTGTAAGTCATGGACTCAGTAAAAAAATTGTTACACTATAGAAGAGCTTCTGCCTTTCAAAACGCATTGAGAATTTGTTCTCCCTTTCATTTTTTTTTTTTTTTTTTTTTTAATTTCAGACTTATTGGGCATATATAAAACGTAGGAAATAGCTGAGTGTGCGTATTAAATTCCCTGTTGGACCAAATTTGACCCTTGTTTCTCACATTTATGACTCTAATCTGGCAAAATTCACAGCTGCCCAGAATAACCATAGTAGTAGCAGTATTAGCCTTTGCCAGGCTGCAGAAAATTTGACATGTGTGCTCCAAAGGGAAATTTGCACAGATTTTGTATGAGCAAAGGCTTTTGTTTGTGCTAAAATATTTGGGGAGTGGGATAGCCATACTTTATACAATATATCTTGTTTTGGAAATATATTGGTTTGGAAATCCTGTAAGTGAAATACTTGCAAGAATTTAATCATTCTTCATTATTTAATAATTAAATGCGTGTTTATAAATATAAGTATGGACTAGAATTCTTTTATGGAGATATGAAATTAATCTTCTACTTTCTGTTTGTGGACATTTAGACTTAGGTCTCTTGAAGATCTTCCATGTTTTCACCAAAGACTACTAAACTCTTTAATCCTACATATTTCTCAGCTGTTAGAAAATGGTCACAGATCACAGTATGAAAAATCTGTTTGAAGTACTTTTGTATTTCACAGTGATTTTTGTGTTCAAAAAGTTTTCATCAAAACAAAGAAAGAATCCTCTTTTAAAAGGAGGCTATAGGCGGCTTTCTTATCAATAATAGCTGGACAACAAGAAAGACCAAGGATTATTGAAAACTATTAGTACTGTAGCAGCTCAGATAGATGGGGGTGGGCGTTGAGTTCAACGTCTCATTCCCATGCAGCCTGCTAAATTGTAACAGATTTTTTGCTTAACTTCAGCTGTCAGTTACACAGACTTAGAGGCTGATCAGAATTAAAACCTTAATTGTATGTTTTTGTTACAACTGTTCTTCTACCATGAGTTGGAACCCAATGCCACGTTTTTTCACTGAATGTAAAATCTCAAGACAGCACTTGTGTAAGATAATTAGATGAAAAATATGACAAGACATGCAAGTGTTAAGTAGTCTTTCCATGGTATTAAACATTTTTAAAGAAAGATAATTAGAAGATAAATATGGAAGATTTTTAAGATTTGAAGTAAAATAATTTTATGAGACAGCCTCAATATATTTCATTTGGACTTAACAACTTTTCATGATGATGTAGCTACAGAAAAAGTTCTGAAGATGTGAATGGGCTTTAGCTGTGAATAAGGATACCAGAAATGACCACTTCATCCCTCCTTTTCTGATTAGATGGCCCAATTCCAATCCAGTCTGGAAGAAATGCATATTCTGGGCTTTTTGTCTGTTTGTTTGGTTTGGTTTTTCATAGCTATACATACATTATTATCAGTCATTATTCAGGACTTGTTCTCACTGTATTTCTGTAAGGTTTACTGTGACCACTTTTGCAGACTTCGTTACAAAAGCTGTGGCACAAGATGCATATTTAGACAGTATCTGCTTGTTTTACCTTGCATTTGGCAAACAAACACTTTGCTAGAGCCAGAGTATAAGTCTGAAACAATACCTTTTTGCTAGAAGCAAGTTAAAGTTGGGAGTTTGAATTGTGTGTTTTCATCTCTTGTGGTCATTTCCAGTAAGATTTGAATAATTTTGTTTCTTCGGTAAATTATAAAAAACAAACTATTTAACCTTTGACTCTAAATATCGTACACGATGAAGCACGGAGGTGCATCTAAAAGCACATGATGAAAAGGTGTATGGAGGCATGTAAAGCACCCCTTCCTCCCTTTGCTCAGTCTGTTGTGATTGCCACAGTCGTCGCAGTTAACAGAAACACAAAGTGTTGCATTCCTTGGGAGAGTTAGGAGAAAGGACCTCATCCTGTTTGGACTAGCTTGCAGACCAAGCTGAGACACAGGCAGTACATATGCTAATATCTAAAATAGGTCAGGAAATGTTCATTGGCCTTAAGACTGATAGGCACAATCACACATGGACAGATTAACTCCTTTCACCTTCCCGGTCAAGAGTACAGATGGAAACTGTTTGCTGTGAATGGTCCTTGACTGATGTGAACCACCACATCATACCTAAGAACAGGTTTTGGTGATTCTGACTGGCATGGCCAGAATGATGCCAGGAGGAGATTTTAACCTTTAAGGAGTGTGAATAGTCAGTGGCCTACCCTGTAAACTCATTCCCCAGCCTTGTTTTATTTAGCACACAGAAATGGTGCTAATGAATAGTCAATGCTCCATTCTTAAGGTGGAGCGGCGTCTCCAAGCAGGAGAGCTGAGTGGGAAAATAAAAACTCTTCCTTGAATGTTCCTTGAGCTGATGTGATTTTCTCAGACTCTCTAGCAAGAGCTGAGCTTCACTAAGAACAGCCTCACCTTGGCTGTTAAAAAATGAATAAAAGAAGAGAAAACCATAGCAGTATTCTTGTCCATGTGAGATTCAGAGTGCTATATGGAGGTTGTGGAACTTGAGCAGTCTTTTCTCAGGCTGTGCTTTTACCAAGTCAATAGATCTCATGTGTAACTGTAGGCCCGACTCTCTTTTACCCACAGACTCATGTTATATTATGCTGAGGGTATAAATGGCTTTAAAGCTCCTTTTCAAAATCATATCAAATGACCCACCTATAACTCAGAGGGGTCCTCATGCACATTTTAATCATGTGTTACACAAGTCTTGGATTCAGAGAACACCTGTTAAGGGTTTAAATGTGAGACAACACTTGTAAGCATCCTCTTAGTATGAAATGCAGTAGTGAAGTCCTAACACAGGAATTTTATAGAGGACAAACGTGTTATGTTAATGGATTATACACAAGAACAATGGCATAGACCTTTTTTGAAGCAGGTATCTCTTCGTTGCTGTGGAAAGCAGAGCAGCCACACACTGTGGTATGGTGCAGTCTGACACTAATAATACTAACAGAATTCATCTTCTTATCTACTTTCCAACATTTAAACATTACAAAAAAGCTTAGGTACGTTAATAGCATAATATTTGAATACTGAGTAAATAGGACTTTCAAGTTGTAGTAGCGTTCTTAAGATGACCTAAAGCGTTTCCAGGATGAAGTTTCTGATACCTGACTGCAGTCCCTGGGTGAATGATGAGTAGTTCCCAACAAATCTCCTTAAATAGGGTAAAAGCAAGGTACAATTCTGGATTGAAAGGTGTTGATTGCTCTATTCTGTACTAGTATTTATTAGTTAAATTTAAATCAATATTTATTATAAATATGTGAAGACAAGGGTAGAAACATCTGAATAAAATCCGTCAATGATGTATTCCAGCTTTCACTACAAGCTAAAAGATCTACTTTGGTCTTCAGACCTCTGCAATAATAACATTAGTAAGATCTTCTTCATGAGCTTTATTATCTGATTTTACTTTTGTAAGTTTTTTCCACACTTTTAAAGTAGTTTCATTTCCATGATCTGTGAATTTGATGCAATTATATGTAAGGTTTTAGGGTTTGATTTTGCTATTAAATTTGTATGGGCACAAAGGTCTCAAATTTCCTATAAATTTGCTATAAATATAGCTATTAATGCTATAAATAACAACAAGCCAATAGTAAATACTTTCCTAAATGTGGATTTCTTCAAATTGAGAGCAGTAGGTAAAGTTTCTTTCCTAAGTTAAAATAAATATTTCAGTAAATATGAATCACCCAATTATGTTAACATTGAATGTAAAGCTATCAAAATAATCTTTTTTCTCAAATAACCTGTGTTATTAACTTACTTCTTCAATGTTTCTCACAAACTGAGGCTGTATTTATTTACATGAAATAGTTGTAAATGGGATCCGACTGTGTGCTCTTATGTAAAGATTGTAAGATTTACCTAATGTCTTCTTATTTAGTTCATTTTAAATAGTCTCTCTTCCTAAGTGATGACCTCATCCCAAAAGCTGTAATTTAAAACATTTCAAAATACATAATAGATTGCGGTTCTGGTCACACTGATAGTTTTCCTATTATTCCTGGAGAAAGAAGTGCAAGGATACTGACTGCTGGAGTGGCAGCGGTTTCCACATTAAGCTTGTGCACTTGGTTTGGAGTTTGATCTTCCATGTTTTATTGTGAAAAGAATGGCAACTCAGGCAAAGCTCATAACAATTTCAACCTCTTCTAATATGTGTAAAGTGTAGGACACGATCCCATGAGAGGCACAGTGTGCAGTGACACAACAAACCCTTGTCTTAGCAGAAGGCTTTGTCAGCAAAAGGCTGTATCTCACCACAATCTGTACGCTGAAGGCATATATTTTTTGCCATGGACAGGATTAAGCAGAGGAACAGCACACCCCAGGGATGCTGAAGCTCTTAAAATTTGTAGATAAAACCATGATTTTTTTTCTTCTTTTAAGAAAATACTATAGTTCAACCAGTAACCATTTTGCTTTATGCAGGAGATGCCAGGGAATATTTTTGGATATCATTCTTTTGGAGATCATTCTGACTGCCACTAGCCTTAGTATCTATGAATAAAGATGGGGTTTTTTTCTGTCTAATAAAGTGGTCACTATAAAGTTTCTTTGAGGTTTTCAGTAGAATATTGTTTTCTCTTTAGTTAAACATTATTTTTTCTTCATCTGTATCTAGTTTCTCAAGTGAGAATTCACTACACTTGTCCTTATGTTTCAAATGAGATGATAAGTAATTCTAAGTATAAGCAATTATGCTCAAGCCTGTCATTAACTGCAATGCATATAGGAACAGAATTTGTCCTTCTTACTATAGCACAGTTCTCATCAGGTTTTTTTTCACCTTTGTGAACAGTAGGTAAGAAAGTAATCTGATTAACATTCTACCCCCTTCCCCAATATAAGAAAACCCTGGTTTTCCATATGCACAAGTTTCTTAGAAAGATTTTGTGTTTGAACCCATTGTTCCTAAATTGTATTTTGCTTACATCATAGATATCTCTCTTAGTTTTGCTAAGAACTGCTGTTATGAGCACTTTTTCAAAGGAGAAGAATAGACAAGTAAGCTGCTGGTGGTAAAATCTATAAAAACATAGATGTACTAATTTTCAAACAGATTTTAAAGCAGAACATTAAGATGCATACAAAATGGATATATTTGATTTACTTTAATTTTGTTTAAGGTTTGAAGAGTCCTGGTTTAGAAAATAATAAAAATTATTTTCTTTTAATTTCTAGCTGCCCCTAGACAATGCATTGAACTACACTTTGATGAAAAATATTCCATAGAGCCTTCTTGGGAGTGTAAATTTGACCATATTGAAGTACGAGATGGACCTTTTGGCTTTTCCCCAATCATTGGACGTTTCTGTGGACAGCAAAATCCACCTATGATAAAATCCAGTGGCAGATTCCTATGGATTAAATTTTTTGCTGATGGTGAGCTGGAATCTATCGGGTTTTCTGCTCGGTATAATTTTACACCAGGTGAGTACAAACCATCACACTTTTTGATAGAAAAAGTTTAGCATAGTAATTTTGCTAATGATGTATAATTGTGCTGTTGAATAATATCTGTAACTGGGATTATGTTTATTATCAAGGAAATTATCAACAGATAGGAAAATGATAGACAATATAGATAGATCTTTTGCATATCAAGTAAAGCTTATTCACGGAAGAACATTTCAATATAGTTTTGTTCAACATGTATATATTCAGCCTCTGCAGTTTTTAAAATAATTTTCAACCAAATTCTATTAGAGAAAATCATTCAAAATGTTTCATGGGAAGTTATGTGTTTTATGCTTGATTGTTAGACTGCAACTTTTCTTTCAAAATGATCATTGATAAAGTATTCTAATAAAAAAATGTAATTATCTCAGGAAATTTCATCATTGCTTTTCCACTTCACCAATCATTTCTCCAGCTGAGGAGTGGAATAGTTCTCCCTTTTCAATAAAGCTAACTATTACAAGTATTGTCAGAGGAAGTGTGAGGTTCAAATACTAAAATGTATTAAATATTTTTCTAAAAAAGATGTAAATCTTAATTGTAATTGTACAATTATTCTTTGTCACTTTTTAAATTTAATTAATTAAAGTAAAACAGAATTCGTACTCACACTTTCCATTAATTCCCCTCCTAGCCCCACTTATTAACAAGAGATTGCTGATTTCAAATTTCATTTTTGGCTGCAGCTATACTATGCTGCATTGCATTGCTGGATTTGACGTAGTTCCGTACCTTCTTATGTATTGAGTGATGAGTCATACCTTAATATAGCTCGCTTTAAAGCACTGTAATTATTATGTAATTTTGTCAATTATGTCACTATTGTTTCAGCTAAATTGTTGTATTAGGTGGAACAATAGTCTTTGGAATATCTGCTAAAATTAACAGGACCCAAGTTCTACTTGCTTAAATATTACAGTAGCATCATAGAAAATAGCGTCATAGAAAATAGCAGGACAACTCTATGCGGTTTTCTTTCCCTAATGTAAGGAAAATAGTTACAGAATTACCCAGGATAGTTCAATTTTCTTTTAAGTCAAAGATACTGTCTTTCAGAGAGTAAACATATTTAGATGGCTCAAAGAGCAACAGAACACAGAATTTCTGAAGCAAGTAACCTGATAGTCAGATATATCTATCATAAATGCAAAGAAAAAGGGTGAAATGTTAATATATCCACACATACTTATCTCTGAAAAACAAGTTAAATTTATATCTCTTATTTACCATGGCTCTGTGGGATTTTGCCATGTTTCTCCCCACCTCCGCCAAAATTTCTTTGCTTTAGATTTCATGTCCTTCTTGTTTCAAAGGGTTATGTTCATAGCACAATCTGCAGCTTATTCTGTCTAAAAAACTCTCAAGTGAAAAACAATTTTGTGGGCTGTTTTTTATCCTTCTTCTTTTTCTACTGATGTAAGGTGGATTTCTACACAGAGATCAATGCTGGTAAATTGCTATAGCAGCATAAATTATTCCACACTTCAGGTGGAATAGCTATGCCTTTTTTCTTTCTTTTTTTTTTTTTTTTTTCCTCCATAGATTTCAATAGGAAGCTCTGCAACTGGTAGAGGGTTTCTAGGAATATTGGCCAAAATGAGAATATGATTAATCTGACAAGTGAAAAATAGCACTACTGCCTCCTTGATCACCTGTGACAGAATGCAGTTCTCATTCTTGACCAGTCCTTTATTATATAGGCATAAATAGCTGTCCCTGCCCATGGCAGAGGGGTTGGAACTAGACGATCTTTAAGGTTCCTTCCAACCTAAACCATGCTATGATTCTATGATAGGGTTGGACATTTTGAGATTCGTTGTCCAAACATGTACAGTGGGAGGGGTCACTGTCAACTCGTCAAAAACAGTGATGGCTTTCAAGGGGGTATAAAAGAGTAGCATAGAGAAGAATTGCCTCCTGACATTATCACCCACACCATCTACATTCCGCTCGTGTAGTGACAATTTATGAAATAAAAATGTGAATGAAAGAGAGATCAGAAGAAAATTTTCTGCTAACTTGTCTTTAAAGAACATCAAGAAAATGAACCAAAGCAAAGACTCATTGGGAAACTATTGGTGTCTAGAGCAGCTGAACACACTCAGGGGAGGTGCATTTTGTTGCATGTGATGGATCTCTAGCAGTACATTCTGCCTAACTGCAGCCTGCATAGGAGGCTTTCTCCATCCCAGTGACAAGCACAGCAGAGTTATTTCTTTAGTACCAGCAATCTTTGATGTTCCCCACATGTGTGGTCCCCGCCCACGCCTGAAATGTTCCTCAGCTGCTACTTTTGCATTTGATATCTTGATGGAGGCTCTGGTTTGTTGATAAAGACAAGAAATGTGATGTTGAATCTGTGGGTGTGTGGCAAGATTTAAAAAAATAATTAAGTAAAGTTGACTAAATTGAAACTGCAGCCATTTATTATTATTTGAATTGTACTTGGAGAAGCAGGGAAAGAAATTATTTACCATATCTCCATGGTGTACAAAAATAGCTAACTGGATGAAGTTAAAAAAAATAAAATCAATTAGGGTATCAGGAAAAATGTTCCAATGAAAGTCTATTAGTCTGTGCAAATGGAAAGAGCACTGCCACCTGAGGCATTTTAAACCTAGTTTGGACTAAGTTCTAAAAAAAGAAATTATGTAGAACAATCCTAAGGAATAGACTAATACTTTGCATTTATTAGAACTCTTCTGTTTAATAATTTGACTCCTTAGTACTGGAATTGTTGGAATTCCATCCATCGATGCAAATAGTCTGTGGAGCTTCAGTAGTTTCTCAACAGGCTGGGGTTTCAGGGATCTTGAAACAAATATAGTTCTCTCAACATAAATTCTGTTGCATTTAAATAGATTTTTTTTTGAAGCACTTTTCAGCACTCTAAAAGGTAAGATCTAGCAGAAGAAACAACTTTAATGACAAATCCAGAACAACACACAAAACCAACGCAAGCACACCCAGTAAGTGGTAAAACTATTGAAAATTTTACAAAAAAAGTTTATTATTGAGAGGATAATTTAGGCTTTCATTTTTGTAATTTTATAAATTATAGGGTTAAGCAAGATGTGGCTGAATGAAGCTGCATATATGGTGTAAGGATCGACTATTTTAAATATCAAAACTCTGGGTTAAGGAAAGAAGTTGTCTTTGTCTTCTATATTATTACAGCTAACTACCAGTAATAACCAGATGTAATTTGGAAGTAAATTTTCAATCATTTTGTATACATAAGAGTTTATAAGCAAAACAGAACATATTTACTCTTTATGTACTACTTTAATTTTATTTTTTATTGTTAAATGTTGATTAACTGATCATTTCTAAATGGAACTATCTGAACCTATGAAACCTTCATAAATGTATACAACTATTTTGTTGTTTTTTGGCAAATATCATCTATAGAAGAAATAACATATCAGATTACAATATTTTCTGGTTGCTCTGCTTCATTTTGAATGCAATATGATTGGCTAGGGAGACACAAGAGACAAATCAAATGATAATTCTTTCTTGCTCTTGTTTTGTCATTCTTTGGACCAATGAAAGGCCTACAGCTGAAATGTCATTTCACATCTCTGGGTCTTTAGACTCAATCTGTTGCCTTCATTTTTCCCAAAAAGTTATGTCTCATGGTGTTGAATCACTGTTTCATGTAGAAAAATTCAAGTATTACTTAAAGAGGACATATGCTTGAAAAGCATTCTTTAAAGTGACTCAATTTTTTCGTGTATCCAGACAGAGAGGATATGTTTATTCAAGCTTTCTTACTCAGCTAGAATAATCAGATTTCTGTTTATCCTGGTCCCTGATTTTGCAGGACAGTGGCTTAAGATAGCATATCATTACTTTCAGTTCCTTAGTAGAAGCCATCTGTGTTTTTATTTAGCCTCATTAACATGAAGATCAGTGAGTAATGTTTTCTGTTCAATGGCCTGATAATGGAAAAAGAAAAAAAATACTCTTATGTCCTGAAAAGTGGAGTGTAAAACACTGTCTAATCAGAATAATGGTACTTTTACATCTCCATTGCAGTGATACAAGCAGCTGTAGAATGTCAGAGTAATAGAATAATGACATCATCTATCTTGAGGGAAAAAACAACCACCCAAATTCTTCCTGATTGGTGAATTTCCATTATTTTAAGACTGATGAAAAATTTATTGTGAATTTATTAAATTCAATAGCAGTTTTAAAGAACTTAGATAAGATATTGTCAGATCATTTTGCCATCTAATGTCCATGTCCTCCCACGTGTGTATTTAAGGAAGTGGTATTTCCCAGTCACCTGGGACAGCTGAATACTTATGTATTCTTGCTCACTTACTTTTATATATTTGTTTATTTATTTTCCTGTTCTCTCCTGAACTTGGTCCAACTGCTTCTAAATTAACATCAACAATGACAACAATTTGAATCACTGAATCATAGAGCAGTTTGGGTTGGAAGGGACCTTTAAAGGTCATCTAGTCCAACCCCCCTGCAACAAGCAGGGACATCTTCAACTGTGTCAGGTTGCTCAGAGCCCCGTCCAACCTGACCTTTATTATTTCCAGGCATGGGGCATCTACCACTTCTCTGGGCAACCTGTTCAAGTGTTTCACCACCATTATTGCAAAAAATTTCTTCCTTATATCTAGTCTAAATCTAGTCTCTTTTAGTTTAAAATCATTACCCGTTGCCTTATTTCTACAAGCCCTACTAAAGAGTTTGTCCCCATCTTTCTTATAAGCCCCCTTTACAGAGGGCCACAATAAGGTCTTCCTGGAGCCTTCTCTTCTCCAGCCTTTTCTCATAAGAGAGGAAAGCTTTTTCAAAGCTTTGGATCCTTTTTGTGGCCCTCCTCTGGATTTGCTCCAATAGGTCCATGTCTTTCCTGCACTGAGGATTCAGAGCTGGATGCAGTTCTCCAGGTGGTGTCTCACCAGAGCAGAGGGGCAGAATCACCTCCCTTGACCTACTGTCCCTGCTTCTTTCGATGCAGCCCAGGATAGGATTGGCTTTTTGGCCTGCAAGCACTCATTGTCGGCTCATTTCCAACTTTTCATCCACTGGTACCCCAAGTCTTTCTCAGCAGGGCTGCTCTCAACATGTTCATCCCCTAGCCTGTGCTCATACCAGGGGTTGCCTCAACCCAAATGCAGGACCCTGTACTTGGTCTTGTTGAACCTCATGAAATTCACACAGGCTCACTTCTTGAGCTTGTCCAGGTCCCTCTGGCTGGCATCCCATCCCTCAGTCATGTCAAGTGCAATGTTCAGCTTGGTGCCATCTGCAAACTTACTGAGGGTTCCACTCAATCCCACTGTCTATGTCATTGATGAAGATATTGAACAGTACTGGTCCCCCTACAGACCCCTGAGGGACACCACCTGTCACCAGTCCCCATCTGGACATTATGCCACTGACCACTATCCTCTGGATGTGACCATCCAACCAATTCCTCATCCACCGAACAGTCCACCTATCAAAGCCATATCTCTCCAATTTAGAGAGAAGGATGTTGTGGGGGACCATATCAAAGGCCTAACAGAAGTTCAGATAAATGACATCCATAGCTCTTCCTTTGTCCACTGATGTAGTCACTCCATCATAGATGGCCACTAGGTTGATCAGGCAACCAACTTGTAATCTAGTTACATTTTCTGAGAAACGGTAAATAATCTCAGAGCCATGTGACTTTGAATGAGTCAATCTTTTTCCTTTGGTATCAGAGTAGGTTTGAAATTATAAGAAATTACTCATTGTAACTCCTCTTTTAAACTTTTAAGCCAAAACCTTCTGGTGTTTAAAAAAAAAAAGTGTGATTTTTTTATTATTATTTATTGAGATTTCTATCCCTCAGTACTTTAAATTTTTATAAGCAACTTTCTTCATTTATGAACTTTTAGTGTATTCATACAAGTGTGCAACAGTCAGGAACTTCATTGCCATTTACAATGCATTAGGGCTTCTGGTCTTGTAAATGATAATTCATTTCACTGTAACACCTATGATGTTGCATTGGCATGTTACATTGAAAATCATGATCAGCTGCATAAAGATTATCCTTTCAAGGGAATTTGATTTGTGCTGTTCTGTTTTGTAGATTCCATTAACTGACATAAACTGTAGGATTAGGCCCAGAGTGTTTCAGTATCATAAATATGATAATGTAATGGGATAGTATGTTTATATTAAATTTCAAGTGAAAAATAATTTCTTGTGTGGAGCAAATGAGTATCTAAAAGATCTCACAGGATTCTCAGGTCCCATATTACCTCTTGCTATCATACACTTATATTTTTCTTTCTACAATACCCAAAAGACAACTGATAGGTGTATCATATTACCAATAGAAAGAAGCTGAACACTTAAGTCCCTACTCTGTTAAGCTCTGCTGTAAAAGTAACAGCAACAAAAAAATAAGATAAAGTTTTAAGTATTCTAACATTGAAAGAAAGAAAAAACCCTATCGCAAGGTTTGGTAAGAGCTGCATTAACTAGGAACATCAGAGTTGCATTTTTCTTGACTGTGTATGAACATCAGAGGGAAGGGGCTTTCCAAGTCAAGTAGCGTTGTCTCACACACTGGGACTGCAAGCAGCAAGTTTCCAACTCATGTCATAAATGTTTAAATTCATATCCCTCTATTGATGGATCTTAAAAGATTTTCAGAGTTAATTTTACTTGGGTATTTTCTGCTTCAACCATTGTTGTGGAAGTCTGTTCCAGGATCCAAATTATTAGGAATATTCTTTTGATTTCTTACCTAAAATTATTCACAACCATCTTATGTCTTTGTCTTCTTATACCAACACTGCTTGCTAGATTTGAAACCTTTTTCCTCACCAGGACTATATGTCACTGCGTCATGAGCTTAGAGATGACAGTCATCTCTTTTTTAAGATTTCAGTTTGCTTGTCTACACAGGCCAAATTCTTGTATTGCCTTTTTACGCCGTAGGCTCTTTGTTCCCTTTGCCATCGGTACCACCCCACCTCCCTCCAAGAATCTCTTCTCTGTTTCTCTTCCACAACAAGTTGAACACAGACTTCTAGAGGAGGTTTACTAGGATATTGTACTGCAGTACAGGTACAAATCATTCTTTTCTACCTCTACAGGAAATACCTCCCTTGATATGCTGGTAATCTCACCAATAAAGTCGATTATGGTGTTGCATTTTTAAATATTATTTACAGAGGAACCACATCTCTCTGACAAAATGTCTGTCTCTTTGGAAGCACCTGGGAGGAACCTTTAACAAGCTTAGATGTTCATTTAAAAATCATACTAAAAGACCAACATTTGTAGACTAAGCTACATTTTTACACCAACATTTTCATAATTCTCAAAATAGTTTATAATATTATTTGTTACAGAACAGCTAAAACTAAATCTTAGAGGCAGGAGAGGATTTTCCTTAACTATGGTCCTTTTCTTATCCTTTCACCTAAGGATACACTTCTGGCTTTATGCAAATATTATACTGAATTAGCTTAACCTTAGGTCTGATATAGAGCGATTACCCTTTGTTTTAAACCCTTGCAAAATGTGGAAGTAAGCAGTGAGCTTTGGGCAGTTGTTTTCCGTATTAATTCTTGATTTCTCTGTAGTGTTTGCGAAGCATTTGGAAATGGCAGCGTAGGGAAGATAATATAGAATTTGCACTGAACAGGAAGCCTGGGCAGTCTGTCTTCCGCAAGTGTGTGGAAACAACTTGATTCCAGTAGGAATTTGCACTGCTAATACCATATTCATAATAGCACCTCCAAAACCTGTTTTTAAGTGCCCTACTTGGTAGTTTTCATTCAAACATTTTAACACCTATTTCTTCAGGAAAAAAATGAGAAGCTTCATGCCTCATATGTAATGAGTAAGGAGCTTTTGAATACTCTTCAAAGTTGTTGCAGTTCATATGACTTCCTTATCTGGCAGATTTTCTAATAGCTCTTACTGGGATGCACTTTTGGCTGATTGTGTTGCGGCCTCATCCTGGCAACACCATTGTCTGTAACAGTTTCTTTTAGTGACCTTGGCAATGTGGATGTCTGCAGAGTTTCTGCTGACATTGAAGTAATTCTTTTCTTTACTTATCCATTCCTTAAGTTGTTAAATTTTCATCTTTATGATTATCTACAGGTTTCTGCGGTGTTATGGGTATGACTAATAAATCTTGACAATCACCTCAGTGCTTTTGTCTAATCAGTATGACTGTGGTCCTTCTGTTAGGCAGAAACTGTTTTTTATTCTAGCCACAGGGTGGCAAGCGGTTTGATTCTTTAGATGTACATATAGAAAATTATGCTTTTATGTTAGATACAAACCCAAGTTTATATCACTTGTGTTCAGTCACCCATATTCGTTAATTTGATATTTGCACAGGTTAGAAGTAACTGTGACTGTTGATTTTGTTATCACCTGTTCATTTAATGAAGTGTTTCTCAATTCTACCAACAGTAAGTTAGGATCTTTATTTAGCTTTCCTTAACAGATTTTTTGCTCTTTGAATAGTGCTTCTAGCTTATTCTCCTTAAAGAAATGCTTACAAACCCTTGTTGGGAAGCTCCCAGTCCTCTCTAACTACTAAAAAGAGTTCTTGTTAAATAATTAGAAGCTCTGCACACTGTGATCTTTGGAAAAGTCAGCCATGTTTCTGTTTCCAGAATTTAATATTTTCGCATTATGCGATGATTATTAAATGTGTGAATGTGTCAAATTCAAAATATATCCTCTCTCAGCCTATTTTGTGTAAGCTCTTTAACTCTTCAGTATTTATATTTTTTGTAAAGACATTAATCCAAGAGGTCCAGAAAAGGTCTCCTTTTCTGACCAGAACTAAAGTGAATGTTATTGAATATAATTTTACATATTTGTGGTTCTAGTAGGTCTATGTTGTCACCTTAATATGTATTTTGTGATATTGATGGCTATGACCAATGTTGATTTGTTTACTGTCCATTGAGAAATGCAGACTAAGTAATCCTTTCATCTCAAATATAATGTTTGAGATTGTTTGGTGCTTGGGTCCAAAAGTAAGATTGTGCTTCCTTCAACTTTGACAGAATTTTTGTCCTAACTTTTTTGTAAATAAAGTTTTAGTTCTCCCATTAGAGTATCTATGCCTTTGATCTGTCTTCTCTTTCTCTCTTATTATGTTTTATCAAAGATCCTGCAATCTTTAATATTAAACTGCTCTCATGCATAGTCTTTTCCATGTGGGGACAGAGAAATACAGTCATGCATAATCCTTTCCGTGTGAGGAACAGAAACATGATTTTTGTGAGAGGTAGATATCAACCTTATGGCCAATTCTAGCCAATGAATGTACTTCTAGACGTGAACATGGTGGAAAACCAAGAACTTGAATCAAGCCTCTGAACACCTGGACTTACTCCTGTCAGTGCTTTCCCTTTCTCTCTTTCACTCTTTCTCTGTACAGTTATAACCTACCTGAAGCTACTGACAAGCACTTTTTACTATATATACCTTTACGTTATACGTACACTAGGGAGTCATGAACAAACCACGTCTCAGTAATGTTAACTGATGTTATATATATAAATGCAGGCATTTTATCCTAAAAATGATCATGACAAATTGAGGATGTGAGAAGTTGAATTCTTTAAGTCCAATCTTAAAAGAGTCCAAACTTTAAAATATGAAAATCTATAATGGAGAAGCATATAATGGTACTAATGGGTTCGTGCAAGAATCACCTGCTTGTTGTGAGTGCTCTTTAACATTTGTGAATGCTGACAAGATTAAAGGGGTTTTACTTATCACATTAATTCACATTATGCAGTGATATCCCTTTAAAACCTTATAAATAGCATATTCTTCTAGTCAACAGGGTAAGGCTGCCAAAAAGTTCAGCCGCAAAATACAGGATGCCACAATTGTCTGACATCCCTGTTTAAGGCTCCAGAATTTTCTAGCCTCCTATGGTCTGTTTCTGTAATGTCAAATAATGTAATTTCCACTGTATCTTGTAGGTGTTTTATTAATTAGCTTTGAAACAACAACAACAACAAAATTGTCACATAATTTTCATTTCTGCAAATCTTTGAAATTATCGTGGTGTGCAGAATGCCACTAGCACAGCTAATGTTTTTCTTTTGTCTGGGAAAAATAATAAGTCATTTTTGTTCAATTTATGTTCAGTGTGTAAATATTTTCAATTTGCACGTTTTTATTGTGGCAAGTCCAAATGTTAGATGTCTTTACTTTTTTTCTCTGCAAAACCTTTTCATTCACTAAGGCCCTCAAGCCAAATATGAATAACAGTTACTATAGTTTAACACTGTAATCCATCAAAAATCTCTGAAATTACTTTCTGATATGCCTAAGGATAATTCCAAAGAACAGTTGCTTAAGCTTACTATACTCAAATGCTGCACTGACAAGCCACTAAATCTAGTCCCAATTTAGCAAAGAACTTCAGGAAATGTACATTAAAGCACTGCCTAAATCTGGGCAATCTCTAGGCTTGGGTACTTACTTAAAGGTAAGTACGTTTAAATACTGTCCTCTACCTTTTCATCTATTGAAATAAGTAGAATGAAATAGTCATTTATTTTGGAGAACTGAACTACTATTTCTTCAACTCTTTTCATGAATTGATTTTCTACCTTTACACAAATTATGTGGTAGACATAAATCAATTCAGCATTTGTCTATTTGATCAGTATCACACTAGTATAATCTTAAGGAGGCTCAACTTGTTCACTAACTCCTACTTTTTACTTGTTTTCATACCTGTTACAGTTCCTTGAGTTTTTGTTGGAGTTAGAATATCATGATTAGTGATTTGTCTGTCTTCCTGTGCTATTCTTCCTCTAGATATCCTTGTTCCTAAAAAATCAGTTTTGAATCATCTGAAATGAAATTATGTTCTGTATGTAAAAATGCATAGTTTTCTTCAATCATTCTTACAATTGAATTCCTGCAGATAAGTTGTTCAACTCAATTTGTCAATCATCAGGTTTGATACTTGTAAAATTAAGTGAGACTAGTTCTGCAGCCATTTGCAATGAGTACTGATTCCAGTCCTTGGATTTTAAATCTTAAGCATAAAAGAAACTTTCCAGTAAATTACTACTACATCCACACTACTTAAACTAGTGCATCCATTGCCAAATGAGCTTTTTAAAATAAAAATACAGCAGTACTTCAGGATAATTTTTTGAAAGGAAAAGTTATTTTTTTATAGGAAAAGAAGTCAGTGCTTTTTTGTGTTATTATGTGTCTTTTCTCTAAAATTGGAAGTTCCAGACAAAATCTCCACAAACAAGAGGTACCTAGAGAAAGTCAAGATGATCTTTAGTATCTTGTTCTTTCTGCAAAATCTCATGTCTCTACTCTAGCTGATTCTGAAACTCAATAGAAGTAAGGACCGAGGAGTAGTTGTCTTTATCACATGCCTTTCCAATAATGAAGAAACTCAGGTCTCTTGAGCCTGAGCTAGCTCAGCTGCAGATTTTCCAAAGAATGGTGTCTGTCTTCCATGCTGTATGTTGTTGGCAGCTTTGACTATTTATCACTAGTTTATTTACTCTTACTCATTTATTCAGCAGTCTGAAGACATTTAAAAATGCTTACTTTCTCTGTTCAGTTATTTTCTTAATTCATTCAAGACCAAGTGTAAAGAAGTTTAGATGGTGAGATGTCTGTGGAAATAACAATCATTTAAACAAAAGAACTGGATTTAGGAAGATTCAAATTTAAGAAATTTATTTTCTTTGTCCACCTGGCACTTTGCTATCTTTCATTTGAATTTTTTCATATTTGTCTTTTCTGCCTTTCCTTTTCTGCCTTTCCTTTTCCTTTTAACTAAACAAAAAAATAAACCAAACCACAAAACTTGGTTGTTTACTAGAAATGACATTCTATTAATAAAAATGTGATATTTTTATTTTATTAGTGTAAAGAAATATTTAAAACTGCTTTCAGAACTTGCGTTTATAATTACTGAATAAAGAGTACAGAATTCCTTAACCCCTCTTGTCTTCCTAAAGTTTTGAACTTTTTTCCCAAAGTGGTTTCACTGCAATCCAATTTAACAAATATAATCTGATGCATAAAAATATTATCTACAACTTCATACAATACGGACAAGATTTCAGTTTAACAGACCAAATTCTCCTCTGGTTTAAGAACTAGACTTCTATTCATACCAATAAAGTTAGATGGTGACCCACCTTGTGGATAAAGGAAAGGCTGTGGATGTTGTCTACTTGGACTTTAGTAAGGCCTTTGACACAGTATCCCGCAGCATTCTGCTATAGAAGCTGGCAGCCCATGGCATTGGCAGGTATACTCTTTAATGGGTTAAAAACTGGCTGGATGGTCGAGCCCAGAGAGTTGTGGTGAGTGGCTTAAATCCAGTTAGTAGCAGGTCTCAAGCGGTGTTCCTGATGGCTCAGTTTTGGGACCAGTCTTGTTTAATATCTTTATTGATGATCTGGATGAGGGGATTGAGTGCACCCTCGGTAAGTTTGAAGACAACGCCAAGTTGGCGTGCGTGTTGATGTGGTTGAGGGTAAGAAGGTTCTGCAGAGAGATCTGGACAGGCTGGATCGATGGGCTGCAGATAATTGTATGAGGTACAACAAGGCCAAGTGCACTTGGGCAGCAAGGGTCCTGCACTTGCATCTCAACAACCCCATGCACCTCTACAGGCTTGGGGAGGAGTAGATGGAAAGCTGCCTGGCAGAAAAGGATCTGGGGTCCTGGTGGACAGTCATCTGAACATGAGCCAGCAGTGTGCCCAGGTGGCCAAGAAGGCCAATGGCATCTTGGCCTGTATCAAGAATAGTGTGGGCAGCAGGAGCAGGTCATGCCCCTGTACTCAGCACTGGTGAGGCCGCAGCTTGAGTACTGTGTTTAGTTTTGGGCACCACAGTATAGGAGGGACATTGAGGTGCTGGAGCGTGTCCAGAGAAGGGCAACGAAGCTGGTGAGGGGTCTAGAGAACAAGTCTTATGAGGAGTGGCTGAGGGAATTAGAATTGTTTATCTTGGAGAAGAGAAGTTTGAGGGGAGGCCTTATTGCTCTCTACAACTACCTGAAAGGAGGGTGTAGCGAGATGGGGGTCAGTCTCTTCTCCCAAGTAACAAGCTATAGGACAAGAGGAAATGGCCTCAAGTTATAACAGGGGAGGTTTCATTTCTTCAGTTAAAGGGTTGTCAAGCATTGGAACAGGCTGCCCAGGGAGGCAGTGGTGGAATCACCATCCCTGGGTGGAGGCGACTTTAAAGATGGGTAGACATGGTACTGAGGGACATGGTTTAGTGGTAGTTTTTGGCAGTGTTAGGTTTATGGTTGGACTTGATGATCTTAAAGGTCTCGTCCAACATAAGTGATTGTGTGGTCTGTGATTCTGGATGCATGGTCAGCCAGGTCAAGTTTAGTCTTGTATTCTTGTCTGCTATGAAATTTCCAATCTGATTCAAGAGCATTTTGCAACTGTATCAACATACAGACTAATCGAGAACCTTTCATTAAAAATATGCTAGTCACTCATAATCAAATCAGGTAACATTACTGTTAGCAAAATTACTTCTGCCCTTAGAGAGCAATTCTCAAGGCAGAATTTTTCTGTTTCTTATTAAAAATGCATGATAAATACCACAAATATTCAAGTACACAAATATATTTTAAAATTAGATCTAGTGCTCTCAGATTATTCTTGCTCTGAAGACTCTTCTCAGTTTTGTGAAATACACATTGTTTGCATGATCACAGTACAGTCTGCAATTCACTAGGTAAATGAGTGTCTGACATTAGTGTTACAAAATAGATTTGTAGAGGAGAATTTAAGTTCAGTGAGACAAAATGTTTTGGTCTGTGCTACCAGGGTGATGAGATCTGCCAAACAATTGAGAATGCCATTGAAAGGTATAAATTAATTGCAAAACTGTGAAAATCAGTAATCAAATGCTTTTGATCAACATTCCAAAAATATTGCTTTAGATATCATTACACATTAGAGATGCAGAGAGGTTATTTGAATACTTTGATGTCAAAAGACTGTATCTAATACCCAGCAATTTGTGTTAAGAAAGATTGTTTAAATCATGAGTAAGATGATGAGAACAGAATTGCCAAATATTTTCTGAAAATTCAGATTTAAATAAACTGATGTCTGTAGCACATCCAATATTAAAAACTTGCACTAGCATGACAGAAGCAGACAGCGTGAAATGTGTTATTCTAGTCACATATCAGTCCCCTAGATGACACTGAGAAGCCAGAATATGTTGTGTAACAGGACTTACAAACATCATTTGCCAGATGTTATCTGATAGTTGAAGCTCAAGAGACAATGTTATCAAATCTGCTGGTTGCAGTATGTGGGTTAATAAAAGATTGTATGATACCACCTCTTGTTTGCTCTTGATTTTTTTCTTTTCTTTTCTTTCCTGTAGCTCATTTCTCAACTCTATATGAAAATTAATATTAAAAGACAATGCAGAAAATTATTATTAAAGTATTTTGTTCTTCAACCTTGATTTCATTATGTGGATTAGACGGTTGTTTATTAACTACTTCTAACTAAAATGTCCATACTGATGTTATATAAAATAAGTTTATAGGTTGTGTTTTTCTAATAAAATATTGCATATTAGCTTAGTAGTTTAAGAATCATATTTGGGTAATTTGAATTTCTGTAATTTTACATGCTCTCCCCACAACAATAATTTGTAGCATTAATATAGTTTTTGTATTCCAGAATATTGCATATCAGTGATATTCCAATATACCTATACGTCAATGATTTACCAAGTGCTTTTAAATGAAAGATTTTATTGATAATTGATTTTTTTTTTCTTTATCAGTAGAGCCTTAAATATCTCTTTCAAATCAAGCTAGGAAAAATCCTGCTCTTTGGCAGTCAAAAACTTGATCTGGTCAAATGAAATTTAATTATTTCCTGCTTGTTGGATAAGCGGCTGACCCATACTTAAAAATCCTGTGTACTGTGACTGACCATCATGTTTGACCTGCTGTTGCTGCTGAAAGTAAAAACTGTCCTGATACCTCATTTGTTCTAAATATCACCACATCAATGGAAGAGCTGGAGAATCTCTAATTAGTACCCACTTTGCTGTAGTTTTCCCACTGTTTTCAGCCAGTTAATGGCAATACCACATATTGTATAAAATAGACAAAAGGACTTATGAACACTGCCTTTCTAAAGTGTGATTCAATGAATTGTAATGTTTTTTCGTGATGAGTGTGATGCAGAAGACCAGTTTTCATTCTCTGCATGGGGATAAGGTAGTCAATCAGTGTAGCACTCAATAAATAATGACTAAATTCAGGTCAGATTGTGGGCCTAAACTTGCTTCTGTTAGTCAATATTAAAACCGCAAGCAAATCTAGTAGAAATCAAATTGTTGAGTCAGGCTGGTAGTTTTTGAACAGAGGAGAAAACCTGCAAATCTGTTGAATTCCATGGAAACTATAATTTTTAAATCAAAATTCCCAAGTTATGAAAATAGAATTAAAAAATTACCAATCTATGCTGAATATAATAACTGATTAGGAATAGCTGGATCTGGAGTGTCTGGGGTGTGAAAAAGTCAGCAGTAACTGCATTTTTATAGATACAAATCTAAATCTATTAAAACTCTAGATTACAGATCTCCAGCTATCCACAGACTCACTTGTTTGCTGATGTTTGTGACAAATCAGTTTGAGAATCGGTTAGCGAACACACAGCAGGTGGCATCAATGATACACAAAGAGGACTGAGGATCCTTTAGAAGTCTCTTATTGTTTAAAGAAAAAGTCAAAAAAGCTGAAGGCAAGACCCTTTGATTTAGAATTTATCATCCTGTTGATTTTTTCGTGGGGACATATAGCAAAATACATCTTACTGATGAGCAACAATCTTTATTCATTAAGTGGAAATCATCTGGGGCTAGCATTTTTATGAATTGTTTGTTTTAGTCAAATACATAATAAAACATACAGTAGGAGTTTCCTCATCAAAGCAAGGCTGAGAGAGCTGGGGTTGTCCAGCCTGGAGAACAGAAGGATCTGGGGAGACCTTATAGCAGCTTTGAAGTACCCAAAGGGGGCCTAAAGAAAGCTGGAGAGGGACTTTTTCACGAGGGCATGTAGTGATAGGACAAGGGGCAATGGCTTCAAACTGGAAGAGAGTAGATTTAGGTTACATATCAGGAAGAAATTTTTCACCATGAGGGTGGTGAGGCACTGAAACACGTTGCCCAGGGAAGTTGTGGAGGCCCCATCCCTGGAATGCTCAAGACCAGGATGGATGGGACTTTGAGCAACCTGGTCTAGTGGGAGGTGTCCCTGCCCATGGCAGGGGGATTTGAACTAGATGTTCTTTAACATCCCTTCCAAACTAAACTATTCTATGATTATATTTCATACTAAAAGTCCTAGCTGACCTAGTATCTTGTTTCTAACAGCTTATATCTATGTTAGGTCAGTATTAGCAATTAATCATAGTTTGGACTGTTTTTTGGCACTTTTAATTGCATGAAAATAGAGAAAAAAACATCTATTTGACAAAAGGGAAAGTCAGTCTCATGAAGTTGTAACCAACAGAAAGCAGATGAACTGTAAGGCCAAAAATCCTAGCTGTGAATCCTTACTTACCAAAAATTTATCAAAATGTTTTCCTCCCATAATCTCAGGAGAAGCTGAATTTCATAATACTGGAAAGAGTGGAAGGGTTATTGCTCCCTTCCCATATATTATTTATATCCCTTAAATATCTGAACGTTATCTTGTGTAATAAAATGTAATATTCATAACTTTGTGGGTAATTTAAGTAGGAATTCACAGTTTAACACACAGAGTTATCTCCTTTCTGACAACTGGACTATACTAAAACTCCTCCTCAGAGAACACTGCTACCCTATGCTGTTAAAAAGATGAAGAAGCAAAAGAAAGTGCAAGAATATCTCCAAGACACGTCCACTGTATACTCTGTAGCTAAAGCTGATGATAACTCATCTTACTCATCTTGTAGAGAGGACTTTATACATTTGGGAAGATTGCTGGGGTCAACTGCCCAGTGCTCCCTGAAAGGACTATTTCTAGGCAGGAAACCTCTTAAAAGTAGCCGCAAGAGAAGGAAAACTGTGGTCAATGAAAGCTATAATGCCATAGGTGCTGAAAGGACAGAACAGAAAACTTATTTTTCCTGCAGTTTTTTCTTGGTCTTGGTGTTGATATGCCCTCCTCAGCAATTCATTGAGCTGTGTGGCTTCTAGAGTTCTTCTTCCTCACTGAAAGCATAGTTTTAAGCTCTATTGCATTGTCTATGGTGGGTACATATAATTAGAATTAGAGCTGACAATTTGGTTTAATGAATTAATTTCCCTCTTCCTTTGATTTGGTTGGGGTTTTTTTAGTTTGTTTTTAGTTTTTTTTCCTTTAGAAAGAGAGCGTTCAGCCTCTAGTGGGAATGGAAACCTAGAATTCTCCCTTTGATGCTAAGCACCAACATATTTCTACTCTGCATATAGAATACATTTTTAAAACATACTGTGACATAGGCTTTTGGAATCATAAAAACACCTTGTTTGTACAAACATAGAAGTGCACTGCAATATAAGTCATCCAATAGCTTTGAAAAATCTACCAGTAGCACAGTAAACTAATGAATGGTTTTTTGTCTATGGCTGTTTCATTTCTTTCCACTCTAAGGATCATATTTTCTGGAGTATTGTGTCTGGTCCATCTCTTTCTGGTACCTTATACAGCTGGATGATTAAACAATTAGTTGGTTTTGCAAACACAACTCAACTTTCAGTGCTCTCTGACATTGTTTTTCATTTAAGCAAAAGTCCACTTGAAGTTTTTGCTGGGCTGTAAGAGAAAAATATTTGAAGACAGCAAAAAAAATCTCTTGCTAAAGTAGAAATTGAACTGTTCACACATGGAAAGTGGAGGAAATATTTGAGCTTCTGATGTGAGATGCAGTTATCTTCAAAAAGATGCCAACAGCCTACATGGCATAGCTGGCATAGCCAGCTATAGCAACGGAGTGTCAGTAGGAGTACACTATGCTGACATTTCTGTTTGTTTGGGAAGTTTGCCTTAATGTGTGGTCAACTAAAGTTTATTCAGTGCTATTTGAAGTAGCACAAATAATATATGCTGTTGAATAAATGCTATGATAAAGTAAGGTTACTTTACATCACCAGGGTATTTCCATCAGTTCCTTCTGTCCTGGGAAATCCACTCTATGGACTGATAGAGCATGAACACCCTCTCTGAAAAGGATATGCAGATTTAGCTCTCAACGGTCGCAAGCAACAACCACATATAAATTGGTTCAATTTGAAGATGTAATTCCTAGCTACCAGTTGTGGTTCTCTGCATCACTTTTCCCTATACATCTGCCATGAACTTAAAGCGTTATTTTCTTGGGCTAGGTTAGCATTTACCTCTAACAAAACAATGAGACAAATCCCAAGCCTTTGTAGTTTTATGTTGAAATTATATGACTATGCCATACTTAGTATTCAACATCTTTCAGGAAAAGCTCCATAGCAATTTTATGTTGCACTTCTTTCTTCCTAATTCAGAGACCATTAGTCAATCACAGGAAGCCATTGGGATATTATCTTGAGGAAACGCATACGAGATACTGCCCTTGACTGACAGTCAGTCCTGGTGGTCAAATTAGCTGCATTGTCACAGCAAGGCTGCATTGCTCAGGTAAAATGGGCTCCTGAGCTCATTCAGTCTTGTTTTACACGTTTCTGAGCAACTAGCAGATAAAGGTATATGCAGCCCCTGAAATACTTGTCATAGAATCATTTTCCCCTGTGTTTCCACACACAGTGTGTTGCATAAGGGGAATATGATGCCTAATTGGAGCACTCAGCTGCTAGTGTAAATATTTAACATAATAAAAATGATCTGCTAAATAATCCCACTCATATCATCAAAACTCTCAAACTTCCTCTTTCCACTCAGCTGTCTGAGTATGACATTGTTGCCCATTCTTGCTCTCCTTTCTCACTACATCATTTCGAAGAAGCACTTCAGGGATTTGGCTGCACATATCAAATAGTCCAAACACCGTTTGAGGGTGAGTCAGGCTCTCATGAGCCCTCTTGCCTCTGACATGGTTCCCACCCATAAAAAATTAACACTGGAGAGAGAACCAACTCTAAAGAGTTCAGAGTAGAAAAGGGAGGCAAGCAGGGTAAGATCTCACAGCCTGCCATTGTGTGCATGAAAGAGTCACCAAAAACAACACAAAGTAGTGTCTTCTTACGGAACTACATCCTCAAAGTCAGAGTTTCTCAAACTTCTCCAGAGTGCAAGTCCTTTTTGGCTTATTTGTCTTCTTATGACTTCTTGCTTATCTAATAGCAGGTAGAACTTCAAGGTGAAATACCAGGAGTCATATTCACTTTCACATTTGCACGTACCACCTTTAAGTTCTTTCCTGACTGTGCTAAGGAGTGAAAAATTTGAGAAGTACTGTTTTAGATTATAAATATGTAGTCTACAAAATAGCCATCCTTGCTCACAATATTGTTCTTAAAAGAAAGAACATAGAAAACAAAGAACAGATACAGCACATACTATTGCGAGCTATCATTATTATAGAACTGTTTTTCAGGTTGTCTAACAAACTATAGGCTTTCTTTGAAAATCCATTGATATCTTTAATACGGATATATTTGTATATATTGACATTTCAACAAGACTACAAAGCTGAAAAGATTAATCAGAACAAATTTAACTTTTGGCTAACAAGACAATGATGTTTGTATTTTTGTGCATCTATTTCAGTTAGAGGTGGGTTTTTTACTTAGTATTTTTCCTTTACTCTCCCCAGCAGAATAGCTAGGTCCTCTTGTTTGTACACCTCACCAAAAAATGTTTACTTATAGAATTTTTTTTTTTTTTTATCTTAGAATTGCTTTAGTGATTCTTTGGGCAGACTTTATGCTTTTAAAAATCTTTTGGTCACCATCTTCCAGTATTTTTACTCTATTGTCAAATACTAGGAGGAAACCACATAAAATACCTTAAAATAATCCTGCTGTTTTGTTCTGAGTTCTGCAAACTCTGCTTTTATAGAGAATTATATTTCACCCCTCAAGAGGTCAGGGCTGGTTTAGGTTCCCAGAAATCACTGTAAAAGAATATGACTTCATAAACTTGAAAATAAATAACTGGTGGCTTGCTGAATAGTGCAATTCTCCTTACTTTTCCAGAGCATTTACATGTACAATCAGGCTTCTAATCAGTTCTATGACAGAGAACCATGTGCATGCATTAAAATTTCTTAAATATTGATAGATAGAAGTTGCCTATTTCTAGTCAAAAGAAAAAACAAAAATGAAAAGATGTATCTACAGATGTCTGTTCAATGAGTAAAGATGGATGGTTTCCCTATTTATCATTAGGAAATATGGTTTCTACATATTGTGACTACTTTGCGTGTATATATCCGTTAAAAAAAAGGAAGATTTTGTATTCACAAACAGCAAAAACTCCTGTATGTTTCAAACGTCAGCCCTTTGTAGTGTATAGGTTGATCATATAATTCCTTTATTTTTCATTTATAGAAGAAAATAAAGCAAAATACCTCATAAGTTAATCACAGTCAGGGCTCACAAACCAGTATTTTGTGGTACACGTTTCCTTCATCTTGACTTCTGACCATTCAGTAATTGCTCATATTCTTCACTGTATATACTGTACTTCGGATATAAAAATTTCTGTGTAATTAAATATATTCTAACCCAGATATGTTAAGGAACATACAAGCTCAATTTTCCATTCTTTAAAAGAGATATTGAAATATCTGTTGATTTAAATCATTTGACTTCCAGGATTGAGATAACTATTATTTCTGTCAATACAAGCAACAGGTTTGATGCTGACAGTGTAAGAAAGTGTCCAAATGAACTTTATACGAAAAGCTAAAGAAACTTATGAATAAAATATGACAGGTTTACTCAAAAACTTCTTCACTTGTAAGAAAGAAAATACTGTATTTTTTCAGTATGACTTAAAATCACTCTGAAAAGCCTTGTGGAATTTGTATTTGAAGACAAATTGAACAGTTTTGATAACTGTGGATTTTTTTAATTCAAAATTTGATCTTCTTAAATAGATTTGTAATAATATTTACCAGCAGAATATCTTGTTGCTAGCAATTAATCTGAACTTTATGCATTTTCCCTGTTTCTGTTAGATACTGTCTACCTGGCTCTTACAGAAATCACTCAAGTAATAGAATTTTAAACAATTTCACTCTCTGTGCAAATGACTTAGAGTGAGAGAGTGCATGCATAGATGTTTGC
This sequence comes from Chionis minor, assembly GCA_013398295.1. Taxonomy (NCBI): domain Eukaryota; kingdom Metazoa; phylum Chordata; class Aves; order Charadriiformes; family Chionidae; genus Chionis; species Chionis minor. The sequence continues at coordinate 157,505 of VZSF01000024.1, read as the reverse complement.
ATAGGTGGGTAAATATGTTTCTGTGTGAATATGCTACTGCTAGGCAACCATATAAGATGCTTCAGTTTACTTGTAAACAAAGTTATTTGTATATTTTTTTAAGAGTTAATCCCTTTTTACTTTACAATTTTCTTTATTTCATAAGCTTTTTGAACAATCAAATGCCCTAACTCATTACAATTTTCCTCTTTTTTTTTTGCATTTAAATTCCATGTTTGCCAGCTGCTTAGCAATCCAGACTTGTTGCATCTTAACAGTGAAACTAAAAATAAAGAAATGTAGCATGGTTTCCATGGGCCAGTACAGACCAGATCCCAAAGCCAGCATCCAAAACCTTTAGAGGCTCCCATGAAGACCTAGTGGATCCGTTTGAAACCAGTCCTAAATATTGCAGCTTTCTCCAGGATGGATATATAAGTTTCCATTACTCAAAGCAAATGCCATCAAAACAAGTCTGCATTGTTGTAGAGTTTTGTCTAATCTCTGCTATTACCTTAGATTTGTCTTTCAGCTGGTTATTTCAATATTAGCCAGTTCCAGTGTATAGTTACTAAGGAATCACAGGATCACAAAATGGCTACAGTTAGAAGGGACCTTTGGAGGTCATCTTGTCCAAACCCCTCCTCAAGTGGGGTTACCTAGAGCCAGTTTCTCAGGACCATGTCTAGCTGGCTTTTGAGTATCTCCAAGGATGGAGACTCTACAACCTCTCTGGGCAACCTCTGCCAATGCTCAGTCACCCTCACAGTGGAAAAGTGTTTCCTGATGTTCACTGGGAACCTCCTGTGTTTTGTGTTTCAGTTTTGTGCCCATTGCCTCTTGTTCTGTCACTGGGTACCACTGAAAAGAGCTTTGCTCCATCCTGTTTGCACCCTCCATTCAGGTATTTATACACATTGCTAGGATCTCCTCTGACCCTTCTTTTCTCCAGGATCAACAGTCCCAACTCTCTCAGCTTTTCCCTTATAAGAGGTACTTCAGTCCCTTAATCAGCATCATGACCCTTTGCTGGACTGTCTCCAGTAGCTCAATATCACTTTTGTACTGGGAAGCCCAAAACTGGACACAGCACTCCAGATGTGGCTTTACCAGTGCCGAATAGAGGGGAAGGATCACTTCCCTGTTGGTAGCAATCCTCCTAATGCAGCCCAGGATAGTGGTGGCCTTATTAGCTGTGAGGATACATTATTGGAGTATTGGACAACTTGGTGTCCACCAAGCCCCCCAGGTCCTTTTCTGGAAAGCTGCTTTCCAGCTGGACTCAGCATATATTGTGCATGGGGTTGTCCTTCCCCAGGTGAAGGTGTTTGTACTTCCCCATATTGAACTTCGTAAGGTTTGTGTTGGCCCATTTCTCCAGCCTGTTGAGCCCCCTCTGGATGACAGCATGACCCTCGGGTATATCAGCCACTCCTCCAAGTTTTATGACATCAGCAAACTTACTGAGGGTACACTCTGCCTCATCGTTAAGGTCATTAATGAAGATGTTAAACCAGATCTGACCCAGTATTGACCCCTTGGGTATACCACTCATTACTGGCCTCCAACCAGACTATGCTGCTGATCACCACCATCATGGGCCTGGTCATTCAGATACTTTCCAGTCCACCTCACTGTCCGCTGATCCACCTGACTTTTTTACTGGTTTAGGAAATCTACCAATTATCAGCATTTTCTCCTTGGGCCACTCTAAAGTTTCTCATTCTGTTTGTTTGTCAGTAACTCTAAATAACCTGGCACAGAATTTTGCATCGGATAAGAAGTTTCTAATGTAATTCTGTGCTTCACAGAGACTTTACAGAAAGGCTTATAGTAATAAACATTGCAGGAATCTATTACTTGTGGAATAGGTTGAAATATATCACCAGAGGAAATTTCTGGACAACCTTTATTTTGTTGGTTTTGGTTGATTTTAAAAGAGATATTCAATGTGTCGGGAAACAGCCACAGAACTTATTCTGAATGCAAGGTCTTCCACTTACATAACCTTTACACATTTTCACACTTATGAAAGTTCCTGGGTTCCTCTTTACGTACTTCACTTCCCCATTAAGGAGATCCCCATTAAAAAATCTATGTGTATTGCATTCCCCTCAAGGTCCATTGCCTCCTGTTTTTCTCTCTCATTATACCTGACCAATCTTATTTTTCACAGCAAAATTTTCCTGTCATGGGAGGTTTTCCTAATGGGAACATGATTTTCTTTAGGACTATCTGTCTACTGGAAGATCTAGCCAGTCACTGTTTAGATATCTTTAAAAGGGTTCTGACTCAGCCAGACTGATGATAACAATTTGAATTATATACAGAAGAGCTGCTAAAGTATAATCTGCTTAATGGTAGACTATATAAAAAACAAACATTTGCTGGGCAAATATGCTTAAACGTGGTTGAATTTCCAGCATCTCTGATAATACCTTATTTATAGGTAGGTGGTTTTTTTATAATAATATTGGTATACTTTTAATGTTTAATGAAGTGTATCACCTCAGGTGTTGTACATTGTATTTCACTATCACTCTTGTGAAAGATCATTTTTCAAAACTGAGCAAGATCTACCACATTTCTGGAATTTTAACAGATTGTGCACTTCTATGTGGTTTTGTTCTAACTGTATTGTTAACAAATGAGAATGTACTTTCAGAATTGTTTTGTGAGTCATATTGCATGGTCTAGATTATACTTCAGCCTGGATTCTTGCTACTAGCACTCCTTTATATGAAAACTCCTTCTTATGGGAGAAATCCTGTCAGGACCTTTTTCTCCTTCTTTCCTCCTCTGTACTTTGCTAATGTGCTGTAGTGTTTTCAGTAGATCAGAAAGATTCTTGCAAATTCAGCAGAAGAAAGAAATGTAATGGTTACACTAGACACGATTTGGATGTTAATTTGAACCACTAGTCAAAGCAGGCTTCCTTAAGTATCTTGCTTTCAAGCAGTAGATATCAATATCTGGTTACATTGACTCAAATATTTAATTACATTTAGTGTTGTTTATCATATCTATCTACTGATCTATAAAACTGCTTAACAATTAATGCTAATTGCCTAGTCAATTATATTTGCAGTCCCTTAAGTTCATGAGTATTTACTCACGATTTATATTGTGCAACTGTAAAAGATAACTGGGAAGAACAGCAGCAGCCTGGTTATAGAGGGACAGTTGAAAAAAGGGATTTTACAACTCCAGTTTTTGAAGTCAACACATTCTCGCTGTTCAGGATAAAATGGCTGATCTTGCTTATAGAGCACTGGACTTTTTCAGGATATTATTTAGTTGTGACTCTCACTGTCCTGACTCGAATAAGGCTAGAGGGGAACAGCAGTTTCGGTGCTGGATTGTTTTGGGGTTTTTTTATTTGATACATTTCCTACTTCCAAACTTTCTCTTCATTGTTTTGTTTATAGATTTTTCTACACTGAGCCAATCCTGAAACAGTAGGATCAGTTTCATGAGTAGACTGCATGGCTCAAACTCTACCTTGGTTTTCCTCTTTTGCAATCCTTTTGAAGCCTTTTCACTATGCGTGTGGCTCAGGAAAAGCTTAATTAAGACTGTTTGTATATAAGTGTTTATCATTGTTTTCAGAAGACCAGATCCTATCATTTTCACAGAAAAACAGCAGGCAGTGTATTTCTTTCTTGGGGTTGTTTTTTTTTGTTTGTTTGGTTTTTTACTACTGAAAATGAGAAAAACAGTGCAGAACATTAATTTTAGGTAGAAAAGCAGTGCAAGTGATAAAAATCTCCCAGAGTAGATGGGTCTATCCCGAAAAGATCACCTTCTCTTCAAATACTTTAACCTCTTTCACATTTCTGGTTTTGGACAGTATCTTCAAACTGGGCCATATTTTGTGAAATGATTTGTCTGTGGGTAGCTGTCTGTTGAAGCATAGGTCTAAGACCAAACTCATTTCATCTATGTGTTATAGCTGGCTATAAAAGCATGACACAAATCATCTAAGACAATGAATATAATCATGGAAAATAGCAAATATATTAGACTTATTACCTTGTTGGCACAATGAATTCCACTGTAAATCCTTATGGTATTTATTCCAGGAAGGCAAAATGTTTCTGACAAAGAAAGCGTCTCCTCTTTGTCAGTAGGGATGGCAGAGTATTTATGAACACAGAATAAAGTTTAGATTTCTCTAGTTAACTTGAGTGTTATAATCATACTGCAAAATGCAAAATAGGCAAAAGGATTCTGAATGGATCTGTAAATATATCCTCTTTCATTAGACTGATGTATTAAAATATCATGTGGTTAGCTGGGTGATGTTCTGGCTTGCTAGTGTATGCAAAAATATTTTTGAACTGACTTCTGAAAAAGCGACACAGAGAAAAGCAGGATTTCATAACACAAAAAAGAGAACTTGGTATGATAGTATCAATAATTTGTGCATTAATAATCAGCTTGTTGTCATAGTTTTGACACATTTTGCATTTCCAATCAATGTAAGTACAATCATATTGAAGAGCATTGTCAAATTTTAGCACATTGACACTATAGCCAAGATATTGAACAAAACTAATTTTGTCTTTCTCAATTTTTAAGATCCGGATTTTAAGGACCTTGGCATTTTGAAACCATTGCCAGGTTGGTATGTTGTTGGTTTTTTTAAACTTTGAGGCCTTTGCACTCTGCTGTAGAAAATATTTTTGTTTGCTGTTCAGGTTTCATTTGTTTTGGTATTCTGTTATTCAGTTTGTGAGTTTGAGATGGGAGGACCTGAAGGAATTGTGGAGTCTGTACAAATTGTCAAAGAAGGAAAAGCTTCTGAAACTGAAGCAGTAGACTGCAAATGGTACATCCGAGCACCACCCCGATCCAAGGTCAGTCCTTCATCCAGTTGCTGATTTGCCATTTAATTTAAGAAATTGACTTTTCTAATATGTTGTGCATTTCTTAGTACAGTCAGATCTTGTTTAATAACTTTACACCTTGAACTTGTAAACTATTTTTTTCCTTCTGCCATGGAAGGGTAATTTGTCACCTGAGCCAAAATAACCTTCTTTCTCTATAAATAACGATGTGGGCAGCATTAATGTTCTTTTTGTACCATAAGTAATTTTCTTAAATTCATCTTTAATTTTGCTCATATTTTTAAAGAATCATTGTGGTTTTTTAAGTGGGAGGTAACCTTATCACTTCAATTTTCAATATATTTTTCAAATACCTAATATAGACTACTAAGGGAATACTGCTGTCTCCCTAAGGCCATCATTCTTTCTCATCTGGGAGCTCTGAAAACAGAGCCAAGGTAAATTCACGTTCCTCTGTATGAGACCTTTAGTTCCTTTGGTTTAGAGCCACAGACAAAAAGAGATAGTGTTCTCATTTCTTTCCCACCACAGTCAGCAAACCATGCTTTTGTAATAAACAGGAGAGGACTACAGTGAATTTAACAATTCTTTTCTTGTATTCTGTTTGAGTTTCTCTCTTATCCATGTCTTATCAGCTATTATGTTGATTAATTGTTGCTGGCTACACTAGCATTTCTCCTCTCTTTGCAATTGGAACAGCTTTGTGCCTCCCACCTACTTTCCTTCACAGTGTTAAAGACAACTCCAGATTATATTTATTCTAGTTCTCTTTTATGGGACAGGAAAGGTTTTACAAGGTAGAATTTATATATCCACTAATCTCTGCCATCTTTAAACAGATAAGAGTTTTTTTGTAAATCTCAGAGCAGACTGTACTATCTAATTGTTCCAGTATTTGGTATTGAATGAGCAGGGGGAAGGGTTTCCAGAAGAAAAAAACCATTAGTATCAGCATTTTCCTATTATGAAATTTTAGGACAGCAGTTGAATAGTTGGCTCAAAAAGTCCACAAATAAATTATTTCCAGAATATATTTAAATTTTTTTTTTTTTTTTACTTTTGGGTAAATTCAATATTCACAGTAAAAAGACTGGACTGATGAATGATTATGGCATATGTTACATACTTAGGTATTAGTAGAAATAAAACAAGGGAACACAAAATCAGGTTGTACTTATTAGAATCAGCACGAATAAATAAGCCACTAAAATTGTCCTGTAGTCCTAATGCCAGTTTATGCTTGGTTGGTAGACAATGTCATTGTGATATTCTCACCTGATGTAACTCTAAATTTCTATATGATTCAAAGTCCTGCTAGAAATTCACATTTATTTACCTGTAGGATTTATCCACACTTCAGTCCTGATGTAAAAATACAAATTGTGTAGCTACATAACCATAAACACAGTGTGTAACAGAAGAATGTCACACTACCGCTGTTAATAGAGGATTAAAAATAGTTTAGTTCTTTAGAACTAAGTTTAGAACTTCTATACCTGCATTTAGTTGTATTGCATTCTAGAAAACCTGAGGAAATACTGGAAGTTAATGAATATCATCTAGAATGCTTTGTGAAGGGACATGATACCAGATAATAAAAGTTTTCTACAACAAGGAAGGAATGTTCTGATGTCCGTGTCTATAGGATAACCCATGGTCCTGCACTTTGAAAGAAAGATTCAGGTTAGATACCAGGTTAGATAGGGAAGAAAATTGCAAACAGCAGGGAAGAGATTATGAAGGATTGGTTAAAAAAGTTGGTTCAGCCAGCATTGCTGTCTTAAAGTCCAGGTTAGGTAACCTATGAAAAGTGAGAGAAACGTTACTAATCCTACCTTTAGGCAGAGGGGTGGGCTGGATCATCTCTTGATGAATCTTGCTATGTCCATCTTACAGAATTTTCATATGTTAAAGAATTATTTAGTGGATAAAATTTAAAAAAACTTGTATGAAGTAAGATTTATGGTAAGATTGTTTATGGACCTGATTCAATTGAACTGGATTGTATTGTCCATATTTTATAATCAGCTTCCTTTGTGCATATCTAACCTTGAGCTAATGACATATTCAGCACAATAATTCAGTGACATCATTCTAATTTATGGCAGCTTGCACCTATGAAAACAGGCTCTCCTGCTAAGAACAGTAAGAACTCAGCAGACGTCTTTAAATCCACATGTTCCTGTAGTCTGGGCTGCACAGTTTGTTACTGGGAACTATGCCTAAAAGGCCGGAGTTTCTCAGACAGAGTTTGGGTTGGATCTCTAAATCTTTAGTCTCTCAGTTAAACTGTGCCAGAATGTGGGCTGCCTGCAATTTAATTTGGCTTAAGCTCATCCAGTCTAAACTGTCTGCAGAAGCAAGATGCAAGTCCTTTCCTTGGTTTGCAATTCCAGATTCAAGCCAAGTCTGAGCTCAACATATGAGCAATGAGACCAGTCAGGGAGAATAAACCTGAGATCTCTAAGCCTGAGTTTTCAAACTGACAGTCTGGGTGTAACATTGCTGCTCTCCTCAGCAAGCTGGAATGGGACAGAGAACAGCACATTTCTTGCACACACTTAAAATAGAGCCATCGCTGATTACCTTACAGAACCTGAAGTAAAATACTGAAAATCCATGAAGAACCGAAACTTTCTGGAAGTGCAGAAGACAGCAGAAGGCAGCTTAAACATGACTTCAATCTATATGCAGACCTGGAGTCTTATAGTTGACAGTGACTGGCTGCAAAGTGTGTGCTTCTTGTAATCATTTGAAGGCAGTTCCTGCTGAGTAAGATAGCTGTGAATCTGGAGTTCAGAAATACTGGAATTTCTGCACTTCATGCAGAAGCAGACTTCAATCAGTAGAGAGCAAGAAATGAAAATGAAGAAGAGAGCTGCTGACCAAATGTGCCAAGCTACCCAAAACCATGAAGAGTGGGAGGAATCTCCCTATCCCAAAATTCGTCACTGTAGAAGACAGCCCAAAGGAGGAAGTGGATAAGCTTATTCCACTGGCATCTGAAAAATTTCAGAGATGGCTTACAGCAGTGGTCAAGCAGAGAATCCTCTATTTATGGATAGAAAATCAGAAAACTAAAAGAATGCTAGTATTTTCTCACTGTCTGTTAAGGGTGAAATATTCAAGGATAATATTGAAGACAAGTGTTTTTCTGTTTTGGATGTGTCAGCAGAGTTTGACAAGGCCCCCCAGGAAGAGAGAAAGCATGTTTGCACTCCCTTTGGTGGGTAACTTTCCCAGCAAGGTACCTTTGTCGCATGCTTGTGCCTTCAGAGGTTTTGTAGAGAAAAAAAAAAGACATGGTGAAAATAATAAAAACTTTACAAAGATGATCTTCTGATGCTGGGAAAAAACAGTAAGCAGTGCTTATAATCAGAAGTTCTGGTGAGCTCGGGAAAGAGCATCCAAACTACAGATAGAGAAGCACTAATTTGAATCTGGTCCAGTGGAAGTTATCCTTGCAGGAGGAATGAGCAAGAAGTACATTTAGACTGGGCGAATAGCCTAGGCACACCACAAGAAATGAAATGAAGTTGTGAGTGAGTTAGGCAAAGTGAGCCTAATTCTCCCACCCCACCTGAACACACTACTGAGCAAAGAAGGTATTTTCACAGGTTATAGGATGGAAGACTTAATAAAACGCTTAAGAAACCGAAAGGATTAAATAGCAAGTATCTAGTTTTAAGATATTATTGCAGTATCCTTAAACCTGAACTATCTATGAGCGGCGCCATTTGTTTCAAGCAGAGATGTTGGGGAGCAGTGGAGGGGGATGCACTGCACATGGGGCGGGAACAGGGCAAGGGTGGCCATAGGGAGGACATGGCTGACGAGGAGATCCAGGCAGCCATGGCGGCCAAGGTGCAGTGGTGGCTATGGGGCCAGCCACAGCTTGAGCTGGGCAGCAGCTCGGTGAAGTGAGGCCGCTGCTACCTGGTAGAGGCTCTGCATCACCTGTCACTGTTTTCATGGCAGACCTTGAATCCATGTACCTGATCAGAGAGATGATGCTTTCAGTTCCAGGTGCTTGACTTTCAGAGGAAATGTGGTCTGGAGAGAGAATGGGCTATTGCACACGCATTTCCCAGGCAGTTAGGAAGAAACACATGGGGAAGCCAATTGAAAAGCTACAAGTCTGTATAAAGCAATCCGACTAAACCACAACATTTTCTGTTCTCACATGTGAAGTGGAAACTTGTGCTCTTGGATAAGACCTGCAAGAAAAACACTTTAAGCTGTCAGCGCTAGCAGAATAACATATCCCTAATTTTTGGAGGCTTCTTAATCAGATGTAGAAGAAAAGCTTTAAGTAATGCACTAAAATTTAATAGGAGGCATCTGAGTGGTGATTCCTGAAATGTTACAGAAAAATGAAATTTAGAGACTGAAAAACTTAACAGCCAGAGACAATTTTACAGGCTTCAGATGATCTCCATCTCTGAAGAAGCTCTGAAGCTTGCTAACATACAAATAATGCAAATAATATCATGAATTAAAAAACCCCAACATATTTATATGGCATCCCTGGAACAAGGTGAACAATTTATGTTTAAACAAGTAGTAAATAATGTTTACCTATATTAAACTATTAAAATAAATTCTTTGAAACAGTTTTATTAGGTGAAGGCACAAGACAAGCACTTGTGTAGAATCATGCCTGTAGAATCTCTTCTAGCAAGTATGGTGATGCCCATGCCAGAGTGGTACTGACAAAAAACTCACTTTTAAGTTAGGATGAATCTATTCCATTCAGGTACAGAAATAGAACCAACCACAGCATCCTCAAACCAAACACTTGTTAGGAAATGCAATTAAAAAAACCTACTGATGAAAGTAATAAAACATCTACCAAAGAGAACAGCAGAATCAGGATATGATCTACAGTTTTCAATGTTAAAAAGCAGAAGAGCACCAAGGAGCTGTAAAGGTTGTCACTTGTGAGCGTTTTGCCACTGTGAGAGAGAAAAATGAGAATGACTTGACAGTTAGAATAAATGTCAGTTACTGGGGACTCACAGAAGTCTGAAGAAACAAATAGGACAAAGCAAAGAAATCTGAAGAGCTTCACTTGTCCAGTAAAATGGTATTTTGATGTCTGAGCCTAGCTGTGAATCACAGAGTGTTAGAAGAAGCACCATATAAGGTGGTCACCTTTGAGACACAATATTCTCCAAGCCCCAGCAAAGAGGAAAATAAGAAGTATGGAGTTCTCTGTTTGCACAGCACGGTCCTGGACTGGTAACAGCAGGCATAAAAATGTCAAAAAAACCCCAAACAAACAAAAAAACAAACAGAACATGTATTGTTAACACTTTCAGGCTGAAGTAATGATTATTTTCAAAAAATAAGTTTAGAATCTAAGCAACACGACATGCTACTTTAGAAGATAAATTCAGCATTGTTAGTAATACGGTTTTGAGTCTGGTATGCTTCTCGCCTTTTTGCCTTGAAGGAGATTAATTAGTGTTGCACAATCTGCTTTTAAAAACTGGGCTTCCCAGGCCTAAATAATGGAGGTATCATCTTGAAAGTCCTTTGTTAATCACATAGAACTGAACAAGATACAGAACAAAGCAAAAACTGTAACTGATCACTGAGCAATGGGGAAGGACATAAGACTATTTAACCCACTCCTGTGCTTACAAGAGAATTGACTGAACTTAGAAGCTGAATATGCAAAATCTGGACCTTAGGCCCCGATGAAGAGGAGATTTTCATCTTGCATCTAAATTACTTTTGGCAGTTGAACAATGGCTTTTTATTTGTTTGTTTTAGTTTGGTTTGTGTTGATGCATTATAAAGAACTGAATGTCTGTGCATATATATTAAGTCTGATATTCTGGGATATGGTTTGAAGTTTTTCCTGACTGGCCTGATCAATCATGTTGTCAGCCCTAACCTTCAGTGACTGATTAAAAAGCAGAGCTCATCAAAAGTGATTCACTATCAAGAGATTATAATCTGACCATTTTACTGAGGTGATATATTATTCACAGTTTACAACCATTCTTTTTTTTTTTCTTCTAATATATGCAGTCAGACATTTCTCGTGTTTTCAAATTTAAATAAAAAACAGTAAAGCTTATCCAGCATTTCCTTTTACATGCTATGATGACAATACAAACCTTAAAGGTGACAAGTATTTAAAATGTAATGTGACCAAGTGTAAATTCTATACGCCACAGTTACAGTGAGGCTTTATCAGTTTTATTGCTAATGGCATTGGCATTTGCAGTGACATCTCGAAGCTCAGTAAAAGCTAATACTTGTGCACTGGGAGCCTGTTCTTTTAAGTAATGTGAAACTGATGATTTGAGTAAAGTGCCTTATTAAAACTTTACAACACAAATGTGAAAGAAGAAGATATGGCAGTTATGTTGCTTCTTTCAAATAAGATGTTCTTTTCAACAACAATGTCCTGTTTATGCTAATATAATGTGTCAGTACCTAAGGAAATGTTATCATTATAAAAGCTCCCATTGGCATCAATAAAAAAAGGCTTAATGAAGGCAGACGGTGGCATTTGAGTTTGTGACCTCTTTTTTGTTCATTTATTTTCTTTTAGGGGAGAAAAGTTTCTTATCCTCTGCTGGTAGAAGTAATGACTAAGATCTCAATAAATGAAATAACCAGAAATACTGATAAATTTTCTCTCACTTTCTGCTTAATTTCTTTTTAGTAAGATCCACATACCAGCAAAAGTAATGAAAATATTGCCACTGATTTCAGAAAACTGTGTATCAGGAACATTTTGAATTAGATAACAGTTTGTCATATAATCAGTTTTATTTTTTCCCTAGGGAAGTCAATTTATTAGTCATTTTCTTCTGCCAGTGTGGGTCTTACAGCCAGGGACAAGAACAATGGCAAATATATAGTAATAAACCCATAAAAATTGGCAGAGGCGTGTAGATGCAATTAAATTATTCTAGCTCTTTAAAATAAAATCTGATCCAATATCAGGTTGTCAGTTTGCGTAATCAGTTTCCAGTTTTTAAAAATGCGCTGCATTCTTAATCCATAGGTCTGATCCAAATAAACTTATGCAAATGGAAAGATACCCACTAATTTCAGTGAGCTTTGGATCAAGCCCTCATTACTTTATAGAAAGTTCTGGGAACAGTCATCTCCAAAGAAGATAATGAGAATGAAACTCCAACTCTCCTCAGAATATCAGGAATTTATTTTCTCTAATTTATGAAATTTTATGCCATTGGAGAAGGTACCATGTTTCTTCTGAAGGATGGAAATAGATTTTAAAGACAAATATTTCTTTCCAGTCATTCCAGGACCTATCAAGTCTATATATGTTATGATCTTAGATGTGTTTATCACAGAGAGAAATGAACTGGCATGACTGACAGCAGAATTCAGGCTTGGGAAGAACTGGAAATGTTGGCTCCTTCACTGAAAGACTCAAAGTGAAATGCTAAGTTATTGTTCTTGATTCCTTCTCAGCATTTACAACTGTTATTCTAAGAAATATTTTACTATTTTATAAGATTAGCATGCCACCAGAAACTAGAGGATGTCAAATGATAAGCCCATAGAAGTAAACTTTGGCTGTATTGTTAGATGAACACTGTTTGAACGGATCAGGAATAATTGATGAATGCTGGAAACTGCTGTGAGACCTGGTATTTTATAACCACAGTGAGGATTAGCATACATTTCTTGTAAGAATGAAAACTGATATAAATTACATCTCAATACTGAAATGAGATACCCGATACAAGGTATGTGTGTGCTTATATATATGTATATACAGCTACATATGTACGTATAAATATACATATATGTAAGAGAGCAGGAAAGTATTCCTTGATATAAGATATTGCTATCTGAATATTACTTTGTGCATTGCTGTTAACTGTTCCATTTTTTAGAGCTCAATATAAGCAGCTTCCCTAATTTATAGTATTTAAAAAACAGGATACATGTTGAAAGTAGAATTCACTTACATGCAATTTAATTGAAATATACGCCTCCAAGTTCTTCTGGAGGATGGGAATGTTGGAAGAGAAGTAAGAATTATCATAAGAAATAGCAAAAGGTTACTAGAAAAAGGTTAGGCAAACAAAATGAAACTTAATATACCAAATTTCATATGGTAGTAAAAATAGTTTTACAAATATTCTTTTCAAATAGACCAGCTGCAAAGTGTAACAAGGAATACAAATGTACTATAATTTTCATTGGCAATTCGGAAAAATTTCTTCACAGAAAGGGTTATCAAGCATTGGAACAGGCTGCTCAGGGAAGTGGTGGAATCTGCATCCCTGGAGCTATTTAAAAAATGGGTAGACATAGTACTGAGAGACATGGTTTTGGCAGTGTTAGGTTGATGGTTGGACTCAATGTTCTCAAATGACCCTTCGAACACAGATGATTCTACGATTCTATAATACATTATCTGAAAAGGCTCATTTAAAAATCTGAGCTATTATTAAATAGTGGTAGACTGATAATAGCACATAATTCTCAAATAATAAGAGCTTTAATATATTAATGAGGTGAAGTGGTGAGTCCTGTTGCTACTAGGATATGCTATGTTTGTGTACTTCATACAAATACAGAGAAGCTTTTTAAGCAATTTTTTTGAGCATGTAAAAAACTACCTGAAGTTAATAATATTGTTTGTAAAGAAGTATATCTGATGCCTAATACAGTGGAGGGGTTTTTTGTTAGTTTTTCAAGTGAAGATGCATATAGCTGGGTGCTGGGTATGTTTACTGGCTTCTTACACTATTTCTGCCCTACTTCACCTTTCTGTATCATTCTCCTGAAGTCTTCTGGGTACATTTGGCAGTTTGATTATGTATTGCATGTTTATTTAAAATATTACTTAGCTTCTCTGTTACTGGAATACTTGATGTTGCTTGCATTAGCTTTTAAAGTGAGTGGTTTTCCCTAGTAAAGTCCATATAGAATTGAATATCAAATAGCATTTTTTTTCTCACCCCTGCTTCTTTTTGAGTAGATTTAAAGAGTTCTTTGCAAAGGGCAAGACTTCTATTACATTTATTAGAGAACTTAGCTTGTGTGCAAGACACATTTCTTAAAAAACTTTCTAGGTTTCTAGCAGTTTCCACGAAATACTCTTGATTTCAACCCTGTTAAATTATGAAGATATATACCATAAGACTTTGTTTAGAAAAGCTGAGGTGGTGGCCAAATGGCTTGAGGAAACATGAAAAGATTAATGATTGAGTTCTGCCTGGCTCCCAGATTCTTACTTCCTGAATAACTGTAGCTGAGTCATATCACAAAGATGACACATATTGACTCTGGGGAGGGAGCAGCAATTATTTGCCTTATTATTTTCCATGTCAGGCCAGTAATAGAGCCATATTATGCCAGCCAGTGAAAGAAGAAATTTCTAGCTTGTCTGTCCTTCAGCTTGGAGGACTGTTGTGCATAATTCTCAAAAGACGGGTATATATTTCGAAATAAGGACCTTACTGCAAAGAAGAACAAAGATATCTAGATCTTCGGCTGGATTCTACTTTGAAGCAAGACAAAATACTAGGAAGTATAAACAGTGCTAAGTTTCCATATTAATGCCCTTCCAGGCAAGTGGCCTATGGATCATCAGCTCCAGAAAAATTATTTTGATGGTCATGGTCTGTAGTCTTTCTCCCACAAGGTAGAGCAAAGGTGTTTACTGTTTGTTTAGTCCTTCTCAAATGTCTGTTATATGTTGCCTTTATTGTTTGTTTGCTTCATAGATCTATTTGCGATTCTTGGACTACGAGATGCAGAATTCCAACGAATGTAAAAGGAATTTTGTAGCTGTCTATGATGGAAGCAGCTCCGTGGAGGATTTGAAAGCAAAGTTTTGCAGCACTGTTGCAAATGATGTAATGCTGCGGACAGGTCTCGGTGTAATCCGCTTGTGGGCAGATGAAGGCAGTCGAAGCAGCCGATTCCAGATGCTCTTCACATCTTTCCAAGAACGTAAGACTCTAATCAGTGTGTTCACCTTTCAGTTTGTTAAATGAAACAAATCCCCAAAACTGTTAATAATTTCTTCATGTAGAGCAGTCACTGAAGATGTTTCCAAACAAACTATGTAAATATCCAGAATAGTTTTTATTCCAAGCATTTATAGTGTGCAATAACTTCTAATGAAGCAGGCAGAGAACAGGATTCAGCAACTGGAAGACACGTATGAGTAGTCAAGACCTGTCCTGTCATATGACTGTATCTTTGATCCCCGAGCTATAGAGCTGCTGTGTCTCAGTTTTCCCTTATACAATGTGGAAAATAATGCAGCTCTGAAGGTTTTTATCAAGACTGATCCTATTCTGTAAATTTGCTATTTTAGACCTCGTTATGATGGATATTTGAAAAATACCTTATGATTATTTTATCACAGATGGTGGGGGTGTTTGGGCATATTCCAGAATGCACATATCAATAAATACATATGTCAGATATTATTAAGAAAAGACTTTAGTTAATTTTTTGCAGTAGGAGAAGTTTTCTAAAAGCCTTATTTGATATTTTGGTCTCTGTATTTTTGGTCTTTTGATCTGATACTTGGCTCTCTGTAAGCCTTGCCTGCCTTCATATGTTTATAAGATTTTTGGACTCAGATAATAAGCAAAACAGCTTTTGAAAGAAACAAAAAAACCCTACCCAGTTTAAAAAAAAAACCCCAAACCAACAAATAAACAAACAAATGACAAAAAACCCTGAACAAAACCCAATAATCCCATTCACTGAAAATTATTAACTCAGATAATCACCCGTGAAAGATATCGATTTGTTTTGTTTGATGGGAATAATGCATATGCATTTATTTTCACATTCTGATTCAAGTTCATTTTTAATGTATTTTTTGGTTTGTGCATCACATGTCTGACAGGAAGATTTCTGTGCGGCCATCAGTAGTTGGAATGAAGGCGCAATCCTACCAAACACGTTCTTCATCTGTATTCTGTGTGTGTGTACTCTGCAATGAGGCAATGAGACTCTGCTGAGAACAGCCTCTGTAATTCCTTAATTATGGCTCTGATTAAAAATTTCTGACAGTCTACATGCCTGAAACTGCATACGCCACCGTACACTCACACTGCAGCCTTAGGCTGGATTATATTTTTCTTGTCTGTAAATCAGGACAGGGTCTAAAAGATATTGAGAGCCCTTAGTTGAGATGATACTGCCCTTTTCTCATTTCTGCAACTGGAGATGTCTTGAATATTCAAGATCTGATTCATTTTTTTCACAAGGCATCCTGATCTGTTACCTTAGAAACAACTGCATAGACACTGGAGATTCACAGCATATAAAGAACTGGAGAGTGAAGCACTGTGATGACTAACTTGAAATGAAGGTTTGAATAAGTGTGTGTTTGCAAGGCTTTCGCATTTTAAAGAAAAATAAGGAAAAATGTGTTTTTTTCTCTTATAGTATTCGTAATATGTTTACCTGACATGCTACACCTTATGAGCTACTCCATTCTTGTAAACAGATGGTAGTTTATACTGTATGGTATTCTGACTGGGAAGTTGAAAATATTAGCAATGTGTGTTTTCTGTAAATTTATTCTGAACAGACGTTACACGCTAAAAGCCAAAAATTTATTGAGGGCTCAATTGTGCTTCGAGATATGTATACACAGCCTGCTCATAAATATTAGAAGAAACTGTATTCATGTTTTTAATGGTGGAATTTAACTTTAAAGATTTAAAGGTGATGCCGATTATATTTTCTGTGCCATGCCTGTTTTCCATAAGTGGTGCCCTATGCTGCAGACTGGTGCTAACTGCCGGCTGCCAGCTAGAGCAGATGTCCGGTGTGCGCACTGCAAGACACAGCTCGTAGCATGTAAACTGCAATGTCTTTCAGCAGTGTGTGGGAATAATTAGATCATCTGCATGGAAGAGTAGGGATGTCAGTCCTCATTCAGGGATATAAGCATCAGGGAACAGACACCTGTGTCTCTACTCGGGGACAGAGAGGAAAAAAGCTATTTTGTTCACCTGCAGCTGAGAAAGAAGCAAAATAGAAGAAGACAGTATGTTGTGGTTATCTGCATGGGAAACAGTGACAAAGTAAAATTCCTGTATTTGCTGTTGCTGTGGGAATGGCCAGGAGGTGTTGTGATCTGTAGCTCCCCAAGTTTCTCTCCTTAGTGCGGAGTCAAGTTGTCGAGATTGCAGCCTTCCCTAACAGAAGGGTCTGTGAACTGGAAGTGTTTTTTTGTGGAAACAGACTACTTAGCCTGAGGAATGTTTTCTTTCTGTGTAAGTCTGATCAGTGTTAATTCTTGTTATAGAGCTGTTTCCTGGGGACTTGACATTTGGGTAGAACAGAGAAATCTTAAAGACATTTCTTATACGATTATTTTCATGTAGTTTGATCAGTGTGCTCCAATTACATTGGAAATATACGTGTCTCTTTTGTTTTTCTCTAAAAAGTGGTCTTACAAGTTTCCAAACCTCTAGCAGTGATGCTCTGGAGAGCAGAAGTACTATAAATATGTCTGAAGGAAGGGCATACAATGCAAGAAGTTTTTAAATTTCCTATGCCAGAAAATCAGTAGCGTTTCTCATATCATTAAAATAGTAGTAGAACTCTAAGTGACACCAGATAACCAATATCTTAATAGCTGATATTTTAAAGTGATGATTTGGTATTTCTGATCAGTATTACTAGCTCTTCCAACTACCATTATGGGTTTTGTCTGCTTATGTCCTTATGTTTTTAATCTTTATCTTCTAAGCATATATATCTAACTGTATTTTTGTGTGTGGTAATCACTGTCTACAATAGATTTCAAATATCCAATAAATTAATTTAAGAATCAGAAAAAGGAAAACAAGAAAATTGGTATCATCAAAAGGTGTCTGTTCGTCTGGTAAGAAGACTTGAAAAATTAGTCTGTTTTTTCACCTGCTGACTAACTGTTCATTTCATTTTCTGTGACTGTGAGAGTGATCTCCAGCCTGATTAATGGCAGACATGCTACACCTACAGCTTCTTCAAAGAGCTGCTCCTGAGCAGACTCACCTGCACTTTAACCTAAAAGCAGATTCATAGAACCAGGGCGTATGGGATAAGAGAAAATCCCTCTGTATCCACAGCAGACAAGATGTTCAGTCTCTCACCTCTGACTGCTATTTGGTAGCACTGCTTCCTTCTCCATCCATAATCCTGCATCAAAAAACCCAGACCAGATAAACATCAATCCTTTTTATTTTGTTGCCCATTTGATCTCTAAGCCTGTTTTAAAAGCCCTGTCACATGAGGCTTTCGTAAAGGAACACAAGTTCTATCATTCTTATTTTCTTTTTATTAACAAAACCTGTATTTGCATAGAAACCTAGGGCCATGTTTAGAAGATCAGTGCACAGTTCTATCAAATAACGGCACTCAAGTCCTTGTTTACAGCCAGAATTCCTGAAGATGATCACCTCAGCATGGGCAATTCTGTAATGGGGACAAGGCACTGCAGGTATACAGTATTAATGACTGTGTTTATTGTGGTAATGCCAAGTGAACTACTGAGAACAAGAACAACAAAGTGATAAGTGCAATGCATGTGAAGAGGTGGTTTCCCTTTGCAAGGAGTTGTGAGTGCAAATAGATTGCAGCTTTGCTGGTTTTGCTTCCTGCTTCCACTCTAACATATAAAATGAAGAGCACTCACCTGTGATTTTCTGCCCCTCCGTGCTATTTGCAGTTATCTCTGGTGAAAAACCTTCACTGGCTAAGCATCCTAATGCCTCTCTGCCCCTGAACAAAATAAGCATTTGTGGTGCCTAGCGTGTATAAACTGAACACAGGCTGGAGCTCTGAGCACATGCTCCTGAGCTGCTGTTCTCTGTTGGTTCGTAGTCCAAAAAACCCCATGAAATTACATATAACCTTTTTTAAAGACTTTATTATCAATGTGTATCTGGTATTAGCTATCTGTAAAAGTTATATTTATCTTGAGCAGAGCTGTCTGAAGGTGACTAAAAAAGAAAATTCAGTATTAAGCACTTTTCATTTTCAAGTTTTTAATAGATGTATTTTAATAAGATTTTTTTTTTCATTAGTGACTAATGAAAAGATAAGTAATTTTACTTTAGGTAATATACTTGTAGTGTACAGTACTAAAACCATTTTATTAATTTCATCATTTTAATAAAGGACGTGAAAAACTCTCTCAGTATGACTGATAAACTGTTCCTTGGAGAGACTGAGAAAAAACCTCTTCCCTTGTTTCAAGGATGATTCGAGGAACATCTGAAGAATTTTTTCTTTTTTTTCTCTAGTAAAGGAAAGCAAACTCAATTTTTCAGTAAGAGCAGAGGGAAAATCCAAAAGATCTATACTTAAAGAACTCATGTGCAGGGCATGATGCAATGAGCTATCTTGAGGACAGGAGGAGTGAAATGTCTAACAAGTTCAGTGTAAAATATTTCTCACATCTGACCATTATTAAGATTTCAGAATTCACCCTCAGGAGAAAGCAAGACCTCTCAAAAATGCTATGACAAGAAGAGCAGGGAGAAAGAGAGAGAAGTCTAAAAATAGCAAGTAGGGTAGGGCCATTCATCTCAGATTAGGGAGTCCCAGACCGAAATCCCTGTCTGGAAACAGGCTCAAAGGGTAAATACACACGCTTCAATGAAGTACGACGTAGACACCCAAGCTGGCTTCCTCAGAGCTAATTCACACCCTAGCAGCAAAGGAAATGCACTAACTCTGCATGGTGCTGAGAAGCAATGTAAATACGCTGGGGAAAGCACTGCACTGAAGTGGAACGGCCAGGCTTCACAGCAGGACCATGAAAAGTCAGCTTTTAACTTCATCTTGTAAAAATATTTTGACCTGGCCTTGTTTGCATTTTATACCCAAAGTATCCAGTAATGCCCAATAAAATGATGCTCAGCACTCACAGATAATGTATTTTATTGTTAATTTCATAACATCACAATACTATAAATATTAATAACGTGTGGAATATTTAATTGCTATAATGCTTTATAAATATTGTTATGTTATAGTATAAATGAGTATGTATTACTTATTATTTATTTTATTGTCTCAGTGAAAGCAGTGCTTTTTTTACATATAAAGGATGAATGCTTTTATTTCATGTTACTTTGTAAACATGGCATACAGAACTATTCATGCTCTTTGTGTTTCTCTGCCTTAGGGCTACACAGAACTAAAAGAATTTATGATCATTTTGCATTAATAAATGAAAAAGTATAGATTATTGGCTCAATGTGCATTCCCAAAACCTTCCAATAGTAAGAAAATACAGACAACTCTATTGGCTCAATTTTTATAAATTTTGAAAACAGTAACCTTCAAATACTAAAGTCAGGCTTTTTTGAGTACTGTGATGGTAACCTTTTGGAAGTATGATCATTATAACAATCTCGCAACTTGTACCAGAAACAAAATATATTTACATGCCAGAAAACAGAAATAGGGTTATTATTATAGGATTTTTAAAAAGTATAGGATTCCTAAATCTGAAAAAGACTCTGGGATATCATGTATATTCCTGTTAATGGAGTTGCCTATATGTCCTCTAGGATAAGTGCGCCATCTTGTGTTCAGTATAAATACTTGTTGCAAAGCAGAAGCTGTTACATTATAATTAATTCAATAATTATTAAATCTGTTTTTATATTGATACAAGGTATCCCTACATACACCACAAAAATTTTCTAAAAGAAAATATTATCATTAAAAATAATGTAGAAGGAAATTGTTTGAATTTTTTTGTTTTATATCTATTATTTTATATAAACTATAATTTTACATTGAAATAATTGTTCGTTCAAATCCAAACTGGGAAAAGAACCTTGAATAATAATTTTTTTCTTTCATTGGTGATTTAATTTAAATTATAGTATTTTCATGCTGTAAAAATCCAACAATTTATCAAAACCTAAAGTTATTACAATGCCTCAGGTTGAGTTATATATATAGTTCTAATTTGCTCTCGGATTATGGATCATTGTGGATTGTTCATTCTGCTCAATATGCTATCTCAGTTATTTCTAGACCGGTACCTTGGCAGAGCTTGACTAAAGGCAGCTTTGGGACACAGGAGAAATAACATAACTGTGTGTTCCCAGCTGTTACTTTTAATCTAATTATGAACCCATCTTTTTAGAGAGTCCCAGAAGGTTTTAGGTTGGAAGGGACTCTGGGGTATGATCTGGTCCAGTTCTCCTGCTCAAAGCATGATTGGCTACAGCAGGTTGCTCAGGGCTGTGCCCAGTTTTGGATACCAGCATCTTTTCTGCAAGCTTGCTTTCCGGATGGTCAGTAATTCTGATGGGATTATCTGACCCTGCTCTTACCTCTTGTATGTATTATGTCACATACCTTGTCTGCTTGCTTCCACTCTCACTGCAGGAAAGCATCAGGACCAGATCCATCTTGCTGTAAAACAATTCTGTTTACTACCAGTTCATTTATCTTTTTGCTATTACTAGAATGTCCATAATGCAGCATCCCAAGACCTCTTTGCTGTGCCTCTTCAAGGGCAAAATCCCTAATTCCTCTAATATACAATGGGACTGACAAGTTTTCAGTTTCCCTTGATGCTTTCATTCATTCCAACAAAAGCCTTCATTGGAGTGGGGAAATATATTGATTTCTTGTCCAGCTCAATCACCCTGTGTTCAAGGAACCACAAAGAGGACTTGACTATACTTATTTTATAAACATGAACAAGAGGGGGCTGTTTGTCACTAGTTTTAGGAACCTTACATTTGCGTTTCTCTCATGCTAAGTTTGCTGTACTTACTGTGAAATTACTCTTCCTCACTATTCATCTAGTTTTGACATTTATTCACATAACATCTCTTTCCTCCATAGTTCAACAGCACAATTTAGCGAAACTGAAACTTTCTTTTTTCTTCCTTACCCTTGCCTTTCATTTCCAGATCTCCCTGCTATCACTTTGCATAATTATTCTTTCTTCTTAAATCTTAAGAAAAATGTCTTTTGTACCACTCTTATTTTTTCTATCTTATTTCTGGAACATTTCCCAATATTTTTGTTTGATCTCTTGTCATTCCTTTCAATGCAGAATGCCCTGTGTCATCTGTTTCTACTGTGGAGTTCTCTCTTTCTTCCTCTTCTTTTCACTTCCTTTACTACCTTCCTCTAGTTCCTACTTTTTTACTTGCCACAGCTATACTTGTAAATTCCTTCATTTCTGCCTCACACAACTGTCCTTCCTTCTTTTGGGGTTTGTTTTTCCACTATTAATCCTTTCTTTGCTGTTGCATTCAGGATTAAATCAAACTGATTTTAAGGTGGCAAGAGCAAGTCATTGATATCTAAAAGGTTCTGCCTGCTCACACACAGCACTCTGTCTTCACTTCACTTCTAAGGCTTTTCATATTACTCTGCATGTTTTTTGGTGTTTTGTTAGGGTTTTTTTCTCCATTTTGGCTTTATTAGCATAAACTTTCCTAACCCTGCACTTCTGGCTTTTTTCCCTTGTTCTCCTGTCACTCTTTGTGATTTCTCCATTTGTCATTTGGATCTTATTTTCTTGTGCACTTCCTACTTATTACCAGGTATTTTGAATGGGTGGCTTCTTAGATCTTTTTAGGCTTCTCTTCCATAAGCTCTTTCCTTCTCGGTTTCTTTTTTGCTTAGAGCAGGCAGCTAAACTTCCTGTGTCTTAGAAAGAATAAGTCCCAAAAGACCCTTGGCTTGCCCAGAAACAGCTAGAGTGTGAAAGCATGATGGTGCCTCTGGTGGGTCCTCTGTAGAATGTGTCACAGTATCCTCCAGGCTCAGCCCTCACTGTCCCCAGATGCCAGCAACAGAGAAGGACTGTCCTAAAACACTCTGCCTTGCTAATATGCATGTGTGCTGTTCTACTCTTTCTGTCCAGTTTAAAAAAAAATTCCTTCCGGTAACAAACTTAACACCTGACCAAGGTCGCTGCAGCTTAGAAGGTATTATACCAGATTTTTCCAAAAATTTAACAGTGGGCAGAACCAGTCTGGCTGAGCAGTCTTCTGCGTTGGCTAAGAGATACAGTATACGTATACTGTTATATCTGAGGGGATGGTTGCATATTTGGGGGGGTGTACAAGTTTTGATGGCATATACTATTTGTTTAACAGGCCATAACTGCTCTGAAGAAGCCATTATAATCAGTTACGGGTATCTGATTTTCAGCACTTACTGAAAAGTGGATTTCTTGATATGATATATGATGTCATTAAGTTCTGCAATATAAATCCTTTGCGCTGTCCTTAGTTAGCAAACCACTGAAGCAGTCATCTGCTCTGAGCTAGTCTCATTGTTATGCATATATGTTGTCATAGGAACAGCTTTTAAAGTTACAGAGGAGAAAAATTGTTTGTAGCTCTTTTTCTAAATGAAGGAAGGTCTTCTGGTTTGGTTTTAATAAAAGAAATATGAGGAGTAATTTATCTTTACTATTTTATATAATTTTGGAGTAATATATTTACAACACCTAACGATCTCCCAACACTTGAGTAAGTAGCACAGTTTAACAGCATGTAGTATTCCTTCTAATGGCTTCCAAGCTGCTTCTTCACAGTAATAGTATATATGGCCTTCAGTAAAGCCTTCATGCTGCAGCTTTAATCTGCATGATTCTCTTAGACCATGGGTTTCAGGGACACTGAAGACGGTTGCTTTTTTTAATCTTCACGCTTGTGATCAAAGGGGTAGTTTTTTACTGTAGCCTTTCTTATGAACAAAAGGAGTTTTAAATAATTTTTTCTTTCTCTGTGTATAAATATTCAGGCACTGTCAATGTGGGCACTAAAGTACATAGTCTCAGCAACAAACTTTGAAACAGTTTATTTCTCATACACCAGGTCTGGCTGGAATAGAGTTAACATTTTTCACAGCAGCCCATAGGGTGCTGTGTTTTGAATCTGTGACTAAAACTATTGATAACGCATCAATGACCTACCACCACCATTTGGGGGGCCAACCCACATGGGAATCAGACTATGGGAAAGTCCATCCGTCTTAGACAGAACTGAAAATCTCTTGCAACAGAGTAATAAACAGTGTGTGATTTGAGTGCTCTCAGTGCTGCATGTCAAATATTAAATATGCAAGAGGAACCATGTTGTATAGCTTTCTCCTATTTCAGATTACATGATCATTCCTAGATGTGTTTGTTGACAAGAACTGAGTGATTTACTACTTAATATCAGCTTGTTCTCTCTTGTTTTTAGCCCCTTGTGAAGCCAACACCTTCTTTTGCCACAGTAATATGTGTATTAATAATACATTGGTCTGCAATGGACTCCAGAATTGTGTTTATCCTTGGGATGAAAATCACTGCAAAGGTAATGCGTAGAATTGGAAATGTCAAGTTATTAAGACTGTGTGGGATACAGCATGTTATCCTTAGTTTCTTGTGAAGTATGTGCCAGATAGGTCAAAGCTCAGGAAGAGTAATTCAGGGAGAGCATACATCAAGCAATAGAGAAAACGAAGAGAGGTGAAAATACCGATGGATTTTACTTTCAGTGTTTGCATTTGTTTTGTTTGGTGTTGATTTGTGTTGGTTATGTCCTTCTGACTGGTTATGTTCTTCTGGCAGGCTTTCTGATCACTTGGTCCATTTCCCCTAAAATCTAAAATGTAATTAAAAGTCATATTTTGGTTCTTTTTTCATAGTTACCTTGTTGGTGGAGTAACATATGGGTAGCAGGTGTCTTTTAGTTGCATGCCATGCACATAATAGCCCAGGTGGGCTACAAAGCCAAGGTCAAGTGGAATTAACACTGTAAGAAAGCAACCAAATCTACCTATAATCAAGTGAAATTGAAGAGCAAGGAACAAGGACAGGAAATCAGGCATAATGTGTTTTTCATAGGTAGGGACTGATGTTCCCAACCAGTTTCTGAATATTGCTCTGTGTTTCTGGAAAAAAATAAATTAAAAATCAGCATCTGTGCTGTCTTCAGAGAAAAGAGTTTAACTAACTTATGTCGTAGGCTAGGGAGACAGTTTGCTTCCCTCTCCCCCTCCCCCTTCTGCTACGGCAGATTTGTTCCTGGAAACATGGGATATGACAAATCTAGGAACCAATCAAGAAAAAAAATTCAGAATGAGATGGATTAGCAGTCCGCTCATAAGTCTGCTGAAGCCTGTAAAATCCTGACAAGCAGTGCAATAGGGTAAAAACACAAATGAAAACATACTTCAAAAGAACACAGGAAAATTGTAGCATGGAATAATATTCTTCAAAGGAACTAGACATATGATTGGGAAATAATTATCTGCTCTCTACTGCTTCAGCACAGAGGAAAACAGAAAACCTTCCACACTCTTTAATTTCCAGAATTATTTTCATCTTTCATTTGCCAAGTATCTTTTCATTGAGTCGTGTGTGTTTATCCTCTCTTGTTTTTCTGACTAGAAAAAAGAAGTGTGCTGATTCCAGCAAAAGGCTGTTTGCTGCTGTGTTGCTTTTTCTAACTCTGCTACTTCCCCAGAGCCTGTGTCAGTCAGTTAGAGAAACCCCAAGTGAATCTACAAGAGTAGGCAATGGGGAGTACTGAAAAGTTCATTTTTAGTGTCTAGGAGATTATGAAGAGGTGAACGTTATTGTTTTGGTGCCAGTAACTTTCGTTTCAAAGGCTTAAGTCTTTTGATATGTTTTATGTTGCCAGGAGAAATTACACTAAACTGGGTGTTGAAACTTAATCAGAGGTGTCGAGTCTTGCTATGCCTGTGACAGACTGATGCGAATGCTTTCAGCACGGATTTCTACAAGGCTCAGTCACTGTCTCATGTGTCTGCAGCCATCTGAAAGTAAATCACAGAGAAATATACACAACAGTAGGGTGAAACTGTTTTTCTTTTTATTATTTTACTGCATATTTTCTGGTTTTATTCATTCACAATGCTGAATTTGCTGGCTAACTTCCTAGAGGTCACTGAGTAAAGGATAGGAAGTAGAATCAGCTTTTGGATTTTTATGGATGTTTAGAAAAGTGGTGGTAAATAATAGGTCAAGAACAAAAGAAATAATTTACACACTTTTTTTTTTCCTGAAACTTTTCTGTTTTCTCCTGATTTATATTTTTCATTGAATACTGTCAACAGTCCCAGTCAGTTCCTAAATATTTGGACTTCACTGAAGTTCCTAATGCAAAGAAGAAATTCTTTTTGAAACCTGAAAGTCTTGCCCTTTCATTGGTCCTAATGTCCTAGTTGCACATATTTACTGGAAGAGACAGAAAATAATGAAGAGAACAGCTGTAACAGTTGTGGGGTCTTTAGCAGGCAAATGGAGTTCAGAGGTTCAGTGGAGTTCACTAGAGCCATCTGCTTGTTTTGGTGGTTGCTTTTTATAAAAAATGTAAATAATTCTTTCATCTTATTAAGCTTGTAATATAGCCCGAACAAATCACTTTCTGAGTGAATAAACACACAGAGGACCTGCATGTTGTTTATTTGACTTTCATGAGTAACTGATTTCGTTTTTACTTTTTGTCAGTGAGATTGGTTAAGTGAATTCAGACATAGACTAGGCTCAGCTTTGCAGTAATCTGTGAACCTATCATGGCTGGTTTTATTCTTGAACTGCAATTAATGCTGTGCTTTTTTTTCTCCTGTCACACAGAAAAAAGAAAAGCTAACCTATTGGACCAACTTACCAATACCAGTGGGACTATAATTGGGGTGACTTCTTGCATTGTGATCATCCTCATTGTTATCTCTGTTATAGTACAGATCAAGCAGCCTCGTAAAAAATTTGTCCAAAGGAAAACAGACTTTGATCAAACAGTGTTCCAGGAGGTGTTTGAACCTCCTCATTATGAGTTATGCACCCTCAGAGGGACAGGGCCTACAGCTGACCTTGCTGACGTTGCAGATGACTTTGAAAATTATCATAAACTGCGGAGATCATCTTCAAAATGCATTCATGACCATCACTGTGGATCACAAGTGTCTAGCATTAAGGGCAGCCGTAGTAACCTCAGCACAAGAGATGCTTCTGTCTTGACAGAAATACAACCCCAGCCTGTAAAACCACTCATTCAGCCCATGAACAGGAGAAATATCCTTGTCATGAAGCATAGCTACTCACAAGATGCTGCAGATGCGTGTGAGATAGATGAAATTGAAGAGGTACCAACCACAAGTCACAGGCTGTCCAGACATGATAAAGCTGTTCAGCGGTCAGTATCAAT
Source organism: Chionis minor (assembly GCA_013398295.1). Lineage (NCBI taxonomy): Eukaryota > Metazoa > Chordata > Aves > Charadriiformes > Chionidae > Chionis > Chionis minor. The sequence continues at coordinate 130,498 of VZSF01000024.1, read as the reverse complement.
AGATTTTTGATGAAGACTATTGTGTAAGGACTTGATTGTCCCAACCATATTCACTCTTTATTCAGAAAAGACATATTTTCTTTCTTCTCTATTTATTGTTTAAATTTCTGTTTCCTGATAGCACATACCATTATATTATCTCTCTCTTCCTCTCTCTTTTTCTCATCTCTGCTCCTGTTTCCTGAAGGATCCTGTATCTCAGTTTTACCTTTCTACTCTATATCTTTCTTTTTCTTTTACTATTTTACACATACCCACATGCATACACACACAGCTCAACAGAGAACAGGTTCAATTTTTAAAAACCAAAGAAGATTTTGTGTGAATCTAGTTTTTGAAAGAGCCACATGCATGTGGTTTCCTTGTAACTGAGGTGGCCTTGAGTATCTTCCACTGTTGGTCTAATGTTTCTAAATCAATACATCAATAAATAAAAAATACATCTATCCATTTTGATGCATGGCACAATAATGAGAAACACAATCCTGGGGTAAGGAAACCCCTTTTCTCATGAAACATTATATTTTATATAACGAACGACAGTATTTGCGAAACTTTACTGTATCTGTTCCATTATTAATCACAGTATTTTGGCTTGTCATATTAACATATATATATATTGATTAGAACATGAGACAGCGTAGTGAATAGAGAATACTCATATATTTACATATAAGAATGTAGTTAAAAGGAATCTTTCTAAAAAAAAATAAAGCATGATATTTTTAATAAAAGAGCTATTTCTACTGTATATTGCACTTTGAATTACTGTAACTATGAATGATTAAAAGTTTACAAGTAAAAGAAAAAGAAAATCAGAAACATTTATGAACCATTTATTTGAAAAAGAACACAGAAACTTGTTTTCTCTTGCATGCATTATTTTATGCACTTCTTGTGACTGTTTACATGCCCTCCACGTTTTCTTTGCACATTAAGGCATTTCTGTCTCTTAAAAAAAATAAGTTATTTGATTATTTTAATCTAATTGCATGTCAGTGTAAATTACTTCAGGAATATTGATCAGATTATCATGGTGTACTGTTTGTTATGTATCTATATGCATATATTTCTTTTTTTCTATGCAAACATTATTATTTTGAATGAAATAGCCATAACATTCCAGGTTCTGCCTCATTGGGTCTCTAAGCAAACATGAGTCTGAGTACAACACAACTAGGGTCTAAGAGACAAACTTGAGGTAAGTAAACATACCTATACAACAATTGAACCATGTGTTGCTTTCGATTGTATTTGTTATATCGCTAAATTGCATGTTAGTTCTCAAGTTATATGTCACCTTATATAGAGAGAGACAGGTTTGAATCCTGAGCAAACTGAAAGACAGATGACCACTTTAGCATTGTGAACTCAGCAAAATCTGTTAATTCCTTATTCTTGACAGCACTATAATCATCCCCTAGCTAAATATAATCTTCACTCCAAACACATTATAAAGACAGATGCTTTGCATGGCACTGGTGTTTCATTTATTTTTTTATTTATGAAAATAAAATTTAGACTCCCAGCATGTGAAACAGTATGTCAAACTTGGCAATCTAACCCAAGCCAGGAAGGTGTAAAACTATCTCTTTTCAGTTTATTTTATTCATTCAACCTTGTGAAGTGTAGAGGGAAAGGTGTGTGGTAGTACTGATAAATTTAGATATGCTGTAACACTGATATTAATGTTTGCAAATTAAGCTTCCTTTTTTGAGTCCTTTCCTAGGGTTTTTGTTTTGTGTAGTTTGTTATCAACTATCTCAATAAACATAATCTCAAATGTTTATAATCTAAAGTTATAGATAGCTGTTAGTCTGTCAATATGTATATGTGTATATACATATAAACATAGATATATGTATATACATGTTTATATGTATATATATGTATACAGCACTTTTAGTGGGAGATAATTCATTAATGGTTTTATTGCTTCTAGATAGTTTAGATAAATATTCATCTGTATTTTTCCTCATAGAACATATTTTAACTTTGTTTTGCTTTCAGACAACTATTCATGCAGTCATGCAAACTCTGAATGGAAAAATCTATATTGAATTATTTCAACTATCTGAAAGAGAGAGCGGACATGTTTCTAATCTCATTTCATTACCTTTATCCAAACCTAAGAAGTACAGACATATCTTACTTCCTTATAAGATGTTCCCATTGCACAATAACATGTTTCTCTTGTAATTTGATTGCTAGCCACCAAGTGCTCCTTAGTTTTTAAATACATTTGGAGATTTGCTGCAAACTTGAAGAAGAATTTAGCTCCTGACTGAGACTGTCCCTTTTTTTTTTTTAACCGTAGTTTTATTTCAGTTGATATGTTTTATGTCTGTTATTTACTTGTATGTTGTGTGATATGTGGAAGAAGATTTACATTGAACTTTTGTTATATGTACGTTGTTTTCATTATATAGACTGCTTGAGAATAGTGCGCTCCTGGGTGATTTTGAACATGCTACAATGAAATGTGAAACTATCGTCTTGGAAACACCAGCTAGAGGTTTTATGGACTCTCTGACCAGCTATTCTCATATCATGACAAAATTCAGCAAACAGTGTTGAGTAAAATTACTAGAAGGCAATAAGACTTTGATTATTATGCTTATTGGTCATTTCTCTTTTTCTTTTTCTCTCCTCTTTTCATCACAAGTTAAATTCCCAATTTCAGGAACAATTTATTGAAATCAGGTATTTAGCCATTCATAATCACTTCAATAGAAATGTTTGTTGGATAAGCATCTAGCAATATGACTGAATTTGACATTGAGAAAATAATCTGCATGTATGTTACTGAATATTTGAGTTGGAAAAAAATCCCTTTATTAGATACATTGTAAAAAGCATGCATTCACAATTATTGCTGTTACTGTTCCATTTCTGTGTCATATGCTTGCTACTTGTAACTTTTTATATAAAGACACATAAAACAATGTATAATAATTTCTTACCTTGAGTTTAATGGCAATGTTTTCTTTTACCAAATTTAAAAATCTTCTGTAATTTGGGAGATTAAGTTCATAATGTAGCTTCTAGGAACTTGAAACCCAGATACATCAGAGAATCAGATGTCTCTCATCCTTCACTTATTGAAAAGCAAAATACATTAATTTCTTAAGATTTAAATTAATTCATAATACATAAAGTTGATTACCTAATCAACTTTATTTGTTGTGATAACCTTTATTAAATTGTGATAACCTTTATGTTCAGTTCTGTACTTTTAACTGATTTATTTCCATGACAACTATTCGGAAGTTTGCTTCCGTGAGCACAGTAGCAGATTTTTATCAGTTATACATTATGGCTGGACTCCAATTTTAAAGATACAGACATAAACCACTTCCTTATGCAAGATAAAATGATATTCATAATTCAAATTATTAACATTAGTAACCAACACCACAATCAAACCTGACAGGTTCAGATATTAAGGAATTATTGTAGGTTGAAAAGCCACAACTATGTAAAGTTGAAAACCCCCTCATTTAAGAACTCAATAATCATGTGTAAAATCATAGTTTCATTATCTATTTAAAGTATTATCTTCCAAATTCTGTTTCAAAACAAATCCCAGTTCCTTCTTAAACATATCGTATCACTTGTGGTTGTTAGATTTTTCTGTATAAAAAATTTGCTAGTTTTTTCAAAAAGTGTGAAGAACTCTGTAGATCTCACCAAAGTACAAATAGTTGGGAAAAGAGAAACCTGAAAGACTGACATAAAAAATAAGGTGATGTATATAAGCTATTTAAAAATACAGTAGATAATTTACATAATTAAAAATTCAGGAAATCTGATTTCTACAAAACAATTTCTACAAATGAGATGTAAGAATAATTTGAGAAGAAGGAGGGTTTCAGGTATTTTACCTCCTTTTTTTGTACACTATATTTGCAATGTATTTTACATAACTTGATTTTATCTTGATTAATTTGTTTGTTATCCTGTATTAGATGCAAAAAACAGTCCTTCCTCCTCTACAGTCATTGAGAATCATTAAGTCATGTCTCAGTTGCATGGATTTTTAACATGCCCTAATAGTTCATTTCCAGATCAGTATCTCTTTCCAAGTTCATATACTTTATCACTGACTTTTTCCTTAATCTTTCAAAGTGCTATCTCATGTTCCTTTCTTAAGTATATTTTGTTAAGATATTTGCCACATCTATGCTTAAAATGAATGCATATACATGCACCCATTATAAAATCAAGAAAGAATTAAATACTTGCTGAAAGAAATGCATATACATGCACACACATTTATGTATATTTATAAATATTTGCTAATGGAGACAGTGTATAAATAAATATATAAGAGGAAATCTAAATATGGGAATTTAGCTTTGAATTAATTATATTGGTCATCTAGAAAAATACTGAAGCCTTGGATTTCAAAGTTGCTATATATTTAAGTGCCTAAATGCCCCTGAAACATAGATTTGGTCTAGTCCATCCTAGAAATGCACAAAACGAAATCCATTTTATGATTTTTCCAGTGAAGTAAGTGTTGACCGAGTGAGCTAAACTGAAGAAGACGTGGGTATTAATAATTATGTTGCATGCACAACAAACACTCTGAAAAAAAATCTAATTGCATCAAGGAAAATTGGTGAGAAACATAAAAACCTGTGCAAATAGAGCAGGTTAAGCAAAGTGAAGATGGTAATGCTTGCTTGATCTTGGAAAATTCTTTAGAAACATGTTGTCTAATGTTTAATAGCTAGGTATACCCTTAAACAAAACCATCATTTTAAGTGACAAAATATGTGCATAGCGAGGGCACAGGGTCAAATTATAAAATTATCTATTAAAAAAATAAACAACAATAAAATCAAAGCCAATGAAAATCTTATAAATGAAATATTTGATTTTAAGTAGCTATATTCTGTATATAATCAGTGTAAATAATACCCTAGTCCATTATACTGCAAACAGTAAAGATAACTTCTGTTGGTATCACACAATAGTAGGATATCTTAATGTAATCTATAAAACTCAAAATACTAAAATAAAAGGGGTTCTTGCTGAAAGTAAACAGTTTTGCCTTTCATATGAGTATTTTTTATTATTATGAAGCCACTTTTTAAAAACCAGAAAACAGTTCAAGTAAGTTAGTTCAAACAGACAAGCTAGTTCAAGCAACTTCAAGTTCACACAAGTTCAACTAGCTTTAAAGAGAATACTCAAAACAACTATTTCACCAGGCACTATAAGTGAAATTTAACCTATTCTAATACACCTTTTCCATTTTATGGAAAGAAAGTTTGGCTTGTTAAACTACCAGCTGAGCTGGTAGTGTCAACGTCATGCATTTTACATCATGTTTGCCTTAAGTTAAAAATAGAAATGGTAGCTACTAGACCATTTTCATTTGATTGGTGCAATGTGTGTGCTGTATAGCTGTGTTGACACTATGCTTATTTCTTTTAAAGATGAGTTTTCATTATCACAATGCATTCCCACACTGTTCATAGTTTTGCTTTTTTTTTTTTTCTTTCTTTCTCCCATGGGTGTAGTGTTATGTATACACTTCCCTTTTCAGATGATAGTGTGAGCAATCCCTCCCAAATATTTTCTCTGGTCCAGGAAATATGGCATTTTCAGACTGTGAAGCCTTCTCTGCAGTAACATTTAAAAATCTCAGGAAGTCCATTTTGTAAGCCATCCTAGTGTAAACCTTTTCTATCTTCCTGATGCTAAAAACAGCTTGAAGAAAAAACCAAAAAGGGTCTGAGAAATGTTAGTACCTTATCCTTCTATTTTTCTCCATTTTTATGCTGAAGATATTCTCTTCAATGTAGCAGTGATGTAACCAATGGCAGGGAATAAAAGAAAGTAGAAGGGTTTCCTGCTCAAAACAAATTGCTAGCACCAAAAAAAAAAAAAAAGAAAAAAACAAAGAAAAGAAACAGATAAATGTATTCTAATTAGAGGAAGAGCATGAAGGATTGTTGCTGACAGCTATTCATAAATTTCTAAACACATTTAGGACAGATAAATTTCTTAGCCACCAAATAAAAATGTACTGTACATGTCCAACTTGATAAGATAGCTGTACTACCTGTGCTTTACAGAACACTGTCCTGCAAACAAGAAGTCGACCTCTTGTGTTTTCTTGTCTTCTACTTTATGTGCAATCTCCCCATTACTGCAAAGGTACTCCAGCTGAGGGAGCACAGCTGAAGAGCTAAATGATACAAAAGACAAAAACTGCACCATTCAAAACTCTTTTCAACACAAAAGTCTGTATCTGATCTGGAAGTCTCTTATCTCCTCACTCCCGACTCAGCATTTAATGTGGAGTTCTGGACTCATGGCTCTACTGTTCTTCCTCATCATTACCTTTGCGTCATCGCTCTTTACTCTTTGATGATCATTTTACATCTTCACCATTGCTGCCTTTCATTTCTGTCCACAGTGAGTTTAGTTCTGTTCCCTTCTGTACTCCAAATTCACTGGAAATGCTGAAACTCTATCAGCTCACTGACCTTGTGCTACCCTGCATCCCCCTGGCTCTTCCCCATCTACTCCTTCAGAGACGTCTTAACCTTACCTTGCCTACAATCAGCAAAACGAAAACATGTCGTCACAGCATATCTTAATTACATTTAATTTATGCAGAAAAAAAACCCCTGCTATGAAGATGCATTGACTGGAGTACGGGCTTATTAGGGTTGCTGGATTTATATTTTAATGACTGTGCATCAGTGTTGTCTGGGCCATCTACTTCTGGGTTGTCATGCTTGCTCCTGCTATAGTCACACCTCAATGTACCGCAAAGAGAAATTCACCTCCACCCCTTTTGTCTCCCAGTGATACCTGCACCATTGTCAAATCAAGTTTTGTTTCAAGCACTTCTATGTTTTCTCCTATGCTGTATTTGTATTGGTATGTCCCTTCACACAACATAAATCCCTGTCCTACCCTCCTTCACATGCCTATTAAAACATGTTTGAGCTGCACAGACTGGCAAACACCTGCCAATGGTGTGGCAGAGCTATCATCAGCAAGGTAAGAACATCAGCTACCAAGAGAAGCAGGAGTTGCTGCTCGCCTCCATTTTCTTTCCCAGGAAAAGGAGTCATGCTGATCCGCAATCTCCCAACAAGGTCTATGGGAAAAAAGGGAAGCTGCCATCCCCTTCAAGCAACAAACTGTGACTAGGAGTAGAGAGACAATCTAAGCAGCCCATGATAAAAAACAGTAAGAATAAGATTGCTAAGATTTTTGTTACTGAAGTACCAGGCCTGACCAACAGCGTGCAGCGGTATTGCATCTCCTCATTCTCATATAAAGGAAGACTGAAGTGCACATCTTCTTTATCCCAGGGAGCAGGATACCACAACTGTGAGTACCAATTCTGTTCAGGGCTCTGGAAGGACTTAACAGCTGCTTGCATAAATGTAGGTAGATAAGGACTTACTGGGCCTATAGCGGCAGTCTTGTGTTGACACATGCAGTGGGCAGCTCTGCCATATCTAGTTACTTAGATCTGTTAAGTTTGCCATTCTTCAGTCTGTCCTCCCTGGCTCCAGTGAGAGACACAATAAATGCACTTAATTATTTCTAAAATGTTGGTTTCATTGCAAGGTGATTACTTGGCTTTTAATTTAGTGGGATGTGAAAGGTATTCATGACACTTGCTGCATCTATTGTAAAAAAAATAAAAAAATTGAGGGGTTTTGCACAGATCCTGGATATATGTATCTGGTTGAATGAACAAGAACCTGTTAGAGACGGTCCAGAGGAGGGCCGTGAAGATGATCAGAGGGCTGGAGTGCTTCTCCTATGAAGACAGCCTGAGAGAGTTGGGGTTGTTCAGCCTGGAGAAGAGAAGGCTCTGGGTTGACCTTATACCAACCTTCCCATACTTAAAGGGGGCATACGGGAAAGATGGGGAGGGACTGTTTATCAGGGAATGTAGTGATAGGGCAAGGGGTAATGGTTTTAAACTGAAAGAGAGTAGGTTTAGAATACATATTAGAAAGACATTCTTTGCTGTGAGGGTGGTAAGGCACTGGAACAGGTNTTAGATCTGTTAAGTTTGCCATTCTTCAGTCTGTCCTCCCTGGCTCCAGTGAGAGACACAATAAATGCACTTAATTATTTCTAAAATGTTGGTTTCATTGCAAGGTGATTACTTGGCTTTTAATTTAGTGGGATGTGAAAGGTATTCATGACACTTGCTGCATCTATTGTAAAAAAAATAAAAAAATTGAGGGGTTTTGCACAGATCCTGGATATATGTATCTGGTTGAATGAACAAGAACCTGTTAGAGACGGTCCAGAGGAGGGCCGTGAAGATGATCAGAGGGCTGGAGTGCTTCTCCTATGAAGACAGCCTGAGAGAGTTGGGGTTGTTCAGCCTGGAGAAGAGAAGGCTCTGGGTTGACCTTATACCAACCTTCCCATACTTAAAGGGGGCATACGGGAAAGATGGGGAGGGACTGTTTATCAGGGAATGTAGTGATAGGGCAAGGGGTAATGGTTTTAAACTGAAAGAGAGTAGGTTTAGAATACATATTAGAAAGACATTCTTTGCTGTGAGGGTGGTAAGGCACTGGAACAGGTTGCCCAGAGAAGTTGTGGAGGGCACATCCTTGGAGGTGTTTGAGGGCAGGTTGGATGGGGCCTTGACTAACTTAGTCTAGTGGAAGGTATCCCTGGTTATCAAAGGGTGTGCTAAGGTCCCTTCCAATTCTAACCGTTCTATGATTGTACGATCAACTGCATCCATAAATGAAGGCGTATTCCATCTGAGGTTTTTCTAATAAAACTGCATGGCCTGGTTCATCATCCATCTAGCTTCTGCTTTTTTCTGAGTTCAGTGAAAATTTTAATTAGGAAAAATCAGTGTGTTGAAAGCAAATGTCTTTCACCATCATTAGGGAAGCACAGAATACAGTTTACACTGGGAAAGGAGACCTTCATTCCTCATTTCTTCCTTAGTGCTAAAGGAGTTTTCAACGTCAGTAAAAATATAGGTGAGCTGCTGTTTCCCTTTGTTTGACAAATCAGTGATTCAAAGCAAACTTAATGCTCTGTACTCAACTGACTCATGTAAGTTAGAAAAGGAAGTAAAACAATGAAAGGGAATGCCAGAAATCAAAAGTAAGCATATTTTCTCAATGATCCATGCAGCGATAATACTTTTTACAGTTACAAGACTAACAGCTGAACACTTGATTACTATACAAACCAAATCCTTACCCCCATTTTGTAATAAATTTCATATAATCATAAAGTGAAGTTCAGCTGGGAGTACAAGAAATTTTATATTTGTATACCAATTTAAAATTATAAATCTAACATTTTAAAATCTGTAACAAGGAGCTGATATCCTTTATTTTGAGACATACATTTTAAATACTACTGATTTTGCTGGCCAGAATGAATGTCTTCTTTTTTTTAGTGCCAAGTTCATGCATTTTGAGTTCTCCTTGCCAAATGGAAGAAATTTTTAATGTCTTTCCAACTTTTTCACTCCCACATTCTACTGACTGTTTCGGTGTGGAAAGCACCCATGGGGTGGTTTTGTTTGATATTCTGAGTGTATCTGGCACCTCTTTAGTAATGAAACAGTACATTACAGCTTTACCTGCAGGAGGAACTTCTTCAACTGTTATCTAAGTTGCACGGCAAAGATCCAGGCTCAGAGACTTCCGCTGTCATTTGAGACTAACTTTAGTGACATAAAGGATCCTATTAACTTTCACTGTGTTGGTGTAAAGTCTACAACCATCTAGTCAAATATTGAGAGTTAGTTAACTAGAAATAACTTCAACCTTAAATTATTAGAAATAATACAAATATAGCATCTCCATTGGTTCATATTACCATCACATTGGAGTTTGAAAAAGAGAGTGATATTAACATGGAAAACTTTCAGTTCATAGCAGAAGGGAGCAAAGATAATGTGACACTGTTATTATATATGCTAGGGTTTTCAGATCTGTGATTCTTCTTAAATTCAGCTAGAATTCTCAGTTTTACTCCTCCTCTCCCTTTTGTAATGCAAACTTTGTACTCTGTATATATTTATTGGATGAAAATCTCTTTTACAATTCAGTGGCTTATCTTGGTGGGGACTCAAAAAGAAAAAAAAATTCCTATGATAACATATAATACACAACTTTTTTAAAAAAAACTAGCAGATGTCATTAGAGTTTAGCCGAATCACTTCATGTGCTGCTGGAAAATTATTAGATCCAAGAGGCATAAAAACAAAAATAGGAAAGTACTCTGGAAGCTCTGTGTGATTTTAGTTCTCTAAGATTTTATTATTCAGCTGGCTTTGATCAAAAGACAGAAATCTCAACAGGCATAAACTTTTATGTAAATCTCAACAGGGACATAAACTTTATATAGCAAAAAGTTTTAAACACACATCTGTTCAGAGTATATGGAGAAAAGAAAGGGAATATTTAGGAACTTTTTAATGGTTTGAGAAAATTAGTGGTTCTATCTCAGAATTAGTCAAACAAACTTTGCACAGGTTCTTTTCTGTTGAATCTGCATCATGATGAACAAAACATTTAAATAGGAGGTATAAAATGCAATCTTGAAGAAGCAACGAAAGTAGATCATGGTAGTGAGTGTTTAGAAGCACGGTGTGTGATTCTGAACCCAGTAAATACTACCCTTAAACACTGCAAAACTTAATATCACCTTTTAGTTTCATTACTGTAAGGCATATGATTTCCAGATGCTACAGACCAAGGAGGTAATATCAAATGAAGTTACTAGGAGACTTTGTTTCTTACTGAGATTCTTGTCTAGTACCTGAATCAGGATCTTGTCATTCAGTCTGTGAGGGTGGGATTACCACCCTCTGTTGCTGATGACACTAAATGGGCTGATTATTCAGAGGTGATGGTCTTCATGACAGACCTGTTATTTTTGTTAGCACTGCAAATCCCACCTCCAGCTATGGTGGTAATAACAGAATTTAGTGGGTGATAGACAACTTAGTCTAGTTAAGCCCTAACTATATATGTATATCATCTACATCTGTCTCTGTATTTTAGCAATCAAAGTAGAAGCAACAGATTAGTTAATTTAAAATATGTTCCATCACTCTGGATTTTCTTTAGCATTCTTGAGACGTGTTCATTGATAAACACCTATCTGAAGTATTTCTTGTTAAACGTCATGGCTCAAATGGCATTGAGCTTGATCATGAAGCTCTGAAGATCTAACTTTTTGTATCCCCCTGTCCCCCCTGACATTTATTAATATTTTAAAGCTCTCTAAACCTCTCGGGAACTGTTGTCCAGTTTGGAGATTACTTTTGTCAGTTATGAGTACCGTCTGGGTCAGAAGAAAGAGGAAAATCTTTGCATTTGAAGATTGCTGGTATATTTTCTAAGTGTGAAGAACAACCTGAGTACTGTAGCCACATGGATTCTTCTACTGTTAGGGGAGAAAAACTCTGAAGTTCTAACTAGCTAGGTTTATGCCACAGCTGTATTTTCACCATGTGAAAACAGTCCTTATCCTCAATTTCAAAGTACATGCAAGAGAAAGTGGAAAGCAAAGGAGGCTGTTAAGAAAAAAAATATCCCAAACCCCGGCAATGGTAAGTAAATAAATCATTATACATTTGTGCATAAAATTAATGTACAGTGTAGCATGGAGTGGAGCCACTTCTGTTCCTTTTGTACAATTTGCAAATCCTCTAATGAGTTTATGGGGGGTTTTTTTAGTCATGGATCAGGCACTGTCTGATAACATCTTGGTCATGTTTGCCTCATCTAGTTCTAAGAATTATGAACCCTATACATTCCCGAACACTTTTGAAAGCTGTTTGCCAGACAGTTCCAACACCTTCCTCTGCTCTAAGTATTTTATAGATCATTTAGAAACAGGAACTATGCAATAGAACTCCTGTTGAGCCTAGCAAAAAATTACATAGCTATGACATCTAGCCAGTACTGTAATCGTAGTGCATTGTTTGAAGGGAGAATATGCAATGATGTAATACACAGTCACATTTGAGGACTCAGTCCTGGAAAAGGATCTTTTAGTGAAAAGGCAGTGCAGAGTTATTTCTGAGGGGCTTGAATTTGACTTTCTTCATATGCTGATGTCTAAAATAATAAAAAGCATTGTGAAGGAGAAAGGGAGAACAAAAGCATAATCCAGATTTTTACTTTCATGATAATAGTAATGCTTATCTCTACATCTACTGCTTGAGTGACATATCATTTAGGGAGAGTTCTGTGCTGATACAGGCTTTCAATCATGACATGTAATGCTGATGTTTATCCAAGACTTTCCCAATACTGTTATTGAATTTTCCTAAAATTCATAAATCCAATAAACCTATGAAAATATTACAACATTTTGCCCTTGCTGTTTTCAACAGGAAATACTTTCTAGATTAAAAATTTTCAGGAAACTCAAGTTTGAACAAAAGTCATGAATCCCTCCCCTGCTCCCATTCATGCATATAGTGGAGTTTAATGAAGGCTAATTTGTATAAATTTAGTGCATATGCTGACATATGCAATCAATTTTCTAATATGTCATACTTTCCATCACTTAGTATGCATATCTCCTGGGTACGTGGATCCTCCATTATGAACACAAGAGCTTATATGTCTCTGGAGAGCAATAAGCAGTCATCAGATTGCTGAAAACTGCAAATGCGCCCAAGGTAATGCTGCAAGAATTTGGACTAAGACTGCACAAAGAAGTTGGACAGACAAATACAAAGGAAAGCTTTCATCCATTTCCAGAACATTTCATGCTTGGCATTACAAACTGTATTTCAATTGCTGTGATGATGAACAATGAAATAAAAAGATTATCAGTTAGCTTTCTAAAGATACTGGTAGTGTTTTATTCTTGGGGAAAAAAAGATGTAGTTAAAATATCATCTACCTGATAATGACTAAAGAAATTCCATGCTTACCTTATATGTGCTTTGGTATTGTTTTTTATGTCTTTCAATCACTCTTAATGAACCTTAAAAGCTTAGTCAAAGGTACGTAATGTCTCAAAACTGAATCTTGCTTCAAGAAGATCTTGGATGGGTTGGACCCTTACTGGGATAAGTACAGCAGAAGCCAAAGGGAACAATGGGTACTTGGCATTTCCCCAAGTCTGTGCCACTTCAGGGAGAGTGCAGAAGGAGACAGCCTTGTCTGAAAAACTTCTGGAGGTTGGTTAGACTCCTTCACCCTGTTGTACATCTGAAACCAAAGCACTGTAAATAAAGTCCCTCTTCTGTAAAAGTACTTCTTTTTCTGCCATCAAAAAGAGTATGAGAGGCAGATTCAAGCTGTCTGACATTCTTCTAAAGTGTTACTATCTACATTAGTTTTCATGCAATAGAATTCCTGTCTCCTCCTGAAACTGATCTGGGATATTTCAAGCTTAGTCTCCCACATGAAAGAAATGGCCTATAGCCACTTCGTCCAGGAGTTGACTCTTCCTCATTTCTTTCCCTTCTCTTTCCTTCTTCTTCTAATAAATGGCTGTCTAAATAGAAAAGGGGTAGCTCTCACAAGACCAATTTAACAGAGAACCATGCAAGAACTGCTAAAGTGTTGCACTTGCAGGTGGTTAGTTTTAGAATAATTCATTATTTCCATTAAGTTGCTTGAATTCATAGTTTTAGGTAATACTATCTAAACCTTCCAGTTGAAGAGAGGCTCTAATATTGCATCTGTCTTTCCATGTTTCAGTTCTGCTGTTCTAAGCAGAATTCGGATGCTCCTGCTTCTGACGTTGGAAAAAAATCCCTACAGAAGAAGTCCCACTCCCCAACATACGCCTTAGCTGAATCTCCTTTCCTCCCAGCTCAGTCACTCTCACAGATGACCAAGGTCAACAAGGTGGAAGCAACCAGCTGCAGGTGGAGAAATGAGACCCTGAGGTGTTGTGGTTTGCAAAGGGAAATGGAGGTGTTTTCCTGGTCTATTATTACTACTATTTCACCAGTAACAACCAGGAAGTCATCTTGCATCCAGTAAAAGGGCGTACAGGTTTCTTTCTGAAGCTCCTTCTTATGTGAACTTACCTCTTATGTGAAATTACAGCAAATGCCAACTGGCAGAGAGCTGTAAGCCCAAGCAGATGTGCCTTTTCCCCTCAACTAATTCTGCATGTTGTTTTTCAGAGAAAGGTTCAATATGTATTGCATTTAAATAGAGCTACCTTATCAGCAAGGTTATTAGACATCTCAGGTTTTATTGCAGGACAGGTTTTAGACACTTCAGTATGGCGGTCAGTTTCTATCGGACACTCAGTGTCCAGCATTGTTATTTCAATGAATTCATAGTGGAAGTTACTTTCCTTATGACTACTTATTTCTTTTCATCGAGGTCAAAATAAACTCAATTACCTGCCTCTGTGACAGATTTCATTAAATCTTTCTTTTTTTCTGCTAGAATGGGAAGACAAAGAGAAGAAAGTAACATATTTTATCTGAAGTCAGTTCCTAATTCAATTAGAGTTTCATCTTGGCCCCATTGAACTCACCGGGCTTTTTGCCACTGACTTTAATAAGGTTAGAATCAGACTCATAACACTCAGTTTCTTATTTCTTCCAGATAACGAATTAAAATATTAAATATCTCAGAGTGAATGCTTCCTTCTCGTCTACCTGTTCCTTGATATTGTGTTATTGCTTTTTCTTCTGTCATTCATTAAGTTTTAATTAAGATTTTCTTTGTGTGTATATAAAGGGGGGCTGTTTTATTTTAAAACTTTTCAGGATATGCTTCAGTTTTGATGGTTTCTAAAGAGAGAAAAAATATGAACATGATTTTTTTTCTGGTAGAAGCCTTATCTACCAAATGCGCTTGCCTGAGGATGAATTGGGAAATGAGATCACAAATAAGGGATATGAGAGCAAGCATGCACTTTCTCTACTCTTTTAATTAAAAAAAAAGAATGTATTTGATTAATAAGAATCCTGGTTCTCATCAAGGCTCTCCAGAGAAGATAAACTTCCTTTCTATTTCATAAAACACCCATTGTGAAAAAGAGATTAATAGTACTGATAGTTGGTTTCATTTCTGAAGCCTCAGTACGTTCTTATCCATTCACTCTTCCTTTTAAACCTGTCAGATCAGTGCTTATTATTTTACATTCATGACACCTAAAAGTAATACGTTTTGATCCAGTTTGTGGCATTGGTTTCTGTGGCTGACAATACAGGGGAAAAGAATGTGATACCAAGGACTACGGATTCAGATAGGAGACAGAAGGAAGAGAAGTGGGCAAAGCAGCACCTGTAAAAACATACTTGAATACTGGTATGTTCTTCCATGAGGAAAGAAGACATTTACTTGACAGTTGGAGAGAAGGGAAAGAGAAAAGGAGTAATTTACCTTGATTTTCATTCAGATTTGTTCGTGACTGTGTACTTGTTGGTTTGCAGTGTATGTGCTGGTAGTACTGCCTGGCTAATATTTGAATGAATGTATATAATGCCCTCCTTTCAGGTGCATGTTTGAAAATCATAACTTTGGTCTAAGCAAAGATTTTGTACTAAAGGTACTGACTTAGGCCTTATGTGCAAGGCCAAAAAGTCACTAGTTATCTCTCTTCTGTGCAGGTACACACAGCATATTGGTACATGCAAGATGATAGTTGAAGGGCATCTGAAATTAATAAAAAATTAAATTTTAACTTGGATTTAACAACTTGGGGGGACAGAAGAGGAGAAAATAAAATCCCATCCAATTTCCTGACTTGCCACATCAGTAAGAAGTTGTTTCTAACGGTGTGCAATGTAATTAAGTCTACTAAATCTTTTTTTTTCTAAAAACCTAAATTATACAGTCTGAAGTGTTAAGATGCAGGATAGCGATTCCCACTCTTTGTAAGAATTAAACGGTTGGCTGCTTACAAGGTTTTCTAATGACAAAACTGTCTTGTGAATTCATTATGTCCTTGTTTATAGATTTCTCTAGGTCTCTAGGGAACATTACAGAACAATCTGAAATTTCTGTCTCAGATGTATATTGAAAGACTTAGAGCTACTGAAAACAACCTATTTAATGTACAAATAATTTTGTCTAATTGTTGACTTTAAATCTAGCTTAAACAATTTATTAGATGCCAACATGGCATTAACTTTTCTATCTGATGGGAGTGTTTGAATGTCTTCCTGCATTCTTTAAGTTCCTTGCTGTAGATGTAGTAAAGGCAAGAAAATTTTTCTCTATACAGCATTGTGCTGTGAAATCCTCTCTAGTAAAACATTTTATCTTGACTAATACTTTTTCCTTCTGTCTGAAAATCAATGGCAAATATTTTCTATGCATTGTACATCCTGGACAACTTCCAGGGTCTGAATTTTGGCCAGTGTCACTGTGAGGCTCCAGGGGAAGGAATTCAACATTTGTTTGGTTAAATGAAATGGGAGCCATAGATCAAGATGTTACTTATAATCCAATGATGCAGGCTAATTTTAGTAGCCAAGCTGTATATGCCTCAAGCAAGCAGTTGCTAAACCTTGTTTAAAGAGCTTTGATGTCTATTGATCTTGCTGATTATAGTCATACCTTTCATCTGGAAAGTGATAAATGGAGATCCTTGGATAAATTGAAAACCACATCAAGGCAAATTAATGCCTTTTTTTTTAAACAAATAGATGTGAAACTTTATTTTGTCTATATTGGCTTCAGCCAATGGCATATAAACTGCATGAATTTTCTTCTTTTTTCATCTGATCCGTGTGGTAGGAGGCTTTCATTTTCTCCGTTAAGTTTAAGAGACTACAATTTGAATGAAACAGTACTGACTACATATCAATTTAAACAAGAATGAAGGGATGGAAAACATACTGAGTTAAACTGAAAACAGGCCTTGTACTTCATTTGTTTAACAGGCTTGCAACTGGGTTAGCTTTTGTGTTACTAAATACTAGATTCTAAGCTAAAGTAATATATCTGGCTAGAACCTGTTAGATGAAGAAGAATAAGAAATAAATGTCACAGACATTTGTCTCAAATCAGGTGTTCCTTGATGTCACTCATGACTATGTGAGTTTCAGATGGTTAAAGTTATGCTGTAAAGCAAGGTAAATTTTCTTTTGTCAGAAACTGGCAAGATTTGTAAAATGCATTAAGTTTATTTTATAACAAAATACTCACGTGATATATTTTTTGTTCAATTCAGCAAGGAAAAGAAAGAGATCCAACCCCCACCATTTTATTATAATATTCAGGTGTTTTGGAGAGAAATACATGAGTCTGAGGTGATTCAAACCATGGATCTAAACCTGAGGTTTTTCCATATTTTGGGAGAGTCATTGGATGAGCAAGTTTGTACTTAAACATCTGCAAAATAAATCAATTCCTTTGGAAAACTGGCATATTTTGATGTAGAGGTTTAAGATCTGTTTCCTTTATTTTTGAAGTTAATTAGTATAAATGTTAGCAGGTTTTTGAGCTGCTTAAAGCTAAATCAGAGTGGTCAAAGAGTATTAAAGAAATGACTGGTAAAATATCTGAAGTAAAAGTGAAGGTAAAACCACTTCCTGAGCTCAAAACTTAGCCTAAATTGATTTTGCTGGCTTAGTGGAAAGATGGTGACATGTCTGCAAGCATTTGTAGATCAGTGAATGTGTTGATATGTTAATAATAAATCCTATTGAAACTACGGTAAACTTACATTGATTTTTTTTTATTAAAGTGCTAGAATATAACTTTAGAAAGATCTTTATCCTGAAAGATCATCATCAGTGCATGGCAGCCTGGATGATATTTTTAGTGCAACAATTAGTAATCAATTACAAAATAAAAATGCTTCGGCTTTGGAGCCATTCTTGTCAGTATGAATAACCAAGGTAAAATAGTAAGTATTGTTAATAGCAATTTAATGGATAATGAGCAACGGATAATGCTAGAGGTCTTTTGGAATGGCTGATCTGTCCAGTGGTTTATGAGAAACACAAATTTTAAACAGTAAAAGCACAAACTATATTTTTTCCAGATTTTTATTTTATATAAAATTGACCATATTACAGATATATATCTGATTTAATAACACTATAGTAATTCTATTCATTTATTATCTGTCTGTCAAAACTTGTACTAATATAACATTCACAATTCACATCTGCACATTCTGAGAACTTAAGGGTGTTATTACAACTTGTAATGTTAATATCTTTCTGACACTTTTATTATTTATGAACTGATTGTGCTCTGTTTTGCAAACTGAGAAAAAACTTTGAGAAACCTTGTATCTTGCCTTGTCTGTTAGTTTAAAAAGAAATACAACCAAAAACCTTATATAGTTAACTGTGTTATAATCTTTTAATTTGTCCTGTGTAGTCAGTCTCTACGCTGATCTCTCCAAAAGCATCAATATGGATCTGTTCATTGATGAAATCAGAGGCTACACCGTGTTTCTGAAGTGTGCGCTGAACAGCACATATTTCTTTGGCTTCACTTGTTATTGCTGTTTTCTCATTAGGCTGCCTAAGGATTTTGACTGAACTGGTGGGACTGAATATAGCTAGGAACAGAAAATGTCCCCAGTTAAGGTTTTCCTGTCACTGAAAAAGACCTCTGCTTCACCTTTCTAATTCCAGTGGACAGCAATCCAAAGTGAAATTATTCGGCTGAAATTGCTGGGACCTTAGGTACTCCAGGCTACTGGAAAGACTTCTGATTATTAATCCTGCATTAATGAAGAGATTGGACTTAGGGCATGATCCAGAGCCCATTGTAGTCAATGGGAGTCTTTTTCCATTGACTTCAGCGGGGTTTGGATCAGGCCTTTACTTCCTAAAATGAACAGACTCCCAGCGAAAGTCTGCTATAAGCAAGTGGCATCCTATCTTGAGTTCTTAGAAGATGCTGAAGACAATAGTATACTTTGCTCATGAGTATGGCTATATGTATGGATCACTGCTCACGGGGAGCATGCACTATATGTTAAAAG
This sequence comes from Chionis minor, assembly GCA_013398295.1. Taxonomy (NCBI): domain Eukaryota; kingdom Metazoa; phylum Chordata; class Aves; order Charadriiformes; family Chionidae; genus Chionis; species Chionis minor. The sequence goes on along the minus strand of VZSF01000024.1, from coordinate 111,574 downwards.
TAAAGAAAACCCTTAAAGTCTAAGCATTGCTGGTCACATTCAGAATACTTGATGCAGAAAGCAAGGTTTTATGTTCATATAATAAATTGCTAAATTATAAGAAACGATGCAGATAAATTTTTGAGTATTTCTTAGTTCCCAAGGGAAAGGGGAGAATTTAAATTTAAAACTCCCAGAACTCTAGTATGTGAATCCTTGACATTCAGATATAAAAAAAAAAATTTCATTAAAGACTTCACTTTCTGTCACAATGACTGTGAAGAAAATTAGTAATACCAACAAAATCATTGATTTTTTCTATGAAGAGTGACCATTTTCAAAAATTCTATTTCTGTACAAGGGATCTAAATATGCTACAAAATTTCAGGAAATTAAAGGATTTATTTTTTTAAAAAAACCCAAATAGTAAGGGATTACAAAGTTCCTGTTTTGTTGTTGTTGTTGTAACTGTTGTTTTTCCAGAAAAAAGTTTAAAGAATTTTCCTAAATTGAAGAGGAAGCAAAACATTTAAATCCTTCCCTACCTCTTGAACCCATGTACTTCCCAAGGAAAAAGTTCTGGTTTAAGTCATGTAAATATCTGAAATCCTGAATGCCTCAGAGCACAGACTGATTAATGGCTTCAAGGTATTTGGCATCATAGTCTTGATTTGTTACTGGATGTCTGACTTAGACACCTGCAGGACCGTCTATGTGCCTGAGCTATTTACTTAAGATTTCCTTTACAGATAGTGCTTTTGTAGCAGAAATCTTATCATGCTTGTGCAGTTGCTTAAAGTCAATTTGATGAATTGTGCCCCAAAACTACCTCTATGTCTGCACTGATTATGAAAAGAATAATGACAACTGAAAAATACATGTATACATTTGAGTGCATGATTTGCTTCCGACTCCCTCCTCAGTTAATACAAACTGAGAACCTTAAAACCTTGTGATCTGGACCAACAAAAAGCTTGTAATGAAGGCTGGAGGTTCAAGAGTGAAGTGTCTAAGAAAGCATTTGGACTTCCAGCAATCCTAATTGTAATAGTGAGAAGACTTGGACACTGCCAATTTCAGTTTCCACAGCTCTAAAAGAAGTGTTTTGCAAAGGGAAGAAGTGGGAGCCTGAAGGATTTCTGCAGTTGTTCAGGGACATCTCAAGTCCAGACAGTCCTAGTACATTCTCCTCCTTTTCCTCCTTCCATATGAGGGTGCTCATATCTTCAATTTCTGGCCAGTTGCCTGAAGCAATTACTTTCTGGTCCTTTGTAGAAAAATCAGTCAAAAATTGTCATTTTTTAACAGAGACTTCTGTGCTCCTTTACTAGACATAATGATATGCATAGAGAGAAATGTCTCTGAAATTTTTGTTCTACCTGGCACCTCTGAAGAGAGTTATCTGTACTGTTAATTAGTGTAATCTTTGACAAAACTAATCATTTTTACTGAACAAATAGTATGGGACAGATTGTTGGTGCTTCTGCAGTGGTTCTATTCTCTACAATAATTCCAGAAAGGTAGAGTCCCCTGTCTGACTGCAATGGGACTTAAATAGAAAGGGAGCTGCTTGAAAAATCTGTTTTGGAAATAGAATGACATAGCGGAACTCCTCAAGAATTCTTGCTTTTCTATCTAATCCAAATTTCCTTTCCCATTGCAAGATGAATGCATTAATCTTGTCAGTTAACACAAATTTTACAGGAAACTCATATCAAAATATGTATCATAATTGGGATCACTGTTTCACCTGACAAATTGTTTTTTTATAAAAAGTTACACTTTTTACTAGGTGACTCTTGTGGTAGTTCATATCTCCCTTGATCTATGTGACCATATTTGACCCCATTTGACCCCGTTTGTGCAGTTTAAAATGTTGTATAGGTCAAAAATTCTCTTTGAACACTGGAAAGGTGTACTATTAAGTTTTGCAAAGTTATATTTTGTGGGACAGATTGGCATGACCGTAGTTCGTAATGCAACCAAACAGTAAATCTGTACATGCAAATTGTAAATATGGTCTTGAGGTTGACTTTGGGTAACTGGTTTTTGAAGGTTGCTCTTGTGCTGCATGGTTTCCTAATAAATGTTACTTGCTGCTTCTTGTATTTGATATAGTCTCTTAACTTCAGTTGTTAATTTTCTTATTGCTAGTTCTTAGACTTCATGCAAGAACACTAATTAAAAGTGTTAGTATATAGCCTGCTGTAATGAATCTTTCTTCCTAACTTGCAAGAAAATTTTGATAGTAAGCCCCTTTATGTGCTTGAAAAAATACTATAACACTGCCAAAAAGTTTTTGAATTGTTTTCCCTTATGTGTAAACTGTGTAAATTATTTCTGTCATCTATGTTATTAATTTTTAATTCAGTAAAGCTGAGCTGACAAACTGTAAAGGACACAGACTATAAACCTTTCAACAGCTTTAGCAAGAAAAGTTATGCAAGGAAAATACATGTGCAAGTATGAATGGGGAATTGGAGGATCACTGTGTGAGTGAGTGCTGTTATAAAAGAAGGACTGTATTTAGTATTATGAATGTTGATTTATATCTTCAGCTTGAAAAATAATACGCATATGTTTTACAGAGTGTGATAATTCAAATTTACCAAATTACAGGGATGTCAATAAACTTCCTTTTCTGGTGTCTACCTAAAACAAATAACATTTTTTTTTCTTTTCTTCTTCTTTGAGATAACACAGAAATATGAAATGCAAGAATTCGTTCAAGTATTCCACTGTGGTGTGGTAAATTGCATATTGTCCCAGCTCAGAGTGTTCTGCAGAAACTTTACATGTAATTTCTATAATTTTATGTTATACACAGACCATGTAAGAGTTGCCTCAGTCTTATTTTTAAGAATGTCTTAAGTGATATTAGCTATGTAGCTATCTATGAAACTATCACTGTTTCAAATATATCAGGAATATTTTATTGCTAGTTTCTTTTATAAAATTAATGTGTGTGCATTAGCTGAGAATACAGGTGATACAGCTGAACATCAGAAAATCATCCTGATGTGCAAGTGGGCAAAGAAATTTAACCAAAGAATTATGGGGAAATGAATGTCTATATAGGTTTATTTTCTTATTGATTAAGGTTTATTTAGGACAATAACTCAAAAGTATGCAGAAAAATAATTCATCCTCTCATATAAAAAGAGAACAAATGGATGCTGATATGAAAATTAATTACTTAAATAACTGTTACACACAGGGATATTGAATGAAGCATTGTTATTGTCAAACAGTATTGATTTCTTTATACTGCATGTAATGATTGAAATAAGGCTATAAGATAATCCATTAATGTGGTGAGGCATCTTTTATGAGTATTGGAGAGTGATAATGTTGATTTTGTACAGAAACAATGCATGTTAGAAGAGAAACCATATCAAGGCTTCTTAATCTAGACCATTAACACACAGAAAGCAGAATAACCATTTTGATTCACAGTTGATTGTCTCAAATAGATTTATGTCATTTGAAATTAGTTTCTGTCATGGTTTAGTCTGGACTGGCCACTAAATGAATGATAGATGCTCTCTTCTAACCTCTCTCCCTTCCCAAAAGAGAGAGAATAAGGGAGAGAGACTTACGGCTTGAAAAGAAACTAAGCAACTTTAAGAAAATATGAAACAAAAGCTATTGACAATAAAAAGAAAATATAATAATATTAATAAGAAAATAATCAAGTATAGACAACATATACAAAAATATATAAAACCAATAATGAGTTACCAGGATGACGGATGACGATCATGTCACCGGCAGGCACTGGGAAAGTCCGCATCATTGGACAGGAACTGGATTCAGGCATGCACAGATTGGGATCAAAGACAGACGAACAGAGTCTTCTTTGGATGCTGGTGATTGAAGACAGGAGAGCTAACCCCTTTGATCCCTCAGCTTTTATGCTGAGCATGATACAGATGAGATAGAATACCCTGTTGGTCAGTTTTGGGTCACCTGTCCTGTCCACTCTTCCACACAGGTGCAACCCCTTCACACTCTTCCGCCTCCGACCCTCCAACATGGCACATAACAAAGTTAGCTGGCCTTGGTTTTCATAGCAGTCAGTATAAGCAAGAGCACCTCTTCATACCGTTCCTNACTGGCCACTAAATGAATGATAGATGCTCTCTTCTAACCTCTCTCCCTTCCCAAAAGAGAGAGAATAAGGGAGAGAGACTTACGGCTTGAAAAGAAACTAAGCAACTTTAAGAAAATATGAAACAAAAGCTATTGACAATAAAAAGAAAATATAATAATATTAATAAGAAAATAATCAAGTATAGACAACATATACAAAAATATATAAAACCAATAATGAGTTACCAGGATGACGGATGACGATCATGTCACCGGCAGGCACTGGGAAAGTCCGCATCATTGGACAGGAACTGGATTCAGGCATGCACAGATTGGGATCAAAGACAGACGAACAGAGTCTTCTTTGGATGCTGGTGATTGAAGACAGGAGAGCTAACCCCTTTGATCCCTCAGCTTTTATGCTGAGCATGATACAGATGAGATAGAATACCCTGTTGGTCAGTTTTGGGTCACCTGTCCTGTCCACTCTTCCACACAGGTGCAACCCCTTCACACTCTTCCGCCTCCGACCCTCCAACATGGCACATAACAAAGTTAGCTGGCCTTGGTTTTCATAGCAGTCAGTATAAGCAAGAGCACCTCTTCATACCGTTCCTTTGTATTAACTATAAAAATCAGACCTTGTCTGCTAGAAGTGGACACTGAAAAATATACTGTTAATTTCAAAGAGTGCAGCTGGTTAGAAGGGACTTAACTGAAAAGTAAAATTACTGAAACTGAAAAATAAAATTTGTTCCATTCTGTCTCAAACCAGGACAGTTTCTTTTTTTCAGACATGGTATATGCCAGAGTACTAGTATGTAAGGAGTCCTGAGTTTTGAGAGCTTGAAAGAAAGTCTCAGTTGCTATACTCACCTATGCAAGAAAAAATACTATTCCTTAACTGAACTCTGTAAATGTGCTACACACAGACACCCTCTTCACACACAGATGATACTTTTGCTATTCACTGTTTTGACAACTCAGTTTCAATACTTCTGCTGTATTTTATTTCCAGGAGAAGTTTTTGGAAGAAGGTCTTGTATGAATTATGTGAAGAGCAAATAGTGATACAGTTTTGGCACATGTAAGAATTAGGTGTAGGAATAGCTTTAGTTTCTGTAGTATCTAGTCCCATAACACAGCTGTGTGATGGTCCAGCCTCTAAGATGATCTGTGGGAGGTGTTTATTCAGCCTGGAAACCTGCACTGTTGGCTCTGTTAAATCTTTCCCATGCAAGCTGATCTGAACTACTGTGGATCAAACACCACCTCTTTATTTCCATAGACACCCAGACCTGGATGTTTCAAAAGTTTTACTGTTTGTAAAAACTGCATCCTTTGCATGGGGCCTCTCCTACTTCTCCTCTAACTATTGAAACTCTCAAATATCTTAATATTACTTTCTTTCATATCCTTACTAAATGATTATCACAAATAAATTCTGGAACTGAAGTTCTGTATTGTTGTCATCTGTTACAAACTACCAAATGAAACTGAAAACTGTAAACATAACATGACTACAATGTTGAAGAAGACAACTACTGCAAATTATCTGTTGTCAGTATTCACCTATCACTTAACCTTCTAGACTAGCACTGAAGGTGTCATGTTTTGGGGTTTTTTTTTAATAGAGAATAACCTGTCTATGTATTCTCTAGGGTGAATTAGCTTGGAAACAAAGATGATGAAGGGTAGTTTAGGTTTAGACTGACAAACTACAATTTTTCAGTTTCAGTATCTGCAGCATTAGAGTCTTAAACCTCGAGCTTCTAAGGAGCAGAGAAGAGAGAGGTTTTAGATAAACTGTTTTGAATCCACTTCTATATACCACACACTGAAGATACAGAACATAATTTTGTAACGAGATCTGACAGGCGAGCTATCAAACTTATCTTTTGCTTTATGTCTTTCATAATCTCGCCAGGTAAAAAAGAGGTAAAGGTTTCAACAAGGCTCCTTCATTTTTATCAGGTACTCATCTGTTTGCGTGTCTTCTTCTTAAACGTCCTTTTTGTAGTTTATGGCACTCTTTCTTCCAGGATTCTCATTTATTTCTTTTCCAGGAGTAACCCAGAGGAAAAATAGCAAGATGGATCTGATTTTGCATACTAATTGTCAGAGCGCTTACATATAAGCAGAGGTGTTACTATTATTGCAGCTGATAAAATGCATCCTTTTGGCCTGTGGACATCTTGAAAATATTGTATTCTTTCGTGATACCAGATGGTTTCTAATTACTAAAACCATTGCCCGGAAGACTGTTCTTAGCCACTGACAAGCTCACATCCAATTTGCATTTAAATGGCTCTCAGATGTACCTAATAGCTTTACAATATGCTGTCAGTAGGGACGCAGTTGTACACTCTGGTTCTATACAGCTACAGCTACTAGCCTGCTGCCTGTTTAGAAAATGAACATTTCTGATTGGAGCAAATATTTGTGGCTCCAGAGTGATGAGTAGTTACCCGTTACTTCATTCTTCAAAACACTTGATAAACCTTGATAAAAAACCCTCTCTCTTTAACACAAAACATCGTTCTGACAACCTCTTAGATCTCTTTAATCATAATTTTCCAAGGGCTAATACGGTCTTCCCTAATGAATTTAATTGTTTCCAAGTACTACAGGTATTGTGCATAAAATTCTCCCTTCTACTTAGAAGGAAGAAAAAAATTTCCATTTTTTTTTAAGCAAAGCTTTCAACATAGTACTGCCAATGCAGACTCATTATTATATTTCATGTAAAACTGATTGAACTTCAGTTCAAAACCAAATTCTATTCAGTGCAGATTAGCTTAATAGAACAGATCAAACAAAACTGCACTTTGCTTCAAAACCAACAGCTTTGCTGTTTTGCTTCTGAATCTTGTGTTGGTAAAAACTTGTTTGGAGAACGTGTCTAACGTAAAAAAATACGGATATTTAAAAGTTTAAGCAGCAGCTGTGTTATCCCCAGACTTGTACACCGGGTATGATTTCAAAGATTATGCTTCTGAATGTGACTATTCTATGATCAAATGGCGAGAGAGAATTGTTGTCTGATTTCTATAATTTAATGAAGGTGATAGGGTGTCTATGAAGTGATTGTGTGACTTTGTCTCCATGATATTCATTCAAAGGCACTCTTTTTTTTTTCCATATACAGCAATTTCATTTGTTTACAAATTTACCATAATATTTTTTAAAGTATTTAATTTTGCCATTAGAATTCATAAAGATGAGAAAAACACTAACTCCTGATAGTTCCGTTATCCCAGTTAGTAACATCTATTAATTTTTGCAAGCTATTTTCTTTTAATTTCTGGTTCTGTGGTGACCCCATCTATCTATATTGCCATAGCAGGATTACATACTGTTGCTGTTCAACAACAGCAATGTCAGCTAACTTCAGTGTCAAAGACTATCATCGTCTTAAACCTAACAGAAAGATATGTATTACGGTCAGTTTTCATGAACTGTCAGATGAGGTGGGCATGTACTGGTGTTAAAAGAATTGTAAAATGGGCATTTAATTTTTTGTACTAATGTGTTATTACTCTATGTACTTTTTGTAGTTTGGGGTTTTAGCCCACAAAAAGATGAGCTTTTCTGAGACATAACCTCAGGGCTGCTGAAGTCAGTGCTAAAAGGCTCACTGAGCTCAACAGGCCAGATTTCACCTCTGGTATTTACATTCAGTGTAGACCAAGGTAAAAGTTAGTGATAGCTCTTCTGTATTGCTCTGGTTGTTTGTTTTGGGGGGATGGAATCTGCCAGATATGAATGCAGACAGTCAGGGTAGGACTGTTTTAATGAGTAAAAGAGCATGAATCATATTCTGGTTCTGCCAAACCAGCTGCTAGAATTTCCACCACCTGCAGTTTTAAAAGAAATTCATAGTTTGCTGAGACACATTATTATTGTATAATTGGTAACAGTAGTCCTACAGATGGAAGTTCACATGGCAAAGGATGGAAGCCTGGTAATAGCAGACAGCAATGGGAATTTTTTCTCCAACTTCAATATGATTCTGGAATGAAATGCTGACCCTATCTGTAGTTTATCTACATCTTGATTTGCTAGGTTAGCCTTGCAGTCAGTGGAAAGGCATAGCCCTCTCTAGAGAGTGACTCATTCCATCCAAAGGCAAGTGTGAAGAAGTATGTGCAGGGTGATTCACCTGAATTATTTCCTTCTATCCACTTGGAGGGGAATGAAAAACATGACTAATATAGGCAAGTCAAATATCCAGATCTCTAATGAATCTTCTAAAGGGGATCTTCAAAACATCATGTTGAAAATCTTGACATGACTAAATATAACAGACAAAAATAAGTTTAAAAGTAGTTTCAAGACCCACCGTCAAATTGTGCTCAAGTTTTCAAGCTGAGCAGGAGAGAAGGATGAAAACAGTTTGCCTTGTTAAGTCCTGTGTCCTAAGTAAGGTGCTTCCTACAGTGCAGGCTTTTTTCTCTTCCAGTAGCATTTTTAAAGCCATCTGTATAAACAGGAACCATCAAGGGCAAAACTCCATTGGTGTCTTCTAGCCAAACTGGGCAGGCATATGCTCTATACTGCTGGAAGAAATATAAAGGCAGGCATGATCTCTTCCTGCTGTCTGGGAAGCAAACAGACCTAAGAAGCTACATAAAAACATTGTTTACCCAATATGTTGGTATGACTTGCTTGGTTCTATTAAAAAACTAACTTTCAAATCAGTACTGTGATGTCTGCCTTTAGGGAGATTTATTTCTGTAGCAATGCAGAGGCAGAAAATATTTGAAATTGATCCTGGCTTGAATAAATAATGTCATAATCTGTAAAGGTTACATCTATTTTCTGGTGCTACCACTACGGCAAAGTTCTCTGACCAGGAAAGAAGACATTCTGGTAAGTACTGAATATGTCATGGCGAGTAAATAGAAAAAAGGAAGGGAACTGTAGATGCCAGATCCGGATCCCACATCAGGAAAGTATCTCCATCCAGCAATGCAAGGGTAGTGTATGCCTTTAATCTGCACGCACCCTTGGCAGGGCTGGCTGCTTAGGAGGCATTCAGAGGAGTGCAGCAGCTCATCTCTTGGGAACTTGCACAAAGCAGCCAATTCACTGGGGTTATTCTGCTGAAAAAGAACAAGAACGAAACAATCCTTTCCACATATTAGGCTTGCTTCCTCCTGAGGGCAATGGAGATACTAAGTGAAAATTTGTAGACGAAGATTTGCCTCTTTATTTTTCAACCATATAACACCTATTAGTTTCTTCTAGATTATTTTCAATGGCCACATCAGACCAAAGAGAAGTTATCTGAATTCAACAGACTCCTAGGACAACACTAATTAAGCATGTATGCTTCAAAGCTGTAAGCATATCTGGGAAAAAAAAAGCCCAAACTTCTGAAAAAATCTTTACCAAAATTAAGTCTTGAACTACTGAGTTGCACAGACAAGAATAGAAAATTACCATTTTTGGGGGGGTTTACTTGTTTGTTTTTATTTGGGGGTTTTGTGGATTTTGTTTTTTTGGTGGTTTTTTTTTTTTTTCCCAGATGATTAGTTCATTCCACACTACCTGAGCTGTTAGTTTAATACTGACAAATTTTGGAGAGTTTTGACAGTTAACTGATCAGCAACAGCAATGCAATAAATGTTAACAGAACTTCCATGGAATTATTATCTTAATAATAATTAGCTTAAGCTAAGGAATATAAACATTAATTTTGTCTTTAGAGGTTAAAAAAATCACAAATTAATAGAAGAGAATGGTAGCTATCAGCTTTAATTACAATCTTTAATAATGACAGACAAAATGAAAGCTCATATCATGAAAGGTTCATATCTTTCTCATTATGGTCCATAAAAGCATATTTTTAATACCTTTGTATAGGATTCTCTCTCATACAGAAAAAATATTGCATTCTATTAGTACGGATTTTGATGAAACAGAACCAATACATACCAAACATTTTTGAGACAGCAAATGTTTTTGAAATAACATGACAGTAATAGGCACATTATAGATCCCTAAGACAGTTTTTGATAATATTCTGCTTTTGACCTATGGCAGAAATCTGAAAACCCTGATAAACCAACTGGGTAGAGAGCTGTTTGACTTGCAGTTTAAAAACAATAAAAAGTTCATCCTTTACACTACTTGCCATTGGTATTAAATTAAATCGACGAAATGCAGTACACTCAGTACTCCTGAATATGACTGCGGAAGAAGTGGCACAATCACTATGAAAATTCTCAAACTGGACTACATTTAAAGTGTTTGAGAAAGTTTTTGGCTAGGCTTACATTTTAGTCAGCATACACAGAAGGGACCAGTAAATACCTTGAAAACAAAGAGTCAAGAGTGGCTGCCAGCTGGGCATGAGTACTATACTTGAAGAATGAAAAGTAACAAAGTTTTGTGGTACTCTGGGCAAAGTACAGTAAACAGAGAAAGCTATTTCCCAGGTAGGGAAGACCTATGGATGACACAAATTACAATCAAGGAGGAAAAAATATGTCCTTGGTACAAGACAGTAGCTATGAGCTAACTGGTTACTGGGGCTGTGTCCCTGCCACCTGAGTCACAGCACTGTACAGCAAAGCAACTGCTTTTTTGAAGAGAGAAATACCAGGAGTTGGGCAGTTGCTGCTGGGGTTGAGAGCAGCAGCAGTAACCCTTGGCTGCTGTTCTATACCCTTTTGAGCAGGAAGCTTGGATCTGCAGGGACTTTACTTCTCTCTTCTTCATACCCTTTTATGCTCTGTCTCTCACTTTTAGGGCAGGAAAATTCAGTTCTGGTTTTATAATCTTCATTGCCACCTTTTTTCCTAGGAAAAGGCAGGGATAAATTGTGAGAGCAACCAAGGAACTTTGTGATATCTAGATCCGCAAAGCATTTGCAAAAGTTTACTAAATGGTGTTTTCTGCCATTTCTACTCTCTAGAAATCAGATTTTTTTTAAAAAAAATAGATATTTGCTTGATAAGCCATTCTTCTACATTTCTTTGCTAACAAAATGGCTGTCATTCTTTAATCCTTTTATATCAAGCAGTCTGGCATATAAAAAAAAAAGAAAAATGTATTTACTAAAAGTAATTTGCTATTTTAAAACAAACTAGTAGAGCAGTGGTACCAGCTGAATCTAGTAGTTTAAATTTTACTATGTCAACCTACCTGAATCTGGTTGTTTTTATTATCATGTTTTCCTATTGACCAGTCAATCCTCTCTAAATTTTGGCAATTTCTGCTACCAGTGGAACAATCCCACATTTTTTTCTGTAATGAAAGAATAACTGTGTCTTGATATGAACTATAAAGGGGTATGGCTGGTGTGTAAATTAACCAACAAGCAGACCACAGGCTAATCCATTTATTCATTCAAGTACCATTTACTTCTGCACTTGTTTTGCATCAAAAGCAATTGCTACTGTCTTACATAATTAAAAGAATAAATCTTTTTGCTTTATAGCATTGTTCACTAAATCCAAAGCCTCTTTCAAAGCTGAAAGATGATTTCATTTGCTTTAAGGCATTACTTCCCAACAGAATTTAGTATGTATATCTGTGCATACATATTTAAGCTAGCCTAGTTACAGAATTTTGCTGTTGCTTTTGTCATAGTTACTGCTTTAGTGAGATATATGTCTAGGTACTGCACTGTGGCCTGGAAAGAACACCAAGAAAATCTTATGCATATGTGGTAACTATGAATTTATGGAAAGTCCTTTCAGTGTGATTTTTAGAAGCTTGTTACACACAATGAACACACCAAAATTACTATTCCTAATTCACTAACACTCAATGAATTTTATCTGTGTAAAACTGGAATTTAAAAAAAACATCCACAATTATCAGCTAAAGAAATGGCCTTACATCTGAAACATCATGAGCAAACTTTTTCTCAAAAGCAGCAATTCCTGAAAGGAATCCACATACCTGAATTTAAACAAACACAGAATCCAGGTAATATTAATTCTGGGCAGGTTGGTTTCCTGTAAGGTTAGTTTTTTGTTTTCTTTTTGATAATGTGTAATCATGCTACAGTAATGAAAAACTGCGAGGAGTTAATAGAGTATGTTCACTGTCATTACTGATGGCGAGATTTATGATGAGGTATTTGTACATGAATACACCTCCCTGCTGTTAATCATTTGATGCTACTGTCTCCATGACTCTCTGTCCATGCACATAGAACTATAACATGCAATACTGAGCTGCTTTATTAAAAACCATTTCGTTATTTATCTTGTTATGCCTTCCACTGAGGATTTTAAATTAGCCCTTGCCATCAGAAAAGAAACAATTTTATTAGCAGCAGAACTGCCAAGGACATTACAGGGCTCTGTGGAATTCTTTACAGGAAGTGTCAATTTGACCAGCACCGAGGGAGTTCAGAGCTTTATGAAAATAAGGCAATGCAGGACAAAACACACTTATTGTATGAAATACACAAAACCAAAGCTTCAAGAACAGTTCTCTTGAGATATATTTCTTCATATGTGTAAATTTATAGTTTAGATTCAGCAAGCCGAATGCAGGAGATGTGTAAAGGTAGATGAAATTAGATCATTTATGAGCACTAAGACTCTCATAAACCTCCTAACACCCTACTGCCAGATGAGTACATCCAAGTGCCACATGTAAATCTACTACTACCACCATTGACCTAATTTATCAATTTACACCCACATTTTCAAACAAGTTAAAAACAGGTGAACCAAGGCAAATATAATAAAGGGAATCAAAGGGACTGAGTTAAACTACATACATTCTGCATGACTAAAATCCTATGACATTATCTCACCATTTGTTTCTGACAATTTTCATAGTAAATTTGATCTAAATTGACTTAAACGGGTAGTTTACATCTGTTATTGACCAATGTTCAGTGTATGTGCTGAGAAGTAGTTGGGACAGAAGTCAGTATAGCTCAAGTAGAATATAATTCATCATGGGTAAGAAATAAAACAGGACACTGAATTAAAGCCTGTGATGATTCATAACTTGCATGTTTTCAAGGAAATCTGAAGAGTCTGAAAAATAACAGGTCTTAACAAGTGCTCTTTTCTATGTTTTATTATTCCAGATTAGTGAAGAGAAAAAGCATCTAGTTTGTGTTCTAGATGGATCAACAAAACTAGCAAATGTTCCTCACCCAAAAGGCCAAACATTAATAGACAATGTTAAAAATATTTCAACAACTTTCTCTCTGTCAATGAATACTTTTGTCTGTTCTCTTAAAATATTCAGGATGAGAGAGAACATTTCACAGAAAATGAAAGCAATGAAATGCCATCTAACAGAAGGGAAACAAGACAATTATTAATGACAATAGGCTGAACAAACTTCCTAAATCATAGTCTTGATCATTTCAAGATTTGAAATTGCATATTATAGAGAGGGTGTATAATGTTAAATTTTAAAATGAGGGAGAAGTAATATAGATCTGCTCCTTTGTAATTCAATATTGAGCTTGTCAAGGGAGATGTAATATAGATTGGCTGGGCTGTTATTCATGTGCCACGTCCAAGTGCATGAGCATTTACAGGACCAAGACCTATATTATAACTAAACTCATTGCAGCATCATATGTCAACCAAAAAATAAAGAAGTGGTTTTTAGATTTTTCTGGACATTTCTGTGAAAAAAATCTTTAATTTGTCACAAGAGTCTCTTCTAAAGAGAGAGATATATATACTCATGCTGACATTTTCATACCACCTGGCAGGTTGTGAGAAGTGTGACAATTCTGTACAAGACATAATTATTTCCTCTAAGATTGGAGGCTTTTAATGGAATGAATCTGTCACCCTCTGTGCCCTTTAGGTAGGAAATGCCTACCATCTTGTGGGCCAATGAAGTGAACTTGCATTTGCCTGGCACAGGGTTTGTTAAAATTCTGGTGTTGCCTTATCTTTTGAGAACAGCTGGCTGGTAAAAGTTGCATATTGAATTGCTTGGGCTCATTCATATTTCAAAACATGTTTATATCTGTCAGTGAGCAGTTTTATAACATCCCACTTTTATTTTACATCAACAGTATTAACTACAACTCATGCTGTTCATTTGCTATTAAAAGCAACAGATGGTACACTAAGCTGTTTTTTCTTCAACATAAAGCACGCACTCAGTTGACAATAAAATGTGTTACTGCTCTGAAAAGTGGGTTTTGTAAAATATACTTTGTGAATTCCACATTTATTGGTTCTCAATGACTCCTGGATGAAATCATGTCTTCTTTATAAGGTATAAATTGGGTTTTCCAACTGCTTGCAAGTTTGGGTAGTTTGTGAAAATAAAGAAGGTTTTAATGGTACCAGAATCCACAAAGGAAAAAGGCTTTGCAATGAGGTTTTAGGTATTCATTTTGTTCATGTCATACAGTCAGGCATACACTCTAGCTCAGTCCCCAGATCTGTACTAGTCTTACGAAACAAAGGAGGACTAAAATAAAAATATGCAAACCAGATTATGACTAACCCTTCTCTTAGACCAGACAGCTAAACACGTGAAGTATTTCTGTCAGCTTAATGGAGTCCTCACTAGCCCGCAGCTGGAATTGCTGTCTCACTGTCACCCCTCAGAAAGTACCATGGGCTCCCAATGTTTGCTTAGGAGGTATCTAATACTTAGGCAGATCACGTGTCTTTGGCTAATCTGACACATGAAGTTTCCTTGCTGCCCAGATAGTACAGATTATTATGAAAAACCCTGGTCTGTCATTGTCAGCTATGTCAGGGCTGTTTTGTAAGGTTTCTGTTTCACTTGTGCAGCTTTGCTTAATCTCTTTTTGTAAAGTAACGGAGTTGCTGAGAAGTGTTATCTTACAGCTCTCTGTTTTTAATTTATTTTCCTTTTTCTCTGGTATGATGTATGTATCAATATGGAGGCCTCTGGCATCAAGTTAGGTGAATGATTTGTGTTCTAGAAAAACTTGGAAACTTTGGAAAGCTGTAATACATAGAAAATACAAAGTTGGTGAATTTTGATTATGAGATCAGTCAATAATTAAATGACAGTATAGAAGCAATGGGGGCATAAAGGTTCAAGAAGCAATCATCATTGTAAGATCTTACCTCCCTATTTTGCTCCACTTGAGAAAGAGGTATGCTGAGGGAAGACATGTAGAAAATTGCACTTTTTCATGTGCTTTTTTCTTGGTAGTTTTAATTTTATTTGTACTCTGCCAAACCAGTATTAAGAGACAGCTTTCTGTGGGCTGGCATGCAACACTGCAAAATTTTTCCTAGTT
Organism: Chionis minor; assembly: GCA_013398295.1. Taxonomy (NCBI): domain Eukaryota; kingdom Metazoa; phylum Chordata; class Aves; order Charadriiformes; family Chionidae; genus Chionis; species Chionis minor. Next base: position 96,273 of record VZSF01000024.1, on the reverse strand, counting down.
AGTTATCCTGTGTAAACTTTAAAGCTATAGCGAGAGATAAACTCTATCATATTTAAAACAACTAATATTCATGCTCTCCCTTCCAAATAAAAGCATAGGAAAGAGGGATAAAGAGAATCCTCTTAGCTCAGTTCAGGAAACACTGAAAAAGTCATGCAGCATTTTGTGTTTTACAAAGGGTAACAGGGACATCTAATGGCAAAGAAAGGGAACTTGTTTAATGTTAATCCTGAACAAAACATTCCTTTCAGGGAAATTCGAAGTAACATAAGATGTGTTGCAAAGGAAATTTTCCTTTTGATAGTCTAGTCTGCTTGTAATATAGATGGATGCAAAAAGGATATGATTTTATGCACCTGGAAAATTGTTGGTGATAGTTATTACCAGATCATTTTTTGGTTTGAAGTTCTCACCTCCAAATAATTAATTCTAATTTTAAAATTTCTTTCTTATCTTCTGTACAAATGTCACTGCAAAAAATGCTTGGTTACTGGTGAGAGAAATATATCTTTGATTTATTTCAAAAAACCATTCAATCAAAACATAGTTCTTTATCCAAACTTTAATTTTATTGAATAGGATTTCTGAGACAAGCCCAAACAGTTAAGCAGAGGATTTTCTTAAAAAGAAAAGCAAAAAGTTGAAAAGGAACCACCCCTCTTCTCTGTCTTCTTCCTAAAACTATGGTGGAAGTGGAAATCAGTTGACAACTGAAAATCAGGTTTTCCCTGGTCATGAGCAGGCAAAGATCAGTTCAAACAAGCACATCAGATACAGGTATATATCAGATACAGACAGTAACTGAAACTCAGCTGATTTGGAGTAGCTGCCTTGCTAGGCAAAATCTACTCTGCTGGCATCAACAGAGAGCTCACCAAAATCACAGTAATACATGGAGGTGAAACGTTGAAATAATGTGGTTCCTGTGTACAACAGAGAGAATGGAAATGGACAAAGACTAGCAGCCTACAGCCTTTATAAAAATCTCATGGAGTTATAGATTTGCATATAACATGCTGAACTCTCACATTAAAGACAAAGAAGTGCATGGGCAGTCTTCAATGTGTTTACGATATAAGGTTGCACAAGAGAAGAAAACCACATGGTTGGCAGCTGCTGCGTCTATTAATCAAGAAAGGAAGAAGGGTAAGTGTGAGGTCTCCTTCTCCATGCTCAAGCACCAACAAGAGCAAAGAGTCAGAAATTAGCAAACAGATTATTGCAAAGTACTCATTCCAGCAGCAAGAGAAAAGTGGAACTCTTGTTCTGGTCACCTCTTTGCCCCTGGTAACATCTGGCAGTTCCTTAATTAGGTGGATTGTAGGGTTATGATTCAGCCTGAAGTGAAAGTGCCAACCTCAGTTACAAAATATACAGAGACATCCATAAAAGTGCATAGTTATGCTATAATTTTCTTCTAATTTCTTTGCTTTTAAATTAACTGGTTTAGCACACTACTGACTTCATGCCTACTAGACTGGTTTGAAAAATGAACACTTTTTGTGACTCATTTAAGGAAATATTTAAAAGATTTTTCATTACAAAAGGCTTTAGAATTTTTTTTTAATCATCTACCTATAGACAATCTTCTACTTAAAAAATATTTAATGTTATCTGACTATGTTTTCCTACTTTATCCTAGCCACATAAAATAGAGAAGGAAGTCTAAGGAAAAATAAAGGATTCTGTTTCTCTTTTCCTCTCAGTAGTAAGTCAAAAAGGTCTCAGTCCCACAATATATCGAAAACATGTGTGGAAATTAAAAACTGGTTTACTTCCTCATTGAATAATATATTGAATACCTGTTCAGAAATGGTATTTCTAACCTTTTCATAGGTTTTCTCATCCATACTAATCCCTGTATTATGTTCCCGTATAAACATTATGTAAGTGTCATAAAAGTGCCTTTTTACCTCCTTCTCAATTTCAATATCAGTAAATGCAAACCTCAGGGAAGTTTTGTCTACCACAGAGAAAATTGAGCTCTTCACCCAACATGTATTTATAAATACAGTGGAGCTTAACATAGAGAATATGTTTTCATTTTTAAATGTTGTGGTCCTTTAAAGATAATTTTTTTATCATAAAATTTACTATCAAAAAATATATTCACAGAGAGGCAACAGAAAAACTTGTGGTTGTTGTGCTTTTTATACCTCTCTCCTTAGAAAATACATATCAATAGACAAATCTACTCTAGGCTAAAGCTCTGTGCTTGGTCTGACCAGGAGCTTTTCCCACCCTTACAACACCTCTTCCTTACAATGAGCTTCAAGTCTCCAGACCGCCAAAATAAATTTTAAATCTAATTCATACAAACCAGCATCAAGTCTTATGGTGTCATCATGTGAAAACACTTTCATCAAGGGGCAACAAGTGTTGCAAATAAAAATTTGAACAGGGAACCTTGGTTTCAGACTCAGTAATCTGTATGCAGTAAACCCACCTGAGCCCAGAGGTGCCTATTGATTTAATCCTAACCTCACCCCCAATTTTAATCACAGCCGTGCAGCCCCTGAATGACCAACACAAAACTGGCTGGGCCTCCAGATGACTGTGTTAAATTTATACCAGTGCACACCCTACAAGCAGCTACAGCTCTAAATTATTAGATCTCTGGAATGGTCTTCCTGTATGTAGTGCCAGTTCCAGAACACAAAACAAGCCCATGTTTTCCCAATAGCCTGTTTTTTTCTCTTGGAGGCAGCAGCCAAAACTGTGGCTCAGTAGACTCTGAAAGCCCAAGAAATTGAGCCATCCTTGGCAGAATCAGAACAAATTGAGAAAGGCGACAACTGTGGGAGTCTATTCAAAGCTGGCCACCCTTAGTAGCCCCAGACACCACCACTGGACCAGGCTTTCCAACCTTTGCTGGTTGTAACACTAATTATGACCTAGCCAGTCTCTCTAGACACAGCCCTTAACTTAGTTTAAAATTCTTTGCTAGCCTGAACAATGCTCTCAACCCAAATCTTGGCTTTAATTACACCCAGGAGTCATTAGCAGTTCCAGAGCAAGACAAAGCAAGCAGATCTCTGCTGATATATGCATTAGTACTATAATGGTGACCTTTAAAGCATGCAAATATACCCTTATGTAATCCCAACCAAAATCTGCTCTGGTGATCTCTGCTGAACACAGACCTAATTTTAGGCTTTACCTGGTAAGTACCAGTCTCACAATAAAGCAAGCCAAACAACCCTTTCTGGCCTAGCCATAACCTAGTTTATTGTCTTCTTTTCATTTGATTTCAACATTTATCCCTAGTCTCAAACCTAACAGAGGTCTAAGGTCTAGCCTTGACAATCTCAAAAACTCCTTCCCCCCATGTAACACTTGGGGTATAATTCATCCAGACTGGACTTATTGTTTCTTGCCATGCAGCTAAAACAAGAGGCTTTTATAGGTTTTTGAGGGGAAGGTAAAATAGGTGGACTGACTGTGAATCCTGGAGGATCTTCCGAGAAATGTCTTTTGCATGTCTATTCCTTAGAAGTGCATGCATACAAAACCTCAAACATGGCAAATGATTCCCATGTCCAGACACCTACAATTGAAGGAGGTTGAACAAGTGTCATGCATGATGTACATGTTCTATGTTCAAATATTTTCATTAGCATTATTTTGTTCCTGATCTGTCAGATGGATGAAAGGCTACTTTATTCATAGTTCTGCAGAAAGGAATTACAAGTTTCATGAATCCAAAGAAGATTTTGTGTTTTCTCTTGTATGTCTTGTATGTGTGGATTGTTATACTTTTGGTCCTTAACTTTCGCATGCTCAAAACTAATTTCAGTAGGTGATAGCTGAAATGGCTGACCAGAGTTTCATTTCTAAATAAATATGATCAGTATGGCTGGGAACCTTATTCAGCATAAACAGAATACCTATTCATGAAGAAAACATGAAATGGATAGGATAGGATAGGATAGGATAGGATAGGATAGGAAATATGATGAACAGTATATGAAATTTTCCTTAGCAGCTGAAGCAAAATAAACTTGTATATTCATTATGTGAAAATAAAAAGACTTGAGGACGAGTGACAGATGTTAGCAAACAATATTACTTACCTACATTGAAAGTCTTAGCTGACATTTCCAGAATTCTCTTCCTCAACTTAATTGACTGTGAAGACCACATACTGCATAAAGAGACCTGAAGACTAATTTTCTGAGACAATTTCAGACTACTATAGTAGCAGCAGCACAGAACACGTGAAAGATATCCAGAGTAAAGAATGCTGGTGTAAATATAAAATTAATATTGCAACAGTATTTTATGCTGACAGAAATGAAGTTACATGGATATTTAAATGAAGACCAATCAGACTTTTAGAATTAGTTTTAATTAGATATAAAGGTTTTTTAGAATCATGGTGGAAGTATGACCTTCCTTAAACTGTTGCAAGCAACAGCTCAGTTATTACCTTGCTAAATAAATAGACTGTTTTACAGTTTCTCTTTGTTTTGAGGTGGAAGGCAACAAAATTAAATGTCTCAGCATTAAGTTCTATACTTCTAACCATGAGGTGACTGACATGATCTTTGTAAATAAAATTTGGAGAGCTTAGCTGATGACAGAGAGGGTTAGTGAAAATGATGGTATTCACACCTTACCATCAAGTAAAGAAGAGAATATTCTTTCTTCCTGCCTTTAAAAATTCTTCATGAAACATTTATCAACATATCTGATCCACATGGCAGTAGTGCTGTCATCTCATCAGATTTCACTGGGACTCCTCATGGTTCAGTTGCAACCTTGTAGCTGTTCCTTTCTTGGAACATCCCATTTCACCCCATTTTGTGCTTGATTGGATGTCACCAGTGGAAGAAAGGAAGAAGAAACTGAGGAATTCCCCTGGCCCCAAAAAAAAGTAGTAAATGATGCTTAACTATAGCTTATTTTCAGATATGAATCTCACAAAATGCTGTCCAAAGGGAAGTTTTAACGATCATGGAGAATATTTTTCTATGAATCATTGCATTTCTTTTACAAATATGTTGCAAAATATTGCTGAATTGGATGAAACTTGACCAACCAGAGGCCCCAAACACCTTTGAAATTAGCTCTACTTTGAGTAGAATATTGGACTTTGTGACATTCAAAGACATTTTCTGACCTATATTTTTTCTGTGATGTGGGGTATAAGAAAATCAAGAGGAAAATCTTAGTGTTTCTTTTCTTTAGTTACCAAAATAGATTCTAGAACTTATGGGAGATAGTTGGGTTGGTAGGATAACATATTAGCAGTAGGAACTTGATGAAGACAACCTGTGTGACATTGCGTGTCACCTTGTAAATTCAGTTTTGCTATTCGTGAGATGGAGACAGCAGTCATCCCTACCATCTCTATCATCTATAATGATGATTATCCAGCAGGGTGATGGAAGTACTCAAGAGAGCATTAAATACCAGTCTACATGTGAAATAAGCAAACTGGGTCCAAAATATTGCAGATCTCCCTGCCTCTGGATCTCTCCTGTTGCTCCCATCCTTCAGAAGAAAGGCAAAGCACAATCTAATGCATTTCCATGAAAACAGTGACAAGACTGGGTTGGTACTGGGGCAGATACCTTTTTTCATGAGGAAAAGGCAAATAAGACAATTCTTTCCATTGAACATATCCTCTAAGCTATCTAAAATACAGAGAAATTACTACATTTGTAGCAAAGTGCTCGATACATCACCGCAATTATTACTAGGCAGCTGAGATGGCTGTTGGGGCAGCATTAAATAAACTGCAAGCTCCCACCTGTACTTTACAAATGTGAAGTACTGTCTGCAGATGACATGATTTTACAGAATCAGTAATTTTTACCCCACTAGTTCATGTGCTGTCAGACTAATGGCCATGACATTCTCAATATTGTCAGCAATAACGCTCCATTGACAAAAAGAAAAGAATGAGGGCACACACAGCCCCAGGTCTGATAATATTTGCCTTTTTGCCCTTCATAACATGACATGTGATGTGTACGGTTCTGTGTGTTGCCCTTTATATGAAGAAATCCTTTGGGGGAGCTTACATAATCTTCTGCATGACTGGACAGGCACCAGTAAAGCCAGCTTCCTTGTTCCTACATGTCAAGGAAACCAATCTGAAATTTGAATTAGATTAACTCTGTCATGGGTATTGTACCTTGCTATAGNGAAACCCATGTGTAAAAAAAAAACAAAAAAAAAAAAAAAAAAAAAAGAAAAAAGAAAAAAAGAAGCTAAACCCAGGTCTTAATTCTACTATAACATTTCCTGTAGAAAGAGATGTATGGGTAAGAAAGCAACTTCAAATTTCACAGTTCTGTTATCTTCCTGCTTAATTGTCTGTGGTGTATTTGTAAACCTTCAGAATCTTAAACCCAAAGAAAAGGTAAAAATTTAGGCTGGTGGGGGTTTTTTTGTTGTTTTTTTTGTTTTGCTTTGGTTTCTCCCTCCCCCAAATATCTAGGTACTAAGAAGAGGCACGGCTTTTTCCTAATTGTTTTTGACTCTGGAGAGCATGGTGGGTTGAAATCTAAGTATTTTAATGTAGTGGAGCCTGCTTTCAGATCTGAGCATCTCTGGCATTTTTCCCAGGGCTTGTAAGTGATTTTGTCGTCGTGTCAGAAACTGGTACCATACTTTTGGCACCACATAAGTCATTTGGGGAGAGAGCTCTCAAGTAGTAGGAGCCACACACCACCAGAGGGTGCCAATTACTTTCATAAGCAGGTTCTCTGAAATAGTCTTGTCAGGTAAATGCTACATTATTCGCTGTGTAAACATGTTCAGAAGGTTGTGCTGGGCATTATACAGACCACCAAAAGCCTCTGGGTGACATTTCTTATGAGCATAAAGCTATGTGAGCCAAAGCATACAGCACACAGCCCTGCGATCGAGGGCAGTGTGGCCCAATTGCAGAGACAATATCAGGTGTACTATTTGAATGACTGCCTGCAAGAGCTATTTTAAAGCATATGATATTCCACAGACGATAAACCTGCAGGCAAACGGGTGAGTAACAAGGTATGAGGACATAGGGATGTGCTAGGAGTGGTGTCCTTGCAGAGCCGGCAGCAAACTCCCAGTGTAGCATTTTAACTGTGACATATGTAGAGTTTGGTCATCTTTGCATGTGCTGCCTTCTGCATGGGTGGAATTTAAGAGAGCGTGATGGCACAGGAGGTTTCCTTGTGACAGAGCAATGCATTTGATAAGGATCCGCTCTGTTACTGCAGCTGCTCCCTTCTGCTAATGCTCCCATTACGAACAGCCTTAGTGCTTCTCTGAGCCTCCAAAGAAGCCATTAGTGGGAAACACAGGGAAAGAAACAGAAGTTTGGGGGTAGTTGTATTGAAGGAAAAATTTATGAATTATGAACATTTTAAAGTGATAGCAATCTCTTAGAGTTAGACAGAGTGTTAAAGCAGTCTATGCTCCAATGATTTGGATTTTTGTTTTGTTAACATAGATGTACTCTAGGCTGAAAGAAACTACTTTGTTTTTTTCTTGTTTTGGGGGTAATGGGGATTAGTGAAGCGATGGTTTGACTTAGGCTGACTGTCAGATGTCCACCTAGATGCTCTCTCTCTCCACCTACTCAACAGAACAAGTAGAAAATGGGATGGAAATGTTCATAGGCTGATATAAAGACAGGGAAATTGTTTACAGATTACTGTCATAGGTAAAACAGACTTGCCTTGGGGAAGATTAATTTATCACCAATTAAAAATAAAGTAGGACAATGAGAAACACAGTCAAAAACTAAACACCTTCCTCCCACCCCTCCCTTCTTTACAGGCCCAGCTTCAGTCCTTCACTCCTAACTCCTCAACCTTCCCACTCTCTTTGCCCTGAGTCGCATAGGCGGATGGGGAATGAGGGTTGTGGTCAGTCCATAACAGCCCCTCTCTACTGCTCCCTTCTCATGCTGTTCCCCTGCTCCATGGGTCCTTCCCAAAGGATGCAGCTTCCTTCAGGACACATCCACCTGCTCTGGTGTGGAGTCCTCCCCAGTGTGGATATCTGCTCCATCATGGTCCTCTCTAGGGGTTGCAGGGGAGTCTCTGGTGCTTGGAACACCCTCTCTCCCTCTTACTTCTCTCGCCTGCGTGTCTATAGGGTTGTTTCTCACACATTTTTCTCATTTATCTCTCAACTGCCATGCAGCATAGCTTACTCTTTCATAAATATGTGTTCTCAGAGGACCCCCACCCATGACTGAGGGGCTCAACTATGCCCTGGGGTGAATTGGCTGGAACTGTCTGGAACCGCCTGTGTCAGGGATGGGGCAGCCCTAAGCTCTCCTCACAGAGGTCACCCACACAGCCCCATCCCACCAGTGGCTGGACACCTGCACCCTATTCAAGGGTTTATGGAAAAACTAAAGCATTTAAATACCAAGATGACAGGGGAAATGGAGAAAAGACTGAAGGGGGAAGGGGCATCTGTTGAGTTAATGAAGAGGCTGAAGTATCCTGGTTGGAAGAGGGAGCTGCAGGCTGTACAGCTGAGCACCAGGATCCTGCAGGACACCAGCCATGACTTGCTGTAGCCAGAGCTCTGGAAGAGTTTTCTAATGCAGAGGGATGGACAACAAAAGAAAGCACTTTACAGGCAGAATAATTAATAATAACCTTATTATTTCATTTTCTCTGAGGGATTATTTTCCCAAAAGAAAAAACAGAATTCATTTAAGAGGAAGATGGGGCAAGAAGAACATGGAGGTGAATTAAAATCAAGATTTCTCCATGCCCTGTGGCATCCCCTTCTTGCAGAAATTTAGTAGCTAGCTTTATAGTTTAGCTGTGAAATACTTTGGTGTTTTACCTGTATATGCATGAATTAGTTGATGTGTCCATTCACATCCCATGCCAAACCACTGTCTGACCCAAGGTAATGATATTGACATCTTCTCCACTTTCCAGCAATTAAGTTTCTTTCTGGATAACAATGACAAATCAATTAATTGTCTGGTAATTTAGTTTTAGAAAGATTACGAGCTGCAGGTAAGCAAATGTGTCTGTGATAAGTAGGGAAACTCATTCTTATCTACTGGCACTTTCAGTGAGTAGTTTTGAGCATAACCATAACACAGCAGGGAAGGATGCTCACAGTTGCCTGCTGCAGTAAAGCGTCTAAGATATCACTATTTTAACTGTGAAATTTGTCCTATTTTGAACGTGGTAGGACTTACAGACTTAAAGTTAAGCCACAGTCCTCTGCTGAATCTAGGTCAAAATGATGATAGGAAGCAGCTTGCATAACTAATGTGTTTGTAGTGTTTGTACCACCTTCCCCTCTGTCTCCAGCTTCTGAAAAGGTGTCAGGTGTTTCCAGCAGCTGCCTCTGCTCAGGCCTGACCATGCAGACAGAGGAAATACATTAGAAAAGAATTCTCTGTATGTGAGGAATTGTTAACTGTTATGTCTCTTTAAAACATTGTAAGTGGCCATTACAGAGGAAGTCAAGGAGTCAGTTGTTCTCAGGAGGGATAGATCAGTGCTTACCGCAGTGTTTGCGTTGCAGACCCTGACCTTGTAACGTGGCCCATCCCTCAGTTTCTTTCAAACTCCCGTCAGATCTGGAGTTCATGCGATCAGGAAAGTAATCAGAAAACATATAGCTGACTAGATCTGCAAAGACAGCGAGACACCTGCCTGTCCTGGATCTTCATGTTAAGTAGGTACAGGATTCCCTTTAGAAAATCTGCATATTTGACAGCTAAAGTGGTGACTAGTTTTCATCAGTTTCAGGATGCTTCTACTACACATGGAAATGACTAATTTTCTACTTTTCTTTATTGTCGTTGGTATGATGCAAATCTGCTTAGACTGCTAGGAATGTGGCAGTATGGATCAGAGAGATTTTGGCAGAAAATTGCCTGTCTGGGTTTTCATGGCATTCCGGAGGCACTGACTGCAGGTTCTTTCACATCACATGAAGCTGTGTCTTTGTTTTCAGTCTTGGAGACAATGAGGCCATCTAAGGGACCTGAGGGAAACTCCGCAAATGATCCTTGATGTCAGTGGGGCATATAGGAGTTCATGAAGATCTTTTGGCAGATGGAGAGTGATTTTAAGTAGATTTTCTGACCTGACAAGAGTTTTTGAAATGTATGGAGGAGTTGCAGATTGATTTCAAGTGATTGTCAGTTCAGTCGTGGGTGGGATTACACATGGAAAAGCATGCCATCCTCCAGTGTTAATAAAATTCCTTTGGTGTTCATGGAAATGTGTTCATCAGTACTTGAAACCTAATAACTGACATTTATGGCATGTTGTGAAAAAATAGTCTAGTGGAATCTTATTTTTGTGTCTGAATTATCTGTTGATTTGTCTGAAAACTCAAGAAGACAATGTTCTGTATACAGTTACATTTGTTATTTTTTGTACTTAAGCTCTTCCTTTATCAAAAATATATATATTAAATAGAAAGTTTGAAGAGCTACAATAATCCTAGCGTGCAATCCAAGCATAATTTTCCAGGATCCTGAATGACAAGAATCATAGAATCATCTAGAATCATCTAGATTGGAAGGAACCTTTAAGATACCGAGTTCAAACACCAACCTAACACCATCAAAACCACCCCTAAACTGTGCCATTGAGCATGACGACTATCCGTCTTTTAAATACGTCCAGGGATGGTGATTACACCACTTCCCTGGGCAGCCTGTTCTAATGTTTGATAACTCCTTTGGCAAAGAAATTTTTCTTAATATCCAATCTAAACCTTCCCTGGCGTAACTTGAGGCCGTTTCCTCTTGTCCTGTTGCTTGTTACTTGGGAAAAGAGACCAACACCCACCTCGCTACAATTTCCTTTCAGGTAGTTGAAGAGAGAAAAAACATCTCCCCTCAGCCTCCTTTTCTCCAGGTGAAACAACACCAGTTCCCTCAGCCGCTCCTCATAAGATCTGTTCTCTAGACCCTTCACCAGCTTCGTTGCCATTCTGCGGACACGCTCAAGCACCTCAATGTCTTTCTTGCAGTGAGTGGCCCAAAACCAAACACAGTATTTGAGGTGGGGCCCTCACCAGTGCCAAGTACAGGGGCACAATCACTTCCCTAATCCTGCTGAACACACTATTCCTGATACAGGCCAGGATGCTGTTGGTCTTCTTGGCCACCTGGGCACACTGCTGGCTCATGTTCAGCCAGCTGTTGACCAACACCTCCACGTTATTTTCTGCCCAGCAAGTTTCCAGCCACTCTTCCCCAAGCCTGTAATATTGCATGGGGTTGTTGTGACTCAAGTGCAGGACCCAGCACTTGGCCTTGTTGAACCTCATACCATTGGCCTCAGCCCATCTATCCAGCCTGTCCAGATCCCTCTGTAGGGCCATCCTACTCTCAAGCAGATCGACACTCCTGCCTGCTGAAAACAACACAGAAGTTTCAACTCCATTTTCAAATCCATATGATCTCAGCCACAAGTGACAAATGGATAGTTACTATCATATTTTATTCATATCCTTCTCCAGGTATTTAAATATAAACTATATTAATTTTAATTTACAGAATTAAATCTATCTAAAAGTATTTAATCAAAAGTTTGCATGGAGAAAAGATAGATATAAAGATTAAATGTTATTGTTTGACAAATATTTTTACAATTTATTTCAAAATAAAGCAATAAAGTAAACCCATAAAAATTAAAGTTACATCTAGAAATTAGTTAGAAAGGTTGTAGAGTTTATTTTTATTTTATGCAAAAGCAACTTTAATTATTGAAAAGCCTTAATTTCAAGAAAGGATAATTTAAAGTGTCAAACTCCAGAACTGCATTTTAGGCCAAATGCAAAAAATGTAGCACAAAATGTAAATATATTTATGTAATGTGCTCATAAATGATTCAGTGTTTAGACACCAATCTAATTTTGTTTAAACTGTATCACTTTATTGTAGGCCACAAGATTTTCAAGTTTGAATTAAATTAATGGGCAATAAAGATTTAGCTTGTGGGTGGGTTTTGTTTGCTTGTTTTACTCTCTGTTGTCTTTCATTGTGGGGAAAAACCTTAACTTTTAGGAGAGGAAAAATAAAAAGGAATAGGAAAAGATCTTCCTGTGTAAATAGCAGTTCTTGATTTTTTTTCCATTTGACAGTCTATAGCTATGACGCTAAGTTCCCACTTAGAGCAGATGTTCTAGCTTTCTCTTTGGTCTCTCTCCTATACTTAGCATTTGGGGGGGGGAGGGGAAAGTAGTAGCCCTTAGTAAATTAAACTAAGCTTCTCAAATCACTTTCCAAAGAGATGTGATAACAATGAACATAAATTCTGTGAAAATACGGGGCATGAATTAGTTTAATTGATGCAGTGGCTCTGTGTGAGTGAATATGATCTGCTGTTTGATTGTCTGTGTATCAGTCTCAGGGCCACCCAAGATTTTGAAGGGGCATGTTTTGCAAATTTCTGCTATTGTACAGATATGGTGTGCTAGGTTCTCCCAGAGAGAAAATAGCTCCGAAACAGGGGAAGCCAAATGCCTGGATATTTATCTTTCCCTATGTAAAAGAAAATTTCACCTTTTGGAAAGAGGAGATTTATCATTCCTTAATATAAAAAATATGTTTCAACAAAAAGATATGCAAAGGTTTCCCGTTCCTAGAAAGAGATTGACTTCAACAAACAAAAAGCACTTGTGGGGACCAACCCCTCAATTAACAAGAAAAAACTCAGTACCAAACCCCCAACCAATTCTAAAATAGGTGATGGTTTTTTGCTTGTTTGTTTTGATTGGGGTTGAGGGTGAGGTTTTTGGTTGGTGGTGTGTTTAGGGTCTTTTTTTATTGTGGAATAAAAGCCTCTAGGTTATTAAGCTGGACTAAGATGCAAGCAAGAAGTGATCAGCATATGATCAAAAGAAAAGCACCAATGAGATGCAATGCAAGTTACTAGATGTCACTGACTTTTTTACGCTTAAGGAAGAAAACAAGAAAAAAATAAGTAAACTGATATAATGTTTGAGCTGGGTCAAACAGACAGAGGGGTAGCCTACAGAAAGATCATAACACATGGCAGGGAGTGGAATGACACAATCTTGTGCATGTGTGAGCCACCCTGAATGATCATCTGGGTTAAAAGCTCCTTTGCAGAGCTTTCTTTTGACCTATCCTCTTCGGTTTGATTGTAAAATTCCTGTAAACTGTACAGCCTTCAAGGAGAAGGAAGCCAGTTATAGTAAGTTCCCTACAACTGGGGTCTCAGAGAATTGTTTTTGCTTAATGTGCATGTTGGAGAGGGCATTTGAAATAGATTTAATGGTCAAGTTGCTACCACATCATGAAGGTTTCCTTCTACTCAATATCCTCAATTTGTTGCTGTTTCTACTGAGCAAAACAGAAGGCTCTCTATGTGTAATTGTGATGAAGAGAATGCTCTGCTACAGCACTCACTAGAGTCATGTTTTCTGTGTAATAAAGTCTTATTAATAGAATAGGAATTTACCTTGCATATGAAAATTTAGTTAAAACTCAAAAACACCATGCAGAAAAAGTTTCATTTTTTAAAAATTAGACATTCAAATAAAGGTCTGTTATTTCAAATTGTTAACATTTTATATTTGTATTGCAATACCATAAACGTTTCTGAAGGGAAAGAGAAAATCTCAGCAGGGCTTATTATCTCATCTGCAGGTTCTGCCTGTTTAGATAGAGATGAAACCTCCTCTTCTAAATCAGGTTGCCTGTGGTGGTTTTCCCTCCCTACTCCTGTCCCAGCTTGAACTCCTTGTGTAGGCAGAACTGCACAGAGCATTTCACTGGTGGTTCCACGAGGGCCTTGTGAAACAGCTGTACTTCTTCCCTATTCCTACTCTGAATATTGTGTTTGTTTTCATTCCTTTGTTTCTCCCTCTGAGTTGACCAAAGGAAATGTTCCTTGTGATTTCGGTCATTCAGAACGGAATGACAATAGCTTTGTAGGTCTCTTTGTAGATCTGTTTTCCTGAATTCAGGCTTGAAGTCTTTGAAGACCACCTCTGACAGTATGAAACTTTTCATAAGGTGAAGTTTTTGTCCTTTTATTTTACTGTTATTTTTTGTTCTCACAGCATTTTAATTACAGTCTGGTTATTACCACTTTTCCTGTTCCCCAAAATGAAAACTGTGGGAGCTAAAAATAATTGGAAGTATGATAAATCTCAAAAGAAACTGAAACTGAGGCTATGATCTTTTGTTTGTGTCTTTCTGTAGACTCTTAAATCTGGTAGACAGCACATTCAGACATTAGCATCAGACTAGTCTGAATACTCCTGACATTTGTAGACATCATAAATAACCATTTAACATAATAGGCCTTAGAGATTTGAACAATTCCTGACTAAAACTCTGTATGTGTCAAAACTGTTTGCTCAGGCTTATTCCAAAATGTATTTTCAATTTTAACTTCAGACTTAGAGCTGAGTACTATTTATTAGGAAAAAATAATAAAGACTTTTTTTTAGAGAAGGAAAGAAGTCTGCCATTGAAGTGAGAGCAGAATGAGTTTGAGTTTGTCACCTTATATAAGGTCTGATACTCAAGAAATAGTTGGGATATCTGGAAATCTTGTACTCCAGCAGCCTTTACCAGTTGTGGTAAAAGTCTTTCATTAACACAGTTGCTTTTAAGTGTTGATAGTTAGGATTAATGATGTCAGTTATACAGTGACATTGTTTTCTACCACAAATACAATACAGGTTTTAGAAACTGAACATTGGGGTGCTGACCTTAATTTTCCTCAGGGCAAAATAAAGCATTATGCTGACTCAGACTCCTTCCATCTTCATGCCAGAATGATACAGACGCTAATTTTTTTTTCATTGTCTTTACCTAACTTATGTAAATTGCCATTTTCTGAAGTTTGTGCTGTTTTCAGCTACAATAACTTACTGCAATATTTACAATCACTGTTGAATTTTAATGCTTTGAATTAGAGGATAAGAAATAGAAGCTGAGAAAAAAAGGAAATAAATCATCCATATAACTCATGATAATCAGAGGTTTTATTAAATTATGTTCCAGTGAGCCCTTAGTACTTTCTGAAGGCAAAGAGGAAAACATCTGGAAGAGCCTTTTTCAAAACCACCCTAATGATTCCAACTGCTAATGTGCTTCTTATGTTCATGTTTCCATTGAGCACCTTAATACTCAGCCTATAAACTCTCATTGAAGACATAGGGAGAGGTGTTACAAGTAAAAAGTTCTGCTTTTTTTTTTTTTACTGAAAACAGTACTGAAGGGTTCAGTCATGAAAGACGCAAGTTACCATCTACTTCATAATATCTGCTCTCAAGATATCAAGTCAAGTCTTTGTTATTATCCACAAAATGTGAGGGTTACCCAACAAACTGGGATATTATTGTAATGATGTGTTGGAGACAATCATGGAGACAGCCTCTTGGGTTTTCTCAGTAGCTTAGTCTTGAAATGAAGGATAGCTATGCTGTCCATTCTTTTTGTGTTGCTCCTCTAGGCTCTACAATGGTGATTTATAATTCATAAGTTAAGGGACATGAACTCTCCGGCATGGTTATTTATAGAACTGACTCTCCATTTTTTGATAAGCATTTTAAATTAATAATGTAAAAATCTATTGATTGTTTTCATGTGTTTAATTTAATATACAGGAATACTTGTTGAGGCATTTATGAAATAGTAAAAATAACTCAAAGGGATAGATGATGGCTTCCATTTAAAATCTGCACTGAAGAGGAGTTTGGTTTGTTGTGATTTTAAATTATTTTTGCAAGTTTTGATCCTCAAGGCAGGGCTACATGCACACACTTGGAAGTGCTTTAAATAAAATGTTGCACCAATTTAACTCCTTTTAAGTTGGTGAGTTAGCATTCCCCGAACAAGTTAGACCTTACATTATGAGATATAACAACAGAACATAACGGATGCTGTTGTCAGTTCTTAGAAATTTACAAGTCTTGTGATTGTTAGTCCTTTATTCTCTTTAAATATTGATTATAGGAACCAAGTGCTCCTTGAAGAAGACCAGCACCAGATTTATTCTAAGTCAAAAAGCAGCTAGACATTGCTCCATATTCTGAAAAACAACCACTTCAGGTGATTATAAGCAAGTATGTTGTTCTGGGCTCATTTGTTCTTCAGTCTGTAAGAGCCTCTATTTACCAAAAATTATTATTATCTCTCTTGACATGTTGTGATACATACCCATCCACTGACCCATTTTCCATTGGACCTAGTGGGTTGGTATTTTGTAAGAGTTAGTACAGCATTCTAAATATTGTGAATGGAGTAAATCTTAAGCTGTGTTGCCATTGTAATTATGGTTTTGAAAATATGCAAGCTTAATGATGAGTTTGCATAATTTTGTAAGTACTGAGGTCAAATAAATTAGCTCTAACATGAGCGTATTTAAGTTAAAAACTAATATGGTGCATTTCTGTTATTTCTGAATGTTGTATTACCCTGTGACCTACCTTACCCTGCTTGACAAGCTGATCAACTTGAGTCCAAACAATATCAAAATGCAATTTCTAGTACTTTTTGTGGACCAAATTCAAATTAGGGACAAAATTCACGTGTTAACCTCAGAAGAAATCTGCAGAGAAAAGAAACCCAAATGTAGGTCAAACAATAATTAATTTGCTTCAGTGTGTACTTACTATCTACTGTAACATTAATTTGCAGACTGTAATAATGACTACAAATTGTCCATAATGGTGTTCTGTCCAAATTCTACTACAACAGGTAGCTAAAGCTGGTCACACATTTTTATTTTCTGAACTCCACAGAAGATACTTTTCCTCTCTTCAACATAAACACAACCATTAAAGTATAGAAGAAGATACTAAAAATGCTTTACCTTCAGATACCAGGTTAAGGAGGTACACATGGTTTCACTGGGCTCCTTTCCCTTTTACTGCCTGACACTGGACTTTATGCTGATTTTTCTGTGCATGAGCTGAGATGCTCAAATTGCTAAATGTGAATGTGAGGAGACTTTAGTGCAAGTACTTAAACCACAATTAAAGTAAATTTGTTTTTCATATTTTAAATATCTAAAGATCTCTTGCCAGTCAGAATTTTATCTGGGGTTTGTGTGCATGGGGGAAAGGGTTATTTATTTTTATTTTGCATCTTCTCAAGCAAATTTCATAATAATATGTTTATATGAGCTACGAAAATGCACTTCAAGCATTACTACCCTGATTCTTAGTATGATGCAGCCAAAGCCTTTCTGGTAATCAATAAGGTTCCTGTAGAAGGATTCACTTAAAGTACCTTACTGATTTCTTCAGATTTATAAGGTAAAAATCTATTTCTAATTTCCTTTGCTCTTGCTAAATTATAGTCTATTTGAAAGGTTTTTTACTCTTGCAGTGACTAGATATATTATGCATCAATGTCTTTGGAATGCCTACGAAGGGGAAGACTTTCAGTGTCTTATTTTGAAGCAGTGTAAAGGAGAGAATTTTGATACTTCTGATACTTATGAAAGAAGCAAAGGAAATATTTTCACTTCTAACTGCACTTATTCTACATATTTTGGTCTATATGGGCTCTGCAAATATTACAGGCAAGACAACATTGCCCCTTCATGAGTATTGAAAGTAGCGAATATGATTTCATCCTTTCTTATTAATATGACAGTAATGACACTAGATGTTTTTTTTATTTATGTTACACTCTCTAAAGACATTTTCACTCCAGTGGTAGATTCTTGAGTCAGTTCTAGGGTAGAGAGAGGTTAATGCAGCATCTTTCAGACCCAGGTATTTGTCATGAGCACTAGTAGTATTTTTTTTTTTTTTAAATAGAAATTAGTTGTATCATCAACACTACTAAATAGCAGTCCTTTTTTATTATTTCTTCCTAAAGGCTGTGTTGAAAGACTCCAATATTCTAGGCCCATCAGTCTTACTTCAGTCCCTGTGAAAGTTATAGAATGAATCCTCCTGGGGGCTATCACAAGTCAAATGCAGCATGTGACTTCAAAAAGCCAGCATGGATTCACCAAGGGTAAATTGTACTTGACAAACCTGATCGCCTTCTACAATAAAGTAACTTGCTCGGCTGATGGGGAGCAAGCAGTGGACATTGTCTACTTGGATTTCTCCAAGGCTTTTGGTATGGTCCCCCACTGCCTCCTCCTAGAGAAACAGATGTGTTATGGTCTATACAAGTGGTCTGTGTGGTGGGTGGGGAACTAGCTGACAGGCAACACTCAGAGGGTGGTGGTAAATAGCTCTTTTTCAAACTGGCAACCAGTCACAAGTGGGGTCACCCAGGGATCAATACTGGGCCCTGTGCTGTTTGATACCTTCATAAGTGATCTGGATGATGGGATCAAGTGTACCCTGACGAAGTTTGCCTATGATACTAAGCTAAGTGGGGAAGTGGACACTTCAGAAGGGAGAGACACTCTTCAGGAAGGCCTGGATAGGCTGAAAAAGTGGGCTAACAAGAACTTTATGAAGTTCAAGAAGGACAAGTATAAGGCCTTGCACCTGGGAAAACATAATCCAGGAGGGCAGCACAGGCTGGGATCTGCCTGGCTGTGAAGAGGATCTGTGGAAAGGGACCTGGGGATCCTGGTGGATGATAAGCTCACTATGAGTGAACAGCGTGCTCCTGTGGCAAATAAAGCCAACAGGATGCTGAGTTGCATCAACAAGGGCAGCACCAGCAGAGATAAAGAAGTCATTGTCCCACTCTGCTCAGCACTTGTCTGGCCACACCTGGAATACTGTGTTCAGTTTTTGTCCCCCCTGCACAAAAAAGATGTGGACAGGATGGAGAGGGTCCAGAGAAGGGCCATAAAGATGATTAATGGACTGGGAAACCTGCCACGTGAAAAAAGGCTGAGAGAGTTGTCTCTGTTCAGCTTTGAGAAAAGAAGACTTAGGGGAGACCTCATCAGCATGTTCCAGTACTTAATGGGTGGTTACATAGAAGATGGAGACTCCTTTTTTACAAGGAGTTGCATGGAAAAGACGAAGGGTAACGGGTACAAGTTACTCCTGGTGAGATTCCAATTGACACAAGAGGACAATTTTTCACAATAGACAATCAGCCATTGGAATAATCTCCCCAGAGAAGTCATGGATTCCCCATGATTGGACACTTTTGAGATTCAACTGGACAAAGTGCAGGGCCATCTTGTCTAGACTGTGCTTTTGCCAAGAAAGCTTGGACCAGATGATCCTTGAGGTCCTTTCCAATCTGGTATTCTATGGTTCTATTATTCCAAACTTTACCACCAATGCAGGCAGTGATGCGTTAATTAGTTTAATCAATTCAGCCTGCTGTCATTCTTGGAACTTTCTTGATACCTTATTTGTGCTTTGTCCTTTTCCAGAATACCTCCAAATCTTGATTTATTTTGCTTGCACAGTCTCTACTAGCAACAATATTTTTTATGAGGAACTAGTTACCCACCTTCTTCTTTCTTATCTATACTATTTTACTCCTTTTTTGGGTTCTTTTTTGTTTTGTTTAATTGGTAATATTGTTCTTTTTTATTGCTACTAAGGGGCTCATTTCCATGTGGAACCCATGTCATTTAGCTAAGGGCTATAAAATATGTAGTGTCATTCTTAACGTCATGTTTCAAATTATCTGTCTTTCTCCTGACCCTTCTCCAAAGTGAAAAAATCTAAACCCAAAATCTTGCGCAAACCTTAAGCAATTTTTTCCCTTCCCATTATAGTTGTCAGGTCATTCATACTTTTCAAAATTAATTTTATCTAGAAATTAATTTAATTTTCTTCATAGTTATTGATCTGCCTCTGAGAGGGTACCAAAATTCTCAATTAGGTTTAGAAAAAATTATGAGTTTTAATTGTCAATAATCATGCAGAAGAGTGATGCACTGAGATAGATTTCTATTTGCCAGTTTCCATCTTTTTCAGTTAGATGTGGAAATACTTCTAATGTGCTTTTCATCTGGGAAAAGTACTGACAGAGTATCCTTCTGTAGTGGCTGCGGTGTATATTGACAGCTTGCTTAATTATATGGCAGGGTAGCAGCCAGAGTCCATTACGAAGAGAAGAAATCAAAATTCCAATCTGGGATTTCACTGTGGTTTTCTCAAACAAAACATTGTCAGATAAAATATGCACTATTGCCAGATAGACAGAAAGCTCCCTCAATCTGTTAATTTAATTGGAAGGAAAAAGGAAAACCTGAGTTGCACTTTTCAGGACCCCTCAGGCTCAATGAATGTTCATAATAATATGTCCTACCTTCCTGTTTGATTTAGAGTGCAAGCTAGTAGGGTTTGCCTGGAACATCTTCCTTTTGTTGCAGATAGAAAATGCTAAATGGGTCTCAGAAATAATGGCTTTCATAGGAAAAAGAATCATTCCTAAGATAGCAATGCTAAGAGCAGTTGAGGGCAGAGAAAAGTTTGAGCTAAACTTTTTCACATTATGCCCATTATTGATAACACAAAGCTAAAAGACAGTGAGGTTTTTACTCCAAATAATGTTCAGACATTGTATTTTTAAAAAAAGGTGGGAAAAAAAAAAGAAAAAAAGGAGCGCAGGTCAAAGATGATATCATATTGCTCAAAGGAAACCATTTAGAACTAGTTCCTGGTGACGTGCAGTATTCAGTTGCTGAAGCTGTGGCCAGGCTCAGGAAGGACAAGGGTGACTGGGAAGACCCAGCAGAAATTCACCAAAGGCAAATTGTGCCTGTCCAACATGATTGCTTTTGATGATAAGGTTACTGGCACTGTACAAGAGGAGAGCCCTGGATGTTTTCGACCTTGATTTCTACAAAGCTTTTGACACATCCTCCCATAGTATACTTACAGGCAAATTGATGAGATATGGATGGAATAGATGGATAAGAAGCTTGACAGAAAACTGTCTGGAGCCCTGGGTTGAAAAAGTTGTGATCAGAGCTACAAAGTTCGTGTGGAAGTTGGTTACTAGAGGCATTTATCAGTTTGCTACTGGACCAAACTAGAAAGAGCGGTCAACACTTTCAAGTACAGAGCTGCTTTTCAGAGGAATCTCAACAGACCGGAGAAGTGGATTGACCAGAATCTCAAGAAGTTCAACAGAAGGAAATGAAAAATCCTACACCTGGGAAGGAATAACGCCATACCACCACACAGGCTGAGGTATATAGCAGCTCTGCTGAGAAGATCTTGGGCATTATGGTGGTCTACAAGTTAAACATGAGTCAAGAGTGTGTCCTTGTGGTGACATCTTTTCCAGATGCATTTTGGGCGGTATTAGCAAGAAAGTAACCAGCAGGCTAGAAGCAATTATTCTCCTCTATCCAATGCTTGTAAGACTGTATTGAGAGCACTATGGCCAGCCTGGGGCTCTGCACAGAAAGACATGGACATACTGGAGCGGATCCAGCAGACACCAAGATGGTCAAGGGGCTGCAGCACATGAAGTGCAAAAAAAGGCTGAGAAAAAGCATTGTTCAATCCTAAAAAGAGAAAGCTAAGGGGAGATCTAGTTGCTGTCTTCAAATATGTCCTAATTAGACATATATTTGAAGATGGATCTGTACTCACCCTGGAAGGGCACAGTGACAGGATGAGAGGCAACAAACACAATCTATAACATGAAAAATTCCAATTACATACTAGGAAAATGTTTTTACTGTGATACAGTACAATACAGGTGATTAGCCGTCTGACATAAATTGTCCCTGCTGTGAGAAGAAAGTTGAACTGGATAACCTCCAGAGGTCACTCCAACCTAAATTATTCAGTGATTATATGCTAAAACATATTTTCCCTTTCCATGTAACTACTTAGCTAATACTCAAACTCAGGAAGATAGCTTTTTGTTAGAAGATATTCATGTAGGTATTTTACTAGTACAGATCTATTTATTTAGACAGAAAATAGAGAGACAATATACTATTTCTTTGAACCCAGCAGGGACAAATACCAGAAGGCAGTTTCTGTGTTCATAGTTCAGATTTCCTTTTCTATCCAGCTCTGGTAAAATTAATTGTCCATCGTCCTTGTGGTCACTATGTTATTTTTATACATATATATATATATATATACACTAAGTTATATTCTTACCCCGGTTTCTCTAGGGGTTTTTGTTCTCAGCACACTGCGGCTGATGTGCCACTCTTGCTTTTCCAACCCATTCTGAAGAAACCAAGAGTTAATTTGAGCTAGCCCGTGCTCTGACTTTCCAGCGTTCTGAGCAATGGTCTGTCTTGTACCACGTACTCCCTAAAAGCGTTTTTTGTCTGTTTGTGGGTTTTCTTGTCTGTTTGGTCTTGGGGGTTTTAGTTTGGGTGTTGTATTTTGGGGGCAGGAGTGTGTTTGTTTGTTTGGGGTTTTTTTTATTATTTGTTGGGCTTTAGGGTTTTGTTTTATTCTTTTTTAGGCAAAGTCAGGTGACAGTCTTAACACAACTGTCTGGCTAGAAAACAGAATTTATTTTTAGATTGGGCGGAAGAGAATTTATCATAATTTAGATGAAGCTAGAAACCTTGATATTTTGTAACTGTATGATTTCCCTACAGAAAATTTGACATTCTTACTGGAAAATGTGAAAATAATAAGAGCCGCTCAGACAGGCAGTTGACTTACCATTGCACCAAAATTATATTACAAGATGAAAATTTCACTATGGATGTGTTTTCTTATTGTGTTAAGTTCATGTTAAACTATAAATTTGTATTGATTCTAGACATAACACCAACATGTTCTTTCAAGGTCTGTAAATGCTCAGAAATGAAAGACATGATTGTTTAAACTCATCAACAACCTCCATGGCAATATACTAGAACTGTATCTCTATTCTTCAATAGGAAGTTTGTTCTGTTTGTTGTTTTTCGGGGTTGCTTTGAATTTTTTTAAACACATTCATAAAATGCCACAGACTCTCAGAATTCAGTGACACAAAAAGGTTACCAAAGAAATACTAAGATGTTTCCTTTTTATTTTAAGATATAACCAATCCCTGTGTAGACAGAATGTTTATAAAACTATCATAAGGTAGGGAAAAGTTAGATTAATCTGGTAGTTTTCTTACTTTTCAGTGGTATATTTAAGTATAGTTTAAAAATAATAAAAAAATAGAGGAACAGACAAAATTTTAGCTATACAGTTCCTTACCAAAAAGGCCAGCTTTTCTCAGCCTTCCTGGTGTATAGCTCCACATTCCAAATAAGATAATTATTTAGACTATAGTGTATTTTAATAAACATAATTTATTGACCACATTTTAAATTCACTGGTGCATAACTATGCATTTCCTTTTTATATGATTCATCACTCTCTAGTTGTACTTAAATGTTTGATGCATATTCTGCAGTAATTGTATTGTGCAGGTATCCCCTTATTGGACTGTAAAGATTGGTCTAATTATTGCATTTCAACCACTTTTATGGCATGCACATACACTTCTTGTTGGCCACTCTTGTACTTCAGCATCACACGGCTCCTTCAGTAAGCACCATTAGCAGTAAAAAGACAACCTTAACTTCTCATCTCTTTACTTGTATAACAAGTCCTCCTCTCGCCCAAAAAGGAATGCATTCTGACATAAAAACGAAGCATGGGTGAAAAGTTCTCAGGTGAATTTTTCCTTTACAGGAACAATAATTGCATCAAACTTTACACACTGATTGGCATACAGAGTGGAGCTATACTGCAAGGTTATTGCAGAACAGAAATTGGGTGTCAGAGAAAGATTTTTCTGGTTATCTGTTCCATTTTATTACTGAATGTTTTGAAGACCTATATCATTACTTTTTTTAATATATATATTATCTCAGAACATTATACATAGATTGTAAATATTTTTAGGGAGATGTGCTTCTATAAACAAGTTATAGTTGGGTCTATATGGTCACATTTTTATTTTTTTCTGCAATACAAAGAGTAGTCATTCAGTTATGATAAGATTCACATTTGGTCCAGAACACATTCTAGTATTTTTATTATCACAGAGGGGTGTTACAGATAAATGCTTAGTATACGTGTGAAAAAATGTGTGTTTCTCTTCTGATATAAACTTGTGAAAAAGAATAGTTCGTCTTCAACATTGACGATGTGCATATAAGGTTTGACTTTGGTGGAGTCAGAATATCATCCCCAGAGGTAAAATATTGAAGAACTTTCTCAATGTTGCTACAAAATGTTTTCAGAACAGTATTTAAGCAGAAATATTTTAGTTATGCAAATGATACTTCATTTCAAAACATTAAAGAAAAAAGCCTGATCTCAACTCCTTGCACTTTCACAGGGAAAAAACACCGCTTTCAGGCATGTTATCAGTGTTCTGCTTGTTTTAGTCTAACAGAGCTGAAGTTTTGCACAGAAAAATAGGGCACAGGTGGCCACAGGAAAATTTTCACATGTTTCTTGAAGCATAAACTATTTCCTGGTTTCATATCATAATTTTCCTTTGATACTACTTGCTGATATTTATGAAGAGTAGAAATGGAAACACGTTCAGAAATACTGAACTACAGAACAGTATTTCTTGGTTAGTCTTCATTATTGAACTAAAAAACATAAGCAGTGACATTTTGAAAAGTATTAAGCTCTTAGAAAGTATTCAACTTCAAACAAGAGTATTCAATCTGCAATAAATTTTGTTTTAAAAGTATATAGAATTTCTGTTGAACATCTGGAAGTAATTAAACACTACTGAGTTTCCTATCATATCGTTTATGAAGTCCAAAAGCAAGATGAGAAGCAAGAAAAGGTTTCAGCAATTATTTATGTGTTTTCATATGTATTTATAAAGTTCTTGCATTTACACATATATTACAGCTTGCACATATATATAAATAAATATGTGTGAACGTGTAAATATAAATGTCTGTACATGTCTACATATATAGAGAGAGAATTAATCGTGTTCTAGTACCATGCATGTGTTTTAGTAAAATTTGAGGGAGCCGGCTAAACCAGATTTCTTGATTACAATGAAACCATTTGTGCAGATCCCTGAAGAAATAATGCATTCTTAAATGTAATGGTTGTTTTATGTTTAGGAGCAATCTAGTTTTGGAGACCGGTATTTTCATCCACGCCGGATTTAAAAGCTATGGTTAGGCCTATCAAGAAAGCAGGAATTGCTCTTGTCCAGACAGCCTCTGATTTGTGGAAAGTATAGAGATAAGTATGGTACAATATTAATGTAGGTTTGTGTACACAAGAATGAATTTTTATAAAATAGTACAGCTTCTTGTTGTCTCACGACTTCATGTCCCTCAAACTACTTTCATTCTTGGACCAACAAAACCAAATCAAATCTGACCCTCGTGGCTCTTTCATAAAAAGTTGCTGGACCACAAACTGAATTCTAGGAAGACAATAACAAAAAGTAAATTTCAAACAAGACAGATATTTAAATAAAAGTTTATTTAAGTTTATTTCAAAACTTCTGTAAAAAAAGTTAAAACTAAGTGAGAAAAGCAACCATAGCCTCCTGGACTATTATGCTGGATTAGATATGTCAGCTTGACCATCAAACATATATGAACATACCATAAATATGCATATTTTAAAGAGTGGTTTAAGAGGTAAACTATAGCTTTTATACTGAAGCTGATGTTAATATAGCACAGACATCCTGATAGTTATTGGAATACATACAATAAAAAGGCAAATTAACTGCAGAGAAGAGCTTATTATTTAGGTTTGTAGGAAGCAAACAGATTTTCAGAGTTTTGTTTTAAGGTTTATATGTTCTGCTCTAGCATATTCGCCCTGTACAAAAAACCAGGCAGCTATATATAGGTGCGGCCCCTGGTATCTCTCAGGGGATATCACAATAAACACTCGGAGTTTAGGAGCGGGATATGATAATTTAAAATATATGTTGTGACCATCTGCCTTCTGATATCTGTAAAAACATTTGCTGTCGTGAAAAATGCAATGAGTCATGAGTGACTTTCTTTTTCTTTCTTTTCTATAATTTCATTTCCATCAGAGAAAAGCAGATGTCAGCTCTTTCTAAGACAAAACAGTGTTATCATAAATGTGGCTGTCAAATCAATACGTCCCTCAGTCTGGCTCAAGCTAAATGCCCTACTTGGAGTCTAAGAATGAAGATTAAAAGAGAACATTGTCTTGAATATCATTATCCTTATCCTTTCTGGGTCTTTCAGAGGAATCAGATTTCTCTTCATTCTCAGCCATTGGAAAGTAATAAGAGTACAAGCATGTGCTAGAAAGAAAATTTACATGTTTTTCCTCAAAGTGATACTGCAGTGCCAGTATGAGTCTTTCGCTTCTGCTGGGTGCATCTACATTAACATTTTAGCTTGAAAGGCTAGTTGTGCTTACATTGTTTTGAAAGCTCTGCTTTTCTAATTGCTTTGGTTCTCAGAGCAGAGAAGCTCCAGGAGTGCATTCACTAGATTTCTTTCAGGTGAAGCTATTCTGGAAGACGTTCTCCAGGACAACATTGAATGCCATCCAATAGCTGTTGGGAAATCAGGCCACTG
This sequence comes from Chionis minor, assembly GCA_013398295.1. Classification (NCBI taxonomy): domain Eukaryota; kingdom Metazoa; phylum Chordata; class Aves; order Charadriiformes; family Chionidae; genus Chionis; species Chionis minor. The sequence continues at coordinate 69,877 of VZSF01000024.1, read as the reverse complement.
GACCAAACTAAAACAATTCTAAACTGCCATGGATAACCGCTAGTGTGGACGCTGTATCTTTAGCACCATCCATTTCACTTGGTACGTCCATTGTTACTGAGCTACTTGCTGACATAGACATAACCATTGTGTCCACTCCTCTACTGGAAAGTTTTTCAGGAATGAAATAACTTTCATTCTCCTTTAATCCCCCAAATATCACTAGTTTTAATATTTTAATTAAGCTAAATACTGGTATTCTGTTGATGAGTCAAGGACTGCTAGCTACTTTCTAAACTTCTTTGAAATTATCCTCCCCCTGGATCTCCGTATTCAAGATCAGCCATTCACTCTAATCTTACTGGACAAATGGGGATTCTGTCTCTTGGCCATAGAAAAGATGACAACAAGGAATGTAATACAAAGTGTAGCAGCCTTCTGCAACACAACCGCCTGCTGATACAGATTTCAACCACATGGCAAAGTTAAACCCTCAACTGTTTGGACAAGAAAAAGGTGGTGGATGATTCAGAGGTGTTGTATATGCAGATCAGACAGTGTAAGATAGGTGTTCACACTTTGTATCTGAATTTGAAAATCATATCCACTCTGCCATTAGCAGTACATACTTAGGACATTATCTGAATATTCATCTGGGTTAGGTTAAATACCAAGATTCCTACCTTTCTGTTTCTGGTTTAGAATACAATATTAAAATGACAAAAGGCTATGTCTGTTTATGAAAGCTGGAGATACTCCACTGAGTAGGAAAGTAATAATTCATCTTTCCTCAGTAGCAGCATTGTTTTATTAAAAAAAAATATAAGTTGATCTTTTGTTCTCTCCTTTCCAGGAATGCAGTAAAGAATCTTCCTTCAAAGAATATGTACACAAAGTAGTTGGGATACCAAAAGCTGACTCATTTTGTGAAGAAAATCTAGCTGCAAGGCAAATTATGCAACATAGAGCTCTACTACTGTTACCATTGACTGACTCACTTCTGTGAAAGTTCAGTGGTTTGCTTTATTTATATGTTCATAGAATGATAGAATCACAGAATCACTTAGATTGGAAGAGACCTTTAAGATCATTGAGTCCAAGCATCATGCCAAAAGCACCACTGAACCATGTCCCTCCCTCAGCACCACATCTACCCGTCTTTTAAATGCCTCCAGGGATTGCTATTCCACCACTTCCCTGGGCAGCCAGTTCCAATGCTTGATTATCCCCTCTGTGAAAAAAATTTTCATAATATTCAATCTAAATCTCCCCTGGCACAGCTAGAGGCCATTTCCTCTTGAGTTCTTGTTAGGTACATTATTTTCCTTAACTTCTTTTCCTCTAACTTATCCTGATACTCTACAACATGAGTTGTTTTCTCCTGTCTCACTCATTCCATCTCTGTTTCCAATTTCTGCACAACAGTCAGTTTGTGTCTTGCCAAGCTCAGGTCCTCCTCCATGAACATTTTCTTTCTGTTTTCTGCCTAGGGATTCTATTGGCTGCCTCCTTACTCAGCAATTCCTGGCCTGTCTCTGCTCAGAAGTTTTTCCTTTAGTCTGGTTTGGGTGGTTTTTTCTGGTTTGCGGTGGTTTTTTTTTTCAGTTGGTTTGCTGTTTGGTTTTGGTTTTTTAAATATAATAAACATATCTCCAGCCAGTGACAAATATAATGTGTTTGTTTGGATAAGAACGTGTATACATTTATATAAACATGAATTTAAGGGACATCAGGCACTGAGATTCTCGTTCTGGCTTCCTTTAAAAATATGTCTCTCTTGCAAGTGTTATTCTAGCTTTTGAGCCTTCTGTTGTAGGTGGAAGGCCAACAAATCAGATTAGATGAGTGTAAAGCATTGAAAATAACTCTATATGATGCCTACCTAAGTACAAGCATTTCTTTCAATGGTAAGATGGCTTTTTCCACCTTTTCATCTCTTCGTATTACCATAATCTGAGACACTGTTTATAACAATAGTAGGATACAAGGGAAAAAACACAAAAATCCCACCTTCCCCTCAAACAAAAAACAAACAAAAATGTATGACTTAAAAATTGACAGTGGGCTTTTAAGTATCATCATTTGCTTCAGCAAAAAATACAAAAATACTTTTATTCTTTCATTTGTGTGCCAACTTCCCAGCTGCCTGCTTTGTGAATCTCCAAGGGGTTTATTTTAGAAATGTCAATCCATAATACACCTGCAAGGATGGGCATACTTTGAGATGAAAAAAAAAAAACAACCCACCAAAACCCAAAAACTGACACAGTTGGGGTTTTTTTATGCAAATAGAGCTAGAAATACAAATTTGCCAATCTAAAGTTGTGCATTTGCGTCTGGTATCCAGCCTCTTAGTAGTCATGTAGTCTAGGAGCATAAGAGGAGGGTTGTTTATTGCTTGTGGGGCAGTGATATGTTCTGAAAACCAACAAGGCAGGAATCCCCTTTCAAATGTTTATGAACCGTTTCATACTCTGGAGCAGTGGTGTGTCTGTATAGTCTCTATAACAGCAAACATTATGTGTCTTAAAACTAGACAGCCTATATACCATGAAAGACAGGAAAAAAAGTTGGAATATAAGAAAGGGAACAGGTTGTCCATGAACAAAATATTAGTATATTTTTATATATTAACAACATTTTTACAAAGGTGGAGAGAAGACTCCAAAAAATAATTAGGTTTCTACATTAAAAATACCTTGCTGCCTTTCATTAAATTAGTTCTTTGTTATTTCTCCAGCATATTAACCTAAACCTGCAGCTGTACTTAGTGAAGGTGTAAGTGAACTCAGATTTGCTGGTTCTCTCCATTTTTTAGTCTAATTGTCCTGCTCTGAAAGTGATTAAAATACTTACTTGGCTTGGAAAGATCACTTAGCTTATTCCACAAATATCAAGATTTACATGTGTTGGGATGGGTGACAGAAACTGAGTGTGATCAGTGCATGAATGGGAGTGCTATGAAATGACACAAATACTATCAAAATCACTGATTTCTTAATGAGTATTGCATGTCAATAAGCACTTCTGAAATCAGTTCTGTATGACTCTCATGACTAGTCACCTGCTCTCTTTGTAGACGAAGAAAATGTATACTATGTGGTCAATCATAGTACATAATTGGTATCCATTATTGCTAGGAGTGGCCATCACTGTATAGTTAATTCACCCAACCTGTCTTCTAATCTGACAAGCTCTCAGGTTTTACCCTTTACATTTATGCACCCTGTACCATTTGAGTATCTGTTGTTGATTATATACTGATATTGGCAGGGCTGGTTTTCCCCTTTTTTTTAAGGTTAGGTAGTTTTTTTGTTTGGTTTACCTTTTAAGACTGAATCAATAGAAAATGGATGTGAATTTTATTCATCCATAAAACTCAGAAAATTTTCAGATTTTTGGGTTTTTTGGTATTTCAGCAGCTTCATGATGTAATAAGTTACAAAGATGTGTTGGTTTGAACAGAACTGGCTGCATTCTCATCTCCAGTTCTGCTTTGTGAATCTCCAAGGGGTTTATTTTAGAAATGCCAATCCATAATACACCTGGAAAATGCTGTTTGTTGTGAGGTGGATTCACCTCTGTCAATAAAAATTTACAAAGAGAAAAAAAAAGGATTAGTCAATGATTGTTCAGATGTTTAAAAACATCTATTAGAAAAACATAATTGTTTGTAAATTTTTTTTACACTTCAATTTTGGAATTTTGGGATTTTTGTACTTGGTGGGTTTGGGGCTTTTTTTTTTAAGATAAAATATTATGCTAAATTGAAGTTGTTTTGTTTGTTTTTTAAATCTAAAAATGAATTAAAATAATTTTGGCATCTCCAAATTATATTTGACTATAACTGAAATTATGGTATTATGGTTTAATTACAACTGCATTTTTAATTAGGAAAACTCTGTGTGAACAATTTCAGTGATATATAACATTCCCTTCTAAATTCAATGGTAGTTTAGGAGATTCCATTCTCACTCAGAACTTAGTATTCATAGGGGATTAGTCATTTTAAAGTTTTCATGGGGGAAAAAAAAAAAAGTAAGTATTTTAAGCTACTGAGAACATATTACTGAGCATTTCTAACACAATATACTAAAACTTTTATATCACCTAAAGAAAACTGCCTCCTGGTTGATATCCTCATCTGTTCCCCTCACTTGACTTAATTTGTGACCCTAAGTAGGGACAGGGCCTATTTTGAAATTTACAGGGGAATTTTCAAAAGCTTCTATTTTGGTGTAAATGTCAGGTAGCTTAGAAAGCTCAAGGTACTTCAGAAAGCAACAGAACCCTCAAAGGCTATCAGTGCTTTGAATTATTCTACAGAGGAGAAGCAACAGCAACTAGAGAAGGCGACAACATGCTATTGGTTTCACAGTTGCACGATATGGAGTAGAAGTGCAGAGTTTAAGCAATGGAACAGTTGGAAAATCTTTTTTTAGCACCATGACAGTTGTTTACCTGCTAAATTTTGCCTGGCACAAGCCCTTCAGGAAGCAAGCCACTCCTCTTCAACAAGAGTGGTCTCTCTGATGACATCATTCTGAAGAAATGGTCTGTTGCTTTCTACATCTGTGTCTTGCTACCATTGCCACTTTTTCCTCCATTGTAACAAGATCACAAAATTGCTCCAGATTGTCTCCATGCTGCTGATTTTCACATACAGTGAAAATCCCTTCCTCTGCTAAGTAGCTATATGTGATGTTGCTTTCAGAAAAAATTGGCAACACATTCAGTCCCTCCTTTCAGTCAATGTAAAACATAGTGTTATGCCTATAAACAGAGCAATAGCAAGTGAGCAAAGCAGCTTAAGTGTCTTTATGTCCTTAATAAAAAAATAAAATAAAAGTGTCTGTTAAAACATTCTGGTCTGAAATAGATTGCTCAGAAGGTAATAGACACAACAGTGGTGTTATGTTAATCTATGGCTCACAGATGCCTGCCAACTGCCAAATTACTCCTGATATACCGTAAGTTAATAAATAATTTATGTGCTGTTAATAGATCCAAAATCTGAAGTTCCTGTTGTAGAACTATATTGTGCCAAGTCATCCAGACTTAGTAATGAAAAAGACAAAAAATTATGTTGTGTTACAGTACTTTATGACGTTTACTCAGTGTCCTTGGACTATCCATCCCAAGAACTTGCTTCTCAGTAAAAACCGTAAATTTAACTTCCACAATCATTTAGCATAAAAACTTTAAAATTTATAAATAACAAACCTTCTCCCAAATAACTCCTCATATTTCCTAATTATAGCTGCAAAATATATTTGAAATTCCATGTTTATTACAGCACGTATGAGGAAGAAACCAGCTGGCTTGAATTTTTGACTCCTTTTCCCTTTGTAGCTGTTGCTATTTACATAGCTGAACATGCATTGTTAGCACAAAGAACCAAGTTTTAATATAACCTCCTTTTAATTCTTCCACCCTCTGTTCCTTCCCATGGTGTATTGGTTTGGGGCTTAACTAGACCATACATATAGTTAAAAATCAATGTAAGAGCTCTGCTGAATATGATTCTATTAAAGAAAAGGGACTTCTATGCACCTTCTGTTCCAGCTTCCCTTTCATTTACAAAAAGGTACACTTTTGTCTAGAGTGTAAAACACAAATTGGTCTCCAGTTCAACACTAATATAAAGACAAGAAAATGTAACAGTACAGCTTAACTCAACACTTTAAATTTAACTAGTGACTAGCAGCAGGCAAGGAATTAGCATCTTTTATTAAACAATTATTAACGCAATTTTGAATTTTTTTAGACATAAACAGATAAAGATGAGCAGTAAAAAGGTACAACATTAAGATGTTTTTCCATCAATATTATAGAAATGTATTAAAATAAGAATTTGTAAAGGCGATCAAATAAATTGACACTCAACACCTAATTAGCTTATGCTGAATTTGATTACCCAGACTCACTAGGCTCTAGAATTAGGTTACTAATGTATAATTACATACTGTCTGCAGGGATTAAAACTAAATTAATATAGTATACAAACTCTGTAGTTTACTGCTAGAAAAAAGATTCAGGAACTACACAAAAAAATAACAAATACAGTCTAATGGACTGCACAAATGACTGTCTTTTAGCCCAGGTTCACCACATAAATCACAGGTCTTTGCTTCTTTCCTCTAGCAGCATTCCGATTCACTTTGTTATTCCTCTTATAACCCCAAGAGATTTTATTTTCAAAATGGCTTTTATCTGTCATGCCATGTTAAATGTGCTTTAAAAGTTTAAACAAAATAATGTCAACTACATCCCTTTGTCACTTTGCTCTATTATCCTCAGAAAAGTCAAATATATTTGTTAAACTAGAGGTGCTGTCCCAGAATTCTTACTGGTCTGGAATTTAATGAAATTTTCTCCCTCAAAATATCAAAATAACTTCCTTCATGTACAAACTGCACTTCAGTTAGCTTCAAAAGATTCATTCCTACAAAAGGAAGGGTGTTTTAAGTTGTTGAATGCTAAGTAAATTTATTCCATAAACTACTAATTTGCAAAAATCTAGAGCACAAGAAATAGTAGGCCAATTCTCGTCATTGTCTCTCTAGATTTCTAGTTGCCTCTTGAGATTTCTAGTATTGCACATATGTTTGCTATGCTACAATAACACCCAGATTAAAATCAAACATGGCAATTACAATTATGAATTGTCATCACTGAATTAGAAATGAAAGAAAAGCAAATCTGAGTGGAAAAAAGTTAAAACCACAAGCAAAAAATAATGGTCATCTCAATCAGAATGCCTATATATACTTCTTTTAGAGAGTTTGGACAATGGCAGAATCTCTGAAATCATCATGGAGAAATTATCCATCCACAAATTCCAAGACAAAGTGCATTTTTTCCAGAATAAGTATGTCATCAATAAGTCAAGAGTGTTCATTGTAGGGTAAGTGCATTTCATTTTGTAGGATTGTGTTGGGTTTGCATGGCAAAGTTTTGGTAGTGGGGGGGCTACAGGGGTGGCTCCTGTGAGAACCTGCTAGAAGCTTCCCCTGTGTCTGATAAAGCCAATGACAGCCAGCTCCAAGACAGACCTGCTGCTGGCCAAGGCAAAGCTCATCAGTGATGGTGGTAGCACATCTGGGATAACATATTTAAGACAGGGGAAAAGTTGCTGTGCAGCAGCAACTGCAGCCGGAGAGAGGAGGGAGAATATGTGAGAGAAACAACTCTGCAGACACCAAGGTCAGTGAGTAAGTAGGGGGGAGGATGTCCTCCAGGTGCCAGAGCAGATACTGCCCTGCAGCCCGTGGTGAAGACCATGGCAAGGCAGGCTGTCCCACTGCAACCCATGGAGATCCACACTGGAGCAGATGTCCATCTGAAGCCCGTGGAGGACCCCACACTGGAGCAGGTGGATTCCTGAAGGAGGCTGTGACACCGTGGGAAGCCCACACTGGAGCAGGCCTCTGGCAGGACCTGTGGACCCATGGAGACAAAAGCCCATGTTGGAGTAGATTTCTGGCAGGACTTGTGACCCTGTGGGGGACCCACACTGGAGCAATCTGTTCCTGAAGAACTGCACCCCATGGAAAGGACCCATGGTGGAGCTGTTTGTGAAGAACTGTAGCCTGTGGGAAGGACTCACATTGGAGAAGTTTGTGGAAGACTGGGGGCAGGGAGCCACTGGAGTAGGTGAAGAGCATGAGGAATTTTCTTCCTGAGGAGGAGGGAGCAGCCGAGACAACATATGATCAACTGAATGCAATCCCCATTCCCATCCCCCTGCACCACTGGAGGGAAGGAGGTAGAGAAAACAGGAGTGAAGTTAGGCCTGGGAAGAAGGAAGGGGTGGGGGGGAAGGTGTTTTAAGATTTGGTTGTATTTCTTATTGCCTTTCTCTGATTTTGATTAGTAAAGAATTAAATTAGTTTTTCCCCAAGTCAAGTCTGTTTTACCTGTGACAGTAATCGCTGAGTGATCTCCCTGCCTTTATCTCTACCCTTGAGCATTTCATTGTATTTTCTCCCCCCTGTCCAGCTGAGGAGGGGAGTGACAGAGTACCTGTGGTGGGAACCTGGCATCCAGCCAAGGTCAGCCAACAAGGATTTTACACTAACTTCTTACACACTGTTTCAATAACTCAATGCATTTCAAAACCAAAGAAATCTTCTAAGAGAAGCTCCTGAAGGTGTTATCTTAAACCAGTTAAGTAAGTGGATATTAGAAGTCTCAAATTTAGATAAATACAACTATTTCTCTCTATTTACAAGGAAATATCACCTCACTAGAATTTGAAGTTCAAGCAGTAAAAACAGTGTAAGATGAGGGATCACCACCTTTTCTGTAACAACAGGAATTAAGCATTTCATTCAGAGAATGACAAAACCATTTTCATGACATTTCCTTTGTCCTATCTTTGCAAAATACTGACACTGTAGCCTTGAAGCCATAAAGTGTTATGTACTTGCCTGGAAAAAAAAAAAAAAATTACAAGTGTGTAGAAACAAAATTAAAGGCTTGACACAGAAGGGCTACAGAAACAGGAAGAAAGATGTTGCTGTCCACACCAGAATGGGTACAGTTTTCATTGCAATCAACGTTTTTGCAATCTTTTCTCATACACATACCCATGTTAACATCCCCAGTCTCCTGCATAGGTCTCAGCATGAGCTAATCCCCAAGATTCATCCTTGGGGAACATCACAGAGTACATGTCGCCAAAGCCAGACCAAGACAGCCAGGCACAAAATAACATCGTCGACCCTCCAAAGGCTGTGCACTCTTCAGAGTCTCACTGAAGCTGCACAACACAGGTGTTTAGAGTTCGCCTGAACACACTTGCAATCATCCTTTCATTGACGCACTGTCTGCACGGGTTGGTTTGGTAGCTGGTGAAGACAATCTTAATAAATATGCATTAAGCACTTTGTCATTTCTGCTCTTGAGAACATGGAATCTCAGAACATTTTTCTAGCTTGTGTTCTAGATTGTTGGGGATTTTTCTCCCCCCCCCACCCCCATCTTCTAAAGGACTTTTAATATCACTATAGCTTAATGGGATTTGAAATTTTATTTCAAGGTAGTCCAAATGATATTACTTCCCATAGGAAGAAAGTTTCTAGTTCTGAGAATCATCTTTTTTACTTGCACAGTTCTTAAGGAGAATGTTTTAAAGCTGAATTATCAACGAAGGAGTCTGTGTATGTTCCTGTCTGCCTCTGGAAAGATTTCTTCTATCTTTTTAATTACGGTAAGGAATGTGCTTAAGCTACACTAGAAACCTAAATAATTTCTTAATTTTTAACTGCACTTTATATGACATTATGCATTTCTATACAGAAGACGTAGTATGCTGTCTATTCTTCTTTACAAATTAAACTGTTAATGGCTGTCAGTCACATAGTATGTTATTAGTATTTTTAATAAGCAACTCTTCATTAGTTCTTTCAATAAACTCTGTTCATTAGATATCAGCAAGTGTCAGCTTGTTACTCACTGGTCTTGAGGGGCTGAGAAAGGAAAGGAAATGCCCTTACATATTTTATTAAAGTTTTAAATAGATGCTAAGTGTATTTGTGCCTAAGTAAGAACTCTAGGGTTTGATTTTAATAAATACACTGTCCACAGGACAAAAACCAAAACATAACCAAACAACAGAAAGGAACTTGAAAATTGAACTTTGACATACTACTTGAGACGTTTTTGCCCCAAAGTCCAAGGTGAATTTGCTGTTTATGAGGCCTGAAATAAATCTAGGGTACCAAAGCTCCAAATGAGAGACTGAAACAGTAGATTGCTTCCATAGATGTCTGTATTAGAGATAGTAAATTTGGCAGAATATCTGATGCCATGAATAACAAAAAGCTAAATTAACCTCCAACCCATAGTCTTCCAAGAGTCTTGCCTCAACCTTAATAGTCAAACTATTTGTTTGACTACCAAAGGTTTTTTTAGATAATCAGCAGTTAGGGGGAAGGGACTATTAAAACATTAATTTGGTATTTGGGAAAGAAACATAATATTAGCTTAAACCAAAATAACTGCAATTTTTTAAAATTAATAAATATTGCTAGGAGACCAAAAGATCCTGGATCTGACCAGTGAAAATAAAAATTCAAAACATACAAATTCCTTGCAAAAATTGTACTGGTTATATAATTTTCATGGATAATTTGCCCTGTGTCTTGAGAAGTTTCAGGATGTAACCTAAGAAGAACTGTGTTTTTTTAACAAGAAATCTTTATTATGTTTTTGTTGCAAAACTTGTAATGCTTATTTCTGATATAGTTTTCAGATAAGAAGTTGATCACTAAGTGAATATGTAGCTAATCCACATTTCTGAGTTTAATTGTTGCTCTGTTTGCTCTTCAAATAAACAATGATGTACATGTAAATGAGTTAGTTATTCATTGACTGGTTTTGCGGCTAGTAAGAAACACTATAGCTTAACCCACTTCAGTACAATTACGTTGATCCTTCACACGGCATTGAAATAGTTAGGGCACATCTAAGTACCTGACTTGATTTCCATTTCCATTACCTAGCGTGATTAATTTCCTAGTTCCTCATTTATTTGGGACCAGTATGTTCAAATTCAGATCTTAGCAACTTGACTCGACACCGGGAGTAGTGACCTCTTCAAAACAGACTAATGACTTCACTGTAAAATGTTTCCAGGAAATACTGCTGGTAGTGGTAGAATTGTATACAGAGGAGTAACAGCAGCTGCTCTCTGTTCATAGGGAAACACCTCTTGATACTAATGACAGCTTATACTGAAGACAGAATGTAATAAAAGAAAAGAAGTAAACACAATGCAAGAAAACACATCTTACCTAGAATTTGGAAAAATCATCTCTTCTTTACCATATTTACCATTCCATTACCATTCCATTCTCCTTACAAAAGCTGAGAGAATTATTAATACCATATGCAGTACAGGAAATATATTTTAAAGTCAAACGAATTAATTTCCATCTGACTTGGCAGGCATTCTATATACTGAAGAAGGCAACTGGAAGGGTTGATCCTCAAACTGTGGTATGCTGTCAGTTTTGTATCCCTAGGAATTGCAGATTTTGCTGGTCTGCAATAAGAATTTGTGATAACTTAAACAAATATGATATTATATGGTTTATAGACATTTATGCAGAACTCCAGTCCTCTCACATCTGTTCAAGGGGAATAGACTAACCAAAACCAAATATGGAGACAATCTGCAGTGTTAAGTACTGTAAAACTCTGCATATGTCTGTAACTAGTTTGTTATCTGAGTCTATTTAGTTTCCAGACCATTAATTTGGTCTTAAATTGCAATAGATACTCACCATAATTATTCATTTTTCTTTCTCTTTATTCACTTTGGGTTGTCAAGAAGCCCAGGTATTCTAGCTACTTTTTGTCTATGACGTGTGCACACACAAAATTATATAAGCGAATGCAAAATGCAGTTCTCTGCATTATGGTTGTTCACCTATTTAATTTTAAGGGACAATTTTCTTTTAACTTTACCTTATTTTATCTGCAGAAATGCATTTGAGTAATAATTGTAATAATAATCCCCTATTGTAAATTGCCATTCCCTCTGAAAAAGGGACCATACTGTCCTGCTTCGTTTGACCTGTGTTTTTAGGAAAATAACTTCTGCAGAGAGAAAAGGTGTCTGCTTTGCATAGGAAAGATGTGGAGAGGGATATTTTAAGATGACTGACTCCTGCTTGAATGCTATCTAAGGCAATCCAACTGGAGACCAAGAAGTGAGAATGATGTCTTTCTACACTAGGCAGCTATGGGTTTAATGATAACATTAATCCTCAGAATTGGTAGAAACTTCACAATCAATCATTTGATAGATCCAGTTATCCATTTCTCTGAAATATCTGCTGTGTCTTGGGAGAATGGGAATACTAAGGTTATGTGCTCTAAAGCAAGAAAAAGTCTATGTCAACTTATTACTTGTAAAAGAAATTCTAGAGAGAACTACAGTGGACCAGTGTAGGCTTTATATATTATGAATCAGTGTTTGCAGTCTGATGAGCTTTAATGTTTGGATACCCTTCATGACTCTTAGAGTTAAAATTAATTATTAATTATATATTAATTTCTCTATTTCTAGACTTGTGCATGATCCAAATCTAATTTGTTTGGTTTTTCTGTTTGCTGTTTTCTTTTCAACAGAGTCTCTGCCCTTCTACAAGCAATGTATTCTGGAATCTAGATTGCTTGAAAATCTGAAAGAAACAGCTGCCGATGGTTTGTCCAATTGAAACATATTGCAAAAAAAAAGAAATAAATTTTGCATTGTGGAGAATCTGAAGGTAAATATTAACACCTACAGGAATTTGCATAAAAAGGCTGGTTTTTTGCACAGAACTTGAGCTTCATTATCTGACAACTAGACCATAAATATCAGTATGATACTGTGGGATTTTATCCCAATGATGAAATAGTTAAGCCTCCGTAATACACGCCTGAGGTTTGTCATGAAGTTTCCAGGGGTTGCAAATCTGACTAATGATTTTGTTTTCTGCATGGGAGTATGGAACTCCCAAAAGAGCATCTTCTTACCTATTAGCTGTGTGGACCATTAGCTATATCCGGATTTAGAGGGCCATGAAGACGATTTTTAGCTGGTGACTCAGGCTGCTTCTAAGACATACGTATCAACCCTCCACTTTGCTTAGATATATAGTGTGTTACAAACGGGATGAGAAACAGTAAAAATTAAAGAGTAAAACAGATGAATCAATGAAAAAAAGAAAAAAAAAACAATCAAGAAATCTTCCAGTGGGTCTTAAAGTATTCTTTATTTCCCATTGTACTAGATGGCCTTTTAACTATTAAAAATGTATAAATGTTGAAACCTACTGTGCTCCCAGCAATTCTTCACAAACTGCAATAGTGATATGGAAATGGTGCTCCAAATGTTTCTGCTGCTGCAAACACTAAGGCTAAACCCCAGTGATATATATTCTTCCCAGTAGTTTGATTATATTTTTAGGGTAACACAGTGAAGAGAGTTTGAGAACATGTTACTTTCATTCAAGAACTATGTGTGTGTGCACACGTGTGTGTGATCATAGGAAGGGAGGTGTATCCCCTATCAATTGCAGACAATGATTATTCAGTCTTTATGGTTTAAGGGTTGTAGGTGTGCCAGCTATAGGATGGATGGATGGATGGATGGATGGATGGATGGATGGATGGATGGATGTAAGCTATAGCCCAAGGAGCCAAAGGAGCTCCAAAGCATGTAAGAAGATGTTTGAAGAAATCAAGCCTGAGCAGTCCAGCTCAGTTGACATTTTAGCTTTTATTCAGTCCAATATTAAGCAAGAATTTCTTGCTTAATATTCCACATGTGATGAACAGATTACTGAATTTGAATTTAGGCCATATTCTTTACATCTTTGCATGTCTTTTGATACAAGTCTATTGTTCTTTTTCAGGCAGCCATACTCTCCTCCTTCTTGTATAGTGGTACTGTAGTTATCCAGTTTGCATTTTATGTTGATTGCTGAGAAAATATATATTAAAGGGTTTAGGTATCATCATGAGTTAAAAAGACTTTGTTAATACTTCGAGACTAATTGGTATTCAGTTGTGCATTTCTCTGCACACTTTTATAAAAAGACAACATAACAACATAATTTAACTTAGTTTTGGTTTTGTTTTTTTTTTCCTTGTAAGACACCATGGGTTATTAGTAAAGACTATTGAAGGCTTCCTGAGATAATTCACCTGATTATAGCTGGGGAAAATCTGTAAAAGGAGAGTAATACAAACTCTAAAATGAAGTGGTTGGAGAACTGTTATGACTGGCAACAATTGTGTTTCAGGTGGAAATAGTACAAAATGGAGAAAAATAGACAAAACATTTCCAGATTTGAAAATCAGTATTAGTTTGAGTGAATTTTCACAGAATGTTTAGCCCATATTTGGGAAAAAAAGCAATGGGGAGACAATAGAAGGTCATTCTTCAACCCAAATATCACTGGGAAATAACGTTTCATGTTATTTGTAGCATTTACTGTTTGTTCTTAAGTAAGTTACACTATACTTAAAAGCCAGTAATGAACAACCATATTGTGTAAGCAGACAGCCATCAACTGGACTGTGACCATTTGCAGTGAGTTCATAATTTTTGATGGATCAAGAATTATTTCCTCAAAAAGACTGACAAAGACATATTACTTTTGGTTATTCTGACTTTTCAGTCTGCTTTCAGACAGTTTTGGATGATAGGAATTAATTATGTACATATTTCTTTTTGGGGTACATAGTTTGTTGAGTTCTTGCATTCTCAAGATTGACCTTAAAAAGTGAAATCCGTGTCTCCCAGATGTGACTTACTGGGTTGGCAGCACTGTCTTCCAGTGCCTATCTCAGGCAGCTGGCTTTGCTCTTACTAGTGTGTTTCTAGGCCTAACTACAAGGGTGCAGTCGAGCCCCTAAATACTAGCAACAGGACAGGGTGGATGGGAAGCAGATTTTGATAAAAGTATGGTCTTAGACCTGGCCTGAAAGTACAGTGTTGATGTAGCCTTAAATTTCATGTTCATTAAGTCCTGCATAAACTATAAAATGCCTTAGGAAAACCACTAAAAGAAAAAAATAAAACACATGTATACTGCATGTACACATAGTGCATAGAGACACTGTCTTAGACATCTTGCTGTTGGGGCTCTTCCATGAACAACCCTACCCACTGTCATCATACATAGATTTTTTTTTATATATAATCCTTGTTTGGCAGTAGCTGTGAGGAAGGTGAACATCATGATTTTGAGAAAGTAAGAGCTTGTTCTAGCCCCCATGCCACAGGACACTGGAAAGGGGGTACACGTGCTCAGTGCTTTGCTCAGGGCTGACATTTCAGCACACATGACTCGAGTCTGTCTTCTCTTTGTAAGCTGATAACACCAAACATGATTGAGTTGCTGTGTCTCATGCCTCCTCTTAAAAGAAATAGCCATTTTGGTTTGCCTTACTTTGATGGAAAGTTCTACACAGATAAAAGTATGTAAGTAGCTTAAACACATCTGCCGTTGGCACATGCAACATATAAGCAGAGCTGTAAAAGATATCAAAGAATTTTGCTTGATCTTGAAAAGTGACAGCTGCAGAGGTGCCAACTGCTTTGCAGTCATTGCAAAACCTATCTCCAGAATCAGCTTCTGCCTTTTTACAGAACAGAGATGACATCTGAAAGGTATGTTTGTGGCACCACAGTCTCTACAGAGCTGCACTGAAATCCTTTTTGTCGTCACAATGAAAAAGCATAATAAAGTAATGATGATACTGATTCAAGACCATCACAAGCACAAAGTCATGAAAAGAAATGCTACCAAACACTTTTGGTATTTTTTTTCCCCCTGTGCTCTGGCTCCAGACCTATAAAGGTTTATGTACATAAAGACCAAAGCACAGTGGGACTGTTCATGTACCTCAAGTAAAACACAGGCTAAATCTTTGTAGGCCTGAGACTTGTAGTTCAGGCTATCTATATATTATTTTCCCTAGTACATGTATATTATACAATTTATATAATACATAGGGAGCAATTGCCACTTAAAGGAATGATTTGCAATATGAAATTTACTAAATTTTCAAAACACATGTTGTTCTTGCATTTGGCAAAAGCGTACCAGAGCTCTGATTCCTTTTTTTTTCTTTAATTTAAAGTCATAGAATTTAGTGTCATTTAGTCCAATCCACTGAAAAAGCTTCAGATGTGAAATCCCTTGTGAAGGCCTCAATATTAGAATTGGAAATGCTAAGTCTGCCTCAAAGTCCCTAATGTAAAAGTCTGAAATTTTACAGTCATTTTCTTGTACTGAGTGTTTCCACAATTCCCTGGAAGGAAAAGTACAAGGTGATGGGAATGACTGCTTCTGTGTCACTTCTTTTTGTCTTTGCCTTCAGATGGCACAATTTTTCTAGGCGGTCACATGCAATTGAATACGTTGAGTGTTCGGTGTTTGGGACAGGCACAAATTAGGCCATGTGAGCCCCTTTACAGTGAAAGATTAACAGAGTCTACTGCTCTGTGAGTTCAGCCTAATCAAAGGATGTGATCGGAGGTTTATACGGTGTCCCAGAGGGGTGGTACAAACACATACAAAGATACTTCAAAACAGATCAGTTAATTACTTTACAAAAATATCTCTCTCACCTGTAGCAATACTTCCTAGCAGAACAGAGAATGACTAATCAGTAATATATGCCAAAAGTTCAGTTCAGGACAGAATATTAAGTTTTGATTCTTCTTCCAATGAAGACGTTAAAAGTAAAGCTGGTAATGATTCCAGACACAATGACATATACTCCTCAGGCCTCTGGGCTTAGTTGACCGCCCCTTTATCATTGAATATGCTACCTTCTCCTCAGTGGATTCCCCTCTCTATTCCTTTGAGAATCTCAGACCTTTACTGTAAGGAGAGATGAAAACTGGTGTTCACAGGTGCCCTTATCCAGCCCAAATGAGCTTTCATTCACAGTGGATTGTGCAAGTGTTCAACAGGTAATGTTCCATCTCCTTCCTTACCTGCTTTGATGAGGCCTGAAAGAAGCGACATGTCACAAGTGTTTTCAGGGACATCCAATTTAGCAGCTGCTAAGATGAATGGGATAGGTCATACCTCATAACGTAATTGTTTAAAAGTAGCAGAGAGCTGCCATTGCATCTGTCACCATGGTTTGTGAGGCTATCTCTACAATCGTAAGAGCTAAACCTTTTTTTTTTTTTAAAAAGCTTTAAATTCTGGAAGAGAACAATATAATGCCATACAGATGCACAATGACTGGATCTGGACTGACTGTATGTTTCCTGGTGCTTTCAAAGGAGACAAAGATTGCTATTCAGAACTATTTCTAAGAAGACAAGAACAGAAGTCTTCATAGACCTGTGAAAGTTTGAGAGGTATGAAATTTTGACATAAGGAGGAAAGCTGAAACCTACAGCAGCACAGAGCTGTGATTGAAGAGAGGTCTCTAGTTCACATCAAGAACCTTGGGTGGACGTAAATCTTCCTGCATCCTAGACAACATTTCAACAGCCATCAGCTACTTTGGATTTTGTCTGTGCTCACCTTAGGTGGAATACCATTTTCATAGTTAAGGTGAGATTGTAAGTGGTCTTTGGATGAGGAATTCCAGACTTCCCCATTTCAAATACATGGAAGTTCTACAGCCAAAGCAGCAGCATTCTCTTAAAAATGTCTGACAACAAATCTCACTGATACATTAGTTTAATTACTGGTGAAAATAGTGAA
This sequence comes from Chionis minor, assembly GCA_013398295.1. Lineage (NCBI taxonomy): Eukaryota > Metazoa > Chordata > Aves > Charadriiformes > Chionidae > Chionis > Chionis minor. Next base: position 52,661 of record VZSF01000024.1, on the reverse strand, counting down.
CTCTGATGAAGGAAAGGTGAAAAAATGTAACACAAATAAAAGCTGAAAGAAATACACATGACTGAGTCATCAACAGCCAGAGATCTTTTTCATTACCCAATGATGAAAACTAGGACTCAAACCTTTCAAATGTCATCAGAGTTCACAGCACCTGTGTGCTGAGCTGGAATAAGTATGTAAAGGTGACCAATCTGTTTTAATTCTCTAAAGCTATAAGTAGTCTCTGGGTTGCACTACAGATTTATTTATTTCAGAATATTTCATTTTAAAAAGGGTGAACCTAGCTGGTTTTGCTCCCTATCAGAATGACTACAGCTCTGTATAATGGATAAGACTTCCAAAGCAAGTAATGTTTTTTATATTCCTATTTTGTGAGTGTGCAACTTGAGACAACATACAGAGTCCTGTTTATAGAGCAGTCGCTTTCTCAAAAAAAATGTATGGCTCTTTCAAACAGAATCAAAAAATGAAGCAACAAAAAACCGAGGCAAAGAAATGTATGAACAAAAGAGTTATAGAGTTCCTTCTGTGTATGTCATTAAAGAGACAGTCTTCTAAAGCATCGCTTTTCAAACCTGATTTTGTATTCTGAAATGCTAAATTCAGAACTAACTAAATGAAGGCATTAATAATGCGATCTTCTCTCTGCCATATATTTTTATTTCTGTGGATTGTTTTCAGAAATGTCAGAGTCTTCTCTGTTAATACAAATTATCATGCATCAGTAAAAACATGCAATTTGGTATAACTTTGTTTTCCAATTAGAACTGGAAGTCCTGCTTTGAAATCTAGCTGAATGAACTTGAGAAGCTAGGTAATGCAATTGAAAGCTGTGGCATCTCTTTGTTGTATTTCTAAGTCCCATTTTAAGATTTTCTCTTCCAAAAATAAACTGTCTGTACCTCAGTTTTAAATTTTGCATGTGTGACACCGTATAGCAATATCTCACCTGTAGCAAGCAAGTCAATGCAAAAATATAGTTTAAAAACACTAGTTCTTCCTAGCTGTCAGATGGAACTAACACATATTACGTATATGTACCTAGTATGTACCCATAGTATCTAATATTTACATATTATCTATCTATATATTATGAAATATGGAATATTTATATATTATAATAAATATAATATATAATATCTAACATAT